>JAJJWX010000557.1:0-574389 GCA_023529315.1 Papaver bracteatum | reverse complement strand
ATGTTGCAACATCAGAATGACAAAACCAGAAAAATGATATGATAATCACTACTAATATCGAAACTAACATAACAAGTTTGCTATTAAGAATGTTGTAGCACCAGAATAACAAATGATAATCTATGGTAATACCGAAACTAACATAACAACGTGATAAACAAACCAAGATTCAGTTTGAAACCCCAAAAATCTAAAGACAAAACCTCATCTTCAATTAACCAAATAAAGTTTCAGAAAACCACTTATCATTCAAAATTTTAAACAACTAACCACAAATTGCCGACTTTCATTTCATATCCAACAAAATTGAATCCTAATTTCAGATTGATGACAGATAAAATTAAACCCTAAATAATACCCTTTTTTTTTCTTCGGCTGGTTTTGAAGGTGGGGTTATATCTTTCTATCCTGCAATCTCTTGGCTCTCCATTTATCCAAATCTTCTTCCCTAATCTCTTCTTTGAAATACCTGATTTCTATCTCATGTATTTATTAGTTCTTCATAGATGGCGAATTGGGTATGTAGAAATATAGGGTTTTTCTGTTTTTTCCATGGGTATTGGGGTTTCTTGCGAATCGTCCCTTTGTTTTTCCTGTTAATCAAAGATACATTCAATCATGCAGCGTATTGAATCTGAGAAGAAACTGAGAGAAAGTAAGATGAAATGAGGGAAGGGTTTGAGAGGGTTAGGGATGAAATCAATGAAATTCAATCTCACAGCGGATTGAATCTTCTAAAAACTGAGAGAGAGAACTGAAGAATGAAAATGAGGGAAGAGTGGGAGAGGGAAGGAGATAACAGGATAGAACTGAAAAATGACGGAAATAACGAGAGATTTGTCTCGGTCAAATCTTTGATGAGGTGGTAGCTGACTCAGTCGAAATTTTTGCTGAGCTGGTAGCTGACTCAGTCAAGAGGGTGTAGACCTTTTCTTAATAAGGGCATAAACGTCAATAAAATCCCCAAATGGTATTTTCTGTGTGATTCATTTAAGGGTGGCATTTTCGGTAGCCCCTTTCCAGAAGGGGCTATTTTTACGCATTAAAGTGGGTAAAAATGGAATATTTATTTATTTTAGTTTCCTTTTTAGAAGGCATGGGTATATACATAAAGGATAAGGGTATTTGTGCATGACCCTTGGATAGTAGGGGCATAAATAACATTCCCACTTTTAAAAAACTTTGGGTGCGACCGTAGGAAAAATTAATCGTGGGCCTGCTAGTGTGAACTTTTTTTTTTTGGGCTTGCCCCTAATTTTCCCTTGTTGCACCTTGCTTGACAAGAAACCCTAGCTGTACAAAGAATAGAGAAGAACCAGAAGTGGATTATCACTTGGGAGATTTTATGATACCCTAGATGATTTTGTTGGAACTAAAGGGGAATGATGGAAAATTTGAGTTCAGATATCGTATTAGAAATACTTAATCGATTACCCAAGAAGACCAAGACAGGTATCAAGCCCATCTTGCAATGCAGAAAAGTATGCAAACTCTGGCAAAATCTGCTGGGGAAACCCAAGAAAGGTATGATTTTTGCGAATATTCCAAAAGATAGCGAACTTGTAGAGCTTTACTATAGAGAACAGTCTTCTGAGATGGTAAATTTAAACTTTACAGAAGAAAAGAAATTTTTTGACAAGATAGGTACAAAGATAAGCAGTATAGCTATTGAATTGAAGTGCTTCTACTTCGTTGGTTCTTGCAATAGTTGGGTATGTTATAAAACTTTCGAGTCCAAACTCGGTGATGTTATATACATAATCAATCCCATTACCAGTGAACGTATTTGTCCTCCCACGAAAGGTCAAAGTTTTGACTGTATTGGATTCGGTTATTGTCCTTCCACCAAAGTGTATAAGGTTGTTAGGGTTTTCAAGTTAACAGACACCAAGCAAGGCGTCCAAGTTTACACTCTTGGTGATGCCAGAGGATGGAGAGACAAACAAGAAAATACGCATAGGTTTCGGGGCTCCGGCGTTTTCGCTGATGGGGCTCTTCATTGGTTAGATTACCAGAAGTATAATAGGTTAAGTACGATATTTAACATTGATATTGTAGCCTTTGATTTAACAGATGAAACATTTCGATCTCTCCCATCACCACCTTGTCATATTCCTTGCACTTCCTGGTCTCTTGGAGGGGATGCTGATATTGGGTCTCTTGGAGAGAATCTGTATTTGTGTATTCGCAACTCGAAGCAGGGGGAAAGTATGATAGATATATGGGTACTCAAGAAGACAAATAGGAACAGCTGTGGACGTATCTTTCTTTATAATAAGAGACCCCAAAACTGCCACATGTCTTCCCCACAATTATTCTGGGATTTGGTGAGGCCACATCAGCATGAACTTTCCATGTCATCGACATCTTATTGACAACACTAACAGTCCAGTTGGCATCTTGAAGGGTCACTTTAGAAAAATTGTAGGGAAAACATCCTTTCAAAAAGACATGAATACACAAACCTGAATTACACACCCGTTCATCAATAACACAGGAATAAATAAATAGGCCCCGCGTAAAGAAACATCTACAATTTGTTTAGAAAACTCCAAACGAAACACCCTATATTGCTTACCTTGTGAGACACAGATCGTATCTCTCTCAAAATCTTGGAGAAGAGCTTGTTTATTGTGCAGATTTGCATCCGAAGAGTAAACTTGCATTGCATGATTGAAAGGATGGAAAAAGTGTTCGTGTCCCAGAATACTTATGATCGATATTATTCAAAATATTGAGTTTCTTGTATATTTTTAGTTGTTTCCATTTCCTAGAGATTTTAATGTCTGTGAGCATACTATTGAGAATAGTGTTAAGATGAAATTCTATGTTCTCTATTTCTGTAGCATTGAATAAACCGTCTAAGCCATTTGAACTTGCGCATGCCCCTCTGTCTACTTAACCCAATTGGAGGTGCCTCCCACTTAATGCATCAGCTGGCTATAATTGTATAAAACATAATTGAAGTTGTGATGCAACCCATCTCTCAAATTCGATTCCCGGGCATGAAATTTCATCCATTTCAGCTACAACACCATTAAGCACTGTTTTCATTTTCACCCAGTTCTCAAAAGGATGTTTCTGATGGGCTTTTCCTTGAGCAAGCTTTCCCTTGTTGTCCTTGATAAAGAGAAAATTATCAGAATTCCATGCTGAAACACTAGCAAACTTCTGTCATTCGTACTCAGGCATGGCCTATGCTGGCAAGTCGGTCTGCACTTAAAATTTGCAGGCAGACTTATACATTAGGGTTCTCTATTCAATAGTTCAATTTCATATGAATGTGAATTGTGGCACAATGAGCACAAAAATGTACTCATCTGACTTTGGAGTACTCTGACTAATCTCCTCATATCTAATCAATGGTTCAATTTCTCCTCTGATCTAAGTTGACATTGTACTCTTTGATTCAACAGATGAAACATTTCGATCTTTCCCATTACTACTTAAAAGTCATATTCCTTCTGAATCCTATGACTAGAACAGTAATCTCGGGGCTTTTGGAGGGAATTTGTATCTGTGTCTTCGTTACATAAAACAAGGTGAACGTATGATGGACTAAGGGATATTCAAGAATGAAAACATATTCCTTCTGAATCCTATGACTAGAACAGTTATCTCGGGGATTTTGGAGGGAATTTGTATCCGTGTCTTCGTTACATAAAACAAGGTGAACGTATGATGGACTTGGGGATATTCAAGAATGAAAACATGAAGGCCCGAGGTAATACTCGTATAACACAGTATATATATACCTAACCTACTTTTAACTCTTTCTTGGATCAATGTGTTCAGCAATAAATGGGAGTCTGTGTCAACTGTTATCCCTTACAGAGAGTAAAATTCTGCTCTGGCAGTATAGTGGTCTTTCTTGTTATGATCTTAAAGCTATTTAGGTCCACATAAATAGATGTTCAAGCAATTCCTCGTATGAATAGCCTTGTTTCTTCGAAAGTTGTTCGGAGAAGAGAGCTAGTTGATTGTTAGCATGTGCGTCGGTAAAGTTAGCTTGAACATTGAAGTTTGGATGAGCTAACTATTGAGAATGCCATTGTTATACATAATTTTCACAAGGAACTAGTAAACTTATTTGTGGTTCCCATTGATCACCTTGCCCAGGTAAATGCCATCCGCAGTGTTAGCCCCACAGGAAGGTCTGATCTAGCCTTCAACCCTTGTGATCACAATTCATAACCACTCGTGCCTCTGGTAATGGAGGACCGACTTAATAAGCGCACGCACCTTCTAGATATTCCTATGTATCAATCAATATCCCCTCGTGAGTCGTGACATCCTAACACTCCGACAAAGATTTTTATACATTAAGAAAACCCTAGGTAGCTGTAAAAAAGAAGAATCAGAAGACAATGATAATCAATTTGGAGCTGGCTTTGTGGAGAAGATACAAACTGAAGCTATCTGTCCTTATTAATGGAGAATTTGAATTCAGATATCGTACTAGAAATACTTAATCGATTACCCAAGAATACCAAGACAGGCATCAAATCCATCTTGCAATGCATAAAAGTATGCAAACTCTGGCGAAGGCTCTTGGAAAAGCCCAAGACAGGTATGCTTTTCGCTGAAAGACAACAAAACGGCGATGTTGAATTCTACTATGGAGAACAATTGCGTGAGATGCAGGTTAATTTTAATTTCACTGAAAGACAACAGAATTTTTATAAGATAGTTACAAATATAGGCAGTAGTGATAAAAAATCTATATACGCACATCTTGTTGGTCGGTTCTTGCAATGGTTTGGTATGTTATGAATGTTCTGATTGTATATGCATTTCCAATCCCATCACTGGTGAACGTATTTGTGTTCCCGATATGGGTGAATATTTTATTACGTACTCTCTTGGATTCGGCTATTGTCATCTCACCGATGCGTACAAGGTTGTTAGGATTCGTCAAGTAGATTCATATAAACAAGACATCCAAGTGTATACACTCTTGGTGACGGCAGGGGCTGGAGAGGCACACAAGATATTACCTATTGGTTTCAGGGATCAGGTGTTTTTGTTAATGGAGTCATTGGTTAAGTAGAGGACATGGTGATATCGTAGCCTTTGATTTAACAAATGAAACATTTCAATCTCTCCCACCCATCACCTTGTGATATTCTTTATACCTATAAACACACTAATATCATCGGGGGATCTGTATCTCTGTCATTCTAACATGGAGCAAGGCCTATGACGGATATATGGGCATTCAGGAACAAAAATTTGAACAACTGCAGGGATAGTACTCGCTTGGAAGAGCATACCTACTTGAAATCTTTTACTTGGATCAAGGTGTTCAGCAGAATATGGGGAGCACCCTTAACCCAGGAGTGTAAACTATTCTCCCTAATAGAGAGTGAGATTCTGATATGGTGCCATGGAGTGCTCTCTTGTTTTGACCTTAAAGCTTCAATTTTCAAGCATCAATGGTATTCTGAATGTCCACAACCACAAAGGTACGCTGTTGACGCGATTATGCATATGAATAGCCTTGGAGAAGAGGTAGTCGAGACTGGTAAAAGGTTGGTTAGAAAAGTTAGATTACTTCCAATCAAGAAGTCATCAATTTTTAACATATTACTCTCAATGATTTTAAATATTTAAATCGAATGATATTTTTAAGGATTTTATTATATTTAATGTCCGAGAGCAATGAATAAGCTATTTGAACTTGCACAATATTTTGCATATGCATATGCTGAAGATGGCAAGCAAGGACACCGAGAATGTATTATGGCAGGAGAAAATGAACGAAAAAACATAGAAACCTAAACATCATTGGTGGATTGGCTAATTCCTAGAGTACAGAAGTTTCAGTAGAATAAAGAGGTGGAGGAAGTGGAATTCGTTCCGAAGAACTACTTGAGCACAAGATTCAGAAATTCTAGTTACTTGTATACGCAGGCGCAATAAGTTATGTTTTTTTTTTAATTTTTTAAAATTAGAAATAGCGATTCTATAAATTCATGCATGTTTAGAAAACAACATTATTGTTTCTTAACCAGATTTACTCTCAAATGAACTTGGTGGGTACAAGCTCAAGGGGATATTTCTTATTAGCACTAAGCCCCGACGATTCCTCCATATTTATGTCTTCCTTTTTCATGCCTTCCGGCAAATCCCAATTAAAGCAGTGTAATAGATTGGCCAAGAAAATCTCTATTGATATGAGTGCCATATTCATTCCAGGGCAACCTCTTCGACCTGAGCCGAAAGGTATGAAATTAAAATTTTGTCCTCCCACATCAATAGAGCAATTTTCAAACCTCTCTGGGATGAATTCCTCTGGCTTGTCCCAATACTCAGGATTTCTCGCTATAGCCCATGCATTTACCATGATCCTTGTTTTGGGATATACATCATATCCGCCAATAACATGATGCTTTGTAGTTTCTCTTGGAATCAACAGTGGTCCCGGTATGTGTAGTCGGAGTGTCTCTTTAACCACCATTTTTAGGTATGAGAACTGATGAAGGTCGTTTTCTTGTACCTTCCCTTTTGATCCCACATAGCTTCTAATCTCTTCTTGCACTTTTTTCATTGCTTCTGGATTCTTAATCAGTTCCGTCATTGCCCAATTCATAGTTACAGCAGTTGGCTCTATTCCACCAACAAATACATCCTGAATATACATTTCTCTCGCATTAGAAGCTCTCCTAATGCAAATAATATATATTTATGCAAGGAAAAAAGGAAGTAATTCAACACTTCTCCGAACTCATGTCATGGTTACCTCTACTAGTGACTCCAATCGGCCAATATTAAGGTGATAAATTAAGCATGCATATACATATCAATTTTATTAATATATTAAAGGGATTATTGGGGATATGCCCCAAAATCAACTGTCATCTTGGGGATATGTCCCAGGATTCCAATTTTCGGGAATATGTCCAGCCGTCCAAAATTCCATCCAAAACCGTTAAGTAGTCAATATTCGCATACACTTGGGATCACACATGCGAATTAAAAGACAAATATACGATATATTAACACTTTTACAAGGTTTAGGAACATATTCAGACGAAAAAATTAGAGAGAAAGTTAAGACACATTTACGATAAATTATCTATTTAACGGTTCCTTGACGGAAACCGTTACTTTGGGGCATATTACCAAAAACTGGAATCTTGTGGCATATCCTCAAAATGACAGTCGATTTTAGGGCATATTCCCCGGTTTCCTTATATAAAATTAGAGGAAACTACGTACCGCAAGGATTGCTTTGATATGGTCATTAGTGAGACGAATAGTACTCGTTCCCTCCTTCTCGATTTTCAGCATAACATCAATGAGATCTTCATGCTCGGGTTTCTGTCTCTCCGGGTTGAGATGTAAGTCTATGATTTGCTGATAGAATTCATCAAAATCATGAAAGCATTTCTCAATTCTCCCATGCACTCCAGTGATCCTGTCAATAATCCAACCTACACTAGGAAAATAGTCAGACGCTGAAAAACCACTGAGTGCCTCCATGCTATCGTCAAGGATTTCCTGAAGTCTACCATCACTAACTTGATCTCTATTTTGGAATGTTTTACCGAAAGCTGCTCTTGATAGAATCTTTTCTAATAGATTTATTGACATTTTATAAACATCAGTAGGATCAGCAGAGTTGGAAGCGATAGAATCCATCATAGCTGAAACTTCTTCCTCTCGAATTACCGCAAAAGATTGGACTCTTTTGGTACTTAGAAGTTCAAGAACAGATATTTTTCGCATCTCTTTCCAATACTCACTATAAGGACCATAAGCAATATCTAAGTAATTATATGTAAGACGTTTCGGACCAGCCAAAGGAGGTCTACTACAAAAATCAAGATCATGTGTTTTTAAGACTTGTTCGGCGGCCTCGGCTGATGTGATAATGATTGTGGGTATACTGCCTAGTTGTAGATGCATAACCGGGCCATATTTTTGGGATAGTTTGTGTAGAATGCGATGAGGAAGTTTGCCTAGTTGATGTAAATTACCAATGATTGGAAGTTTTGGAGGACCAGGAGGATTGTTACGTTTGTTGTTACCTTTGATTTTGACGAGGAAGTATAGAGGAAGGAAGATAAGAGGGAGTAGTAGAAGAAGATTGTAAGGAAAAAGCTCCATGTTTCAAAATTGTCAAGCAATGGATTTGAAATTTTGTTACTATCTTTCAATTAACGGTGTTGACGTCTCTTTAAAATATGATGGATTTGAGGAGTTACGGATCTAACCTAACTACACAATCTACAATATCTACTTTTGTGATTCTTCAACTCTGATCTATATTACAGATGTCCTTCCCAACAACAAAGTAATCCAATGCTGGGTGACAAGATCATTTGATTACACTGAAAAAGAATAAAAAAAATATCTTTCTGAAAAAGTAATGGATTGTAGTGTAAAATTTCTGTCGTTTGCATCCTCTAATAGTAGTGCAAAAGAGTCGAGACTCGATGTCGATAAGATATTCACATCCCGGGTCAAAATTAGATAGCAAGTGAAGGAAACAAACAGTGTTTCCAAGAGTTGAAGGTGTTAGCATCAACCAGAGCATGCAGGCTCGTATCCACCCAAAATTAGTAGAAAATCCGTGTCACAAAAAAGATAGCGTCCCGCTCTAAAATAGAAAAATGAGAAGTTTACAATCCATTGAATGTTTCTGAATCAAAAATGATAAACGCACCGAGCTGGTGCACCGAGCCGGTGTCCCGCGGAGAGAGAGCGACACAATTTTTTTGGTGGACCCCACATAATGGCCCACCCCTGTTAGCTCCCCACAAGGCGCCCCTAGTAGCCGTTCGATCCCTTCGTTGTACAGATGACGGTGCAAAACGTTGTGAGTGTAGAATCACTCTTTCTCAGTACCGTTATTCTATAATCTAATTGTTTAATATATCTTGAATAGAAGGTGGAACTGAATTATTCCAGACAAAAAGTAAGAGATAGGAGCATCATCACAAAGGATTAGACTAGAACGTGGAGAAGAGACAGGAGCATCGCCAAGGATTAGACATCACCAAGGGGTAGACTAGAGTGCAAAAAAACTCACACTAAAACAGCTGTCCACAAAACCTTGATTTAGCATTATTGCCATATCGGTGTACTTTTTGATACGCATGCTCAAATCTTTTGCTGCACCCTCCCTTTATATAATCAATCATTTTTTCTTTTGCTTCTTTTGGCAACCTAGACTACGGCTCTTTTTATTGCCACATGACTTATAGCAACAACACAACACTACCGTTAGTTTAAATAAAATTAATCGTATATCAAAAATAAAATAGTTTGAGCTTATTAAACACTAATTTTGCCTGATGATACATAATTTTTTATAATAAAAATTGGTTAGGCAATCTAGATACCATGAGTAAGATAAAGGCCCGACGTACAGTGTCTCCTCATAGCCCGTTTCATCGATCTATACCAAAAACTTTTTCCTTAACATAATCAATCATTCACTCATTTGATCATCATCTCTGCCAATTCCTTCCTTCTTCATCCGTTGATTCGAAATGACAATAAACAACAACCAGAAGCAGACTGAGAGAAAATATGCAAGCTTCTCTCCGAGTTGCTGGGATCATGAGTTTGTGCAGTCTCTAGAGAGTGATTTCACAGTTGAGTATATATTATCATATAATAAGCTAAGTAGACAATGTTAATTCTTACCATCTTACTTATTTTGATATATATGCATGAATGTGTAGAGGGAATCGAAGTATGGTGAACGAGCTGAGAATCTCAAGGAAGAGATAAGGCGCATGCTTAATGATCAGCAGAAAGCCAGTAAAAGGTCCTTGCCATCGTCATCAAGTCTATTGCATCTGATCAATAACACTCAAAGGCTTGGATTCAGCTACCATTTTGAAAATGAGATTAAAGATGCAATGGAAGCCATGTTTAAGGACCAAGATATAATATGGGAGGAAGTGGATCTGTTCACTCGAGCTGTAAGGTTTAGGCTCCTTCGACAACATGGCTTTGATGTTTCTCAAGGTAATTAGTATCATGGCTTCTTGTTGATAATAAGGAACCAAAGGATTATGATTTTCGATGATGCAGAATAACAGGTTTGCTATTGCCTACCAAAATACTCCCTCCATTTTTAAAACGAAAATTAAGAAATCAAAATCATTATAAAAACTTTTTCAATTTCTTCTTACGTTTCCCTTCATTATTCTATGAACGTAGCTGTGAGACCTGTGTGTAAACTAAATGAAGTTCATTGGGATTATGTACAGTTAAAATAATTTGCAAATTTTACCTTTATATGTGGGACGGAGAGACTACATTATAACATGTGACTTTCCTGAAATTGAGACATGTCGATCGAGCTGTTGACGCACAAAAAAAATAGTACTAGTACAATAACTAGGCACATCATTTCAGTCAGCTAATTTTAATATCTGATGGTGTATGAGATACAGATGTTTTTAAGAGCTTCCTGGAGGAGATAAGATCATCAAGCGATCTGATGATGCAGGCATGTATGGAGAACAATAAATACGTTGAGGTAATTTTAAGTGTATATGAAGCTTCATTTTACGCTATCGAAGGTGAGGTGGTCTTGGAAGAAGTCAAAGAGTTCACATCACGACTTCTCAAGGAGTACATATCATTAATATCCAAAGAACAACCACAACAAGAAGCGAATAGTAAGACCATGATTGCGAAAAGATTAATAAGCCATGCCTTGGAGATTCCAATACATTGGAGAATGCAAAGAATAGAGACCAGGTGGTATATAGATACGTATGAAATGATGCAAGAAGGCATGGAACCATTTCTACTCGAGTTTGCTAAATTAGATTTTAACATGGTCCAAGCAACTTACCAGAAGGACCTAAAATACATCTCAAGGTGGTGGCTGGAGTTGGATTACGTTAGAATACTGAAATTCACAAGAGACAGATGGATGGAGACTTTCTTTTGGAGTGTGGGGTGTCATTTCGAACCAAAATTTAGTAACTATCGCAGACAGTTGACGAAGCTCTGTTGTCTACTAACAACAATAGATGATTTGTATGACAATTATTGTTCTCCGGATGAAATGAAGATGTACGCTGATGCGATTGAGAGGTTCGTATGCGTTACCAAATAGTTTAATCAAACGATAACTGTAAGAATAGTTTGTTGTACTAATACAACTTCTTACAAGCAAATTGTTGATTGTTTTTTATTTTATTTTGCAGATGGGACATTAACACCGTGGAAGATCTTCCATACGAATTGAAAATATGTTTTATGGCAATGTTTAACACACTCAATGAAATAGCTTACAATGTTTTAAACAAGCATGGTTTTCATGCCATATCATACTTGAAAAAAGCGGTATAATGTTCCGTATAATTTTCCTATTTTTCTATTCCATCTTCTTTTAAAATTCCCTAAGCAGGTGCATAATGAGCTGGCTATCGAAATATTCAGGTCGCTGATTTCTGCAAATCGTATTTGGAGGAGGCCAAATGGCACTACTACACACCAACACTTGAAGAATATATAAACACTTCATGGTTTTCTGCGGGAGGGAGTGCGATAGCTAGTGTTGCTTTTTTTGTACTAACCAAGGAACCTACTAAGGAAGCCTTAGATAGCATAATGGACTACCATTCCTCACCAGTCCGCCGGGGTGCATACACGATCTTGCGACTTACAAATGATTTAGCAACATCTTCAGTACGTATGATATAATATCTATGTATTCATACTGCATAATTAATATTTATAGCAGTTGATATTGATTTATGCTGCGCAATGAAACATTAATCTATTACGTACCTACAGGATGAGCTTGAGAGAGGCGACACGCCAACATCAATCCAATGTTACATGCATGAGGCTGGTGTCTCTGAACCTGCAGCTCGTGAACATATAAAACATATTATAAGTGAGACTTGGAAGAAGATGACCAGTGATAAGTTTTCTCGTTCAATTTTCTCGGAACCATTCATAGATGCCATGCTAAATGTTGCTCGGGCATCTCAGTGTATTTACCAATTCGGAGATGGTTATGGTGTTGCTGCAGAGCCTTTAACAAAGAGTAACGCATTGTCAATGTTCGTTGAACCTATTCTGGTTGCTTGTGATGAAGATAGTACAAAAATTTAAGGCTCTGGCTAGTCGCCGGATTTTGGAAAATATGGAATAACATCCCAGTTGCTATATGGTGACGCATATGGAAATATCGAAATGCAAGAATCTTTAATAACAAAAAGAAAACTTTAGCCAGCCGTATCAGAGACATCAATGTACAAGCATTCATTTCTTTTTTTGTCGGGTAGTTCCCATTTTTTTCTTCCGTGGTAATCATTGAGTTGAATTACCCTTTTAAGTGCGTTTTTTTTTATGAATTTTTTATTTTACGGATCAAAAATAAAAATAAAAATAAAATAAGATATCGTCGACAAACTGTGGGTAACAAAGAAATTTGAATTGTGATTTGTGAGGTGTACTTTAGTGATGAAATCCCACTTACTTTATCAAACAAGATTTACTACATGTCGTGATTTGTGAGGTGTACTTTAGTGATGAAATCCCACGTACTTTATCAAACAAGACTTACTACATGTCATATCCCACTTCTTTGTGTTCCCTCATTTGAACTGTTTTCTCGGTGCATACTTTGTTTATCAGAAGGCCTAAGTGTTTTTGACCTCACCTCATATTCTTACTTAAACAAACCATAATTAGTTATTACAAAGATAAGGAGAAAATATCCAAGATTCCATGCCCACACATTATGGTTTGTTTAAATAATAGGCTAGATCCGTGAGGACCGTAACTCCTCAAATGATGTTCATTATTCCACAAAGAAGATAAAGGCAGGGTCATATTCTTTGTTTATCTAATGTCGTTGGAAAGTAACAAAGATTTGGCTAGTACAATCAATTGGCTCATATTTAGAAAATGTGCTTAATTGATATCAGCAAACACCGTAAACTTGAAATCAATCATTGAGAAAGAAGGCGAATCTGGCTGAATCAAGCTCTGCGAATCGGGCAACCAACTCAGGAAAAATATTTCTTCATCTTTCTTCGATTTGTCGTGCTCAGTTCATAAATTCAGGTGAAAAAATTGTTGAAAATTGTTCTTGATTGAGGAGTATTGTGCTATGTCTTATCATTAATTCAGGTGGTTTTATGGATTCCAGTCCTGCAACCACTTGATTTGAATCTTTTAAAACAGATATGTTAGGTTTTAGCAAAGAGACTAATTCTCAGATTATTCCTTCAATTGAATTGCCTAATGATTTATTTGAAGAAAGCTTAAATCCATGGAGGTTTTCACTTATAGGAAGGTTAAACTTACAACAGATTAAGATTAAATTTGTTGATGCTGATGTTCTTCTTCGAAAATAATGGAAGTTGGTTGGATATTGCAAACTAATTCCATTAGGAAGGGGCTTCTTTACAATTAAACTTGATAATGAAATTGACCGTCAGCATATCAAGGAAGGTAAATGAGAGATGTTGAATCAGGTTCTCCAAATTAGAAATTGGATCTCCAATTTCCATCCTGAGAGTCAAAAAACTTCAAAAGCTATGGTATGGGTGAGACTTCCAGGGCTAGGACTTGAATATTGGAGTGAAATTTTTTAGTTTAAGATCTGAAAGGAAATTGGTAATCCTATCAAGCTTGATGAAGCTACTGCAAAATGTGAGGTTGGTTATTATGCTAATGTTCTTGTTGAAGTTGATTTTGCAAAAACTATTCCTAATAAAATTTGGATAGGTACCAAGTATGGTGGTTTTTTTTCAGAGTATATCAATTCCAGTTTGTCCAAAATTTTGCTCAACCTGTAAGATTTTTGGTCACTTCATTACTGAATGCAGAGTTGAGAAGAATAAAACTTAGCAAGCAAGTAAAGTAAATACTCAAAGTAACATCAAGCCCACATCAACTCCTAGTCAGCAGCAAACTCTTAGAAATGGAATTTCTCATGTGCCTTTAGATAATTTTGATTGATCACTAGTTGATAAAGGTTGCAATACTATAAAATTGGTGCAAGGTAGTACATCTGGTACTAATAGTAATCAAATTCCTGTTGAAGATTCAATAATATCAAATATTATTTCTCCTACTCAATTACAAACTACTAGTAATTCTGGATAGTGGAATATTTAGTGATCTAAACCAACTTGAACAAAAAAGAAGATGCATGATGTTACTAATATTGATGAAGAAATTTTAGCTGAAATGGAGCCTCAAAAACTAATTCAAATTGCTGAAGATACTGAATTGGAAAGGAGTGTGGTCAAATTTGTGGATGCAGGTTCAGGAAAAGTTACTGATGAGCCAGTATGTTTCACTACTTGGTCTTCAGTAGTTAATTCATCTGGAAGTAAGAAGATAGAAAATGAAGTAACTAAATTTATTTCAGTTACTAAGAATAATGCAGTTACCAAAAATTCAGTTCAAGCACCAGTTAAATATAATTTTAGAAAGAATGTAGGTAAGGGGGTTCCTAAAATCCTCCAAACCAAACCATGAAAGTGTTATTTTGGAACATATGGGGTCTAAGGAGATCTAGGGCCCAACAAAAGCTTCACGGTTTAGTAAATCAATTTCATCCAACACTATTATGGATAACAGAACCCAAAATTAAATGTTCTTCTTCTTTTTGTAGCAAGTTAAACCTTCCTGGTATGAAATTTATGGTAATACATAATGCCTCAACAACTCACAAAAGTAATATCTGGTTATTTTGGAGTAATTCCATTGTAACTCCTTCGGTTGTTTCTATTACAAGTCAAATGATTACAGTGGCAGTGGGAGATGTTCTAATTTCAGGAGTTCATGCTCATGTAAATATGGTGCAGAGAAGATTTTTATGGTTAGAAATGCAGATGATTAGTGATCTTAAGAAGCTTTGGTTAGTCATTGGTGACTTCAACTCAGTTCTTTCTCTGGAAGAAATGGTTGGTGGTAATTTTCCTTCTTGAAGATCAATGCTAGATTTCAGTGAATTCTTAAATACTTGTGAATTACTACAAGCTCATAAAGTTGGTTTAGATTTTTCTTGGTAAAATTGTCAGCATGGAAGTAAAAGAATATTATGCAACCTTGACAAAGATGTATTTAATATGGAATGAGGTTATATGGTGATTGGGGATATAAAGTTGGTGTTAGAGTGGTTTCAGATCATCCCCCTTTAATGGGTGCTTATGTTAACATTCTAAAACCTACAAATACTCCTGTCAGATTCTAAGAAATGTGGTTAGAGCATCCTGATTTTATGAAAGTTGTTGAAGATAGTTGGGCTGAACCTGTAAATGGAGATCCTTCTTTCTTATTTATGCATAAACTCAAAATATTAAGGTAATATTTAAAGAATGGAATTGGAGTACATTTGGTTATGTTAAAGTCAAAATAAAGGAGACAGAAAAGTTAGTTAACAGATAATAATCCTCATGATGAGAAAGCATTAACAGAATTGGTATTGACTCAAAATGATCTAAATTCTAAAGAAGTTCAGCATTATATTATGATGAAACAAAAATCAAATGGGTTTCATAAGGATCCTCTAACACCAAATTCTTTCATACTAATGTTAAGATAAGACAAACAAGGGATATGATTGATATGTGAATTGGTGGATGTGGATGGAAACATAGTAGATGACCAAGAAAAAATTGAAGATATTTTGGTTAAATTCTTTCAACAGAAGTTTCAATATGAGGAGGTAACTGTGAATGATTCCTTGTTGGATGTTATTCCCAAATTAATAACAGACGAATATCAAGTAATGATAGAAGGTATTCATGTGTTAGAAGAAATCAAAAATGCAGTTTTTGATATGAATGTAGATGGAGCACCAGGAACGTATAGTTTTTTAGTCATTTTCTATAAATCTTGATGGGATATCATATATAGTGATTTGTTGAATGCAGTTCAATATCGCCGGAGAAGGAAATACATTCCCAAGGGGTATGAATTCAAAAAATTTAGTACTACTTCCTAAAATTCAAGGAGCAAAAAAATATAACCAGTTCAGACCTATTGGGTTTAAGTAATTTTAATTTCAAAATCTTTAGAAAATTATTGCTTCTAAAATGAATGGTCTTATGAGTAGATTGGGCTCAGTTCAACAAGCATCTTACATTAAAGACAGAAGTATAAAATGAAGCATACAAGAAGGGGAGGGAATGTAGGTTTGAATCTTGACATATCAAAAGCTTATGATTCACTAAATTGGGACTTCCTATTTAAATTTTTTCAAAAATATGGCTTCTCTGCATCTTGGTATGAGTGGTTAAGAGTTCTATTTTCATCTGCTAAAATTTCTGTGATGATTAATGGTGGTCCACAAGGTTTTTTCTCAATGGAGATAGGACTAAAGCAAGGAGATCCTATGTCTCCTTTACTGTTTGTGCTAATGGAGGAATTTTTAAGTAGAAGTTTAAGCAGATTGGTGGAAATGAAGAAACTGCAACCAATGGTTGTCAGAAAAGGTGTTTATCCAGCTCACCTATTTTTTGCAGATGATGTCTTCATCTTCAGTAATGGGTCTAAAAAAAGTTTTGAATCTCTCCTGAATCTACTCAAGGTTTATCAAGAAAGCTCTAGTCAAATAATCAATAAAAAAAAAAGTAAATGTTTTGCAGATGGTTGCACTCCATTAATAAGAACTCAAATTTCAAATTAACTTACTGCAAATGGAGCTAACATCATTTCTTGAAAAATACTCAGGAGTTATATTGAAGCCTGGAAGAGTTAAGAGTGTTATTGTGTGTCCAATGGTGGAAATGATGCAAAACTACTTAGCAGCTTGGAAAGGTAAAATGCTCTCATTCCATTATAGACTGGTGCTTATCAAATCTGTTCCGTGCAGTGTTCCAATTTATAATATGGCATTCTATAAATGGCCATGCTCAATGATTAAAATTTGTGAAAAAATCATCAGAAACTTCTTATGGACTGGAGATAGTGAAGTCAGGAAATATGAAACTTTTGGTTGGAGCAAAGTTTGTACGCCTTTCAATGAATGAGGTTTGTGGATTAGAAAACTAGAGGTGACCAATAAGGATTTATTAATGAAGATGATATGGAATCTTATTAATTCCAATGATGATTGGTCAAAATTTTTTGCTACTAAATATAAAGATAAATATGGTCAATGGAGTACTCAATGGAAATTATCCACAGTATGGCCAGGTTTAAAGTAGTCTTAGAAGGAGTTGAAGCTAAATTTGAGATGGAATATAGGCATTGGTTAACAAATATCATTATGGTTTGATACATGGACTGGTGAAAAGCCTCTAATTGAATCTGTGGGTTTCATTGAAGCAATTAAAGACAAACTGCATATGACAGTAAATGATATTCTAGAGAATGGTGTGTGGAAAATACCAAGTGATCTACATGCTTTACTTCCATCTTCATTACCATCAATAAGTGGAGAGAAAGAAAAACTTATATGGAGTGGTGACATAAAGGTTTTCCCTATTTTCTATTCCCACTTTTCCTATTTCCAATCCATATAAATTTCCATCCCCACTTTTCCTATTTCCTATCCACATGGATTTTCATATATCCTAAATACCATCTCTTAATTTTTTTTTTACAACCAAAACAAAGTCATCAAACAACTGGGTAAAAAAAAAAAAAAACTAATTTAGGGATAACTTATATATACTCCACCGCATCTTCTTCCCTACCTCCATAGTCAACCGCCGCCTTATAAACATTCACTTAATTATTATGATATCAAATCTGTAAAATAAAAATGCAACAGTGACATCAAACAGTAGTATATATATTAGACAACAACTTGATACCGATATTGATTTCGCATCATTGAATATGTAGATTTATATGCAGATCCATATGAAGTTAGGGTCTTTCCATCATTTGGAAATTTAATTAATGTAGTATACTTGATTCAATATATTCCACCAATCAAAATCCCGAACTGATTTAACTACTTTATACAAATGAAAAGTATCGATGTCCCTCACCTCTCTCTAAGGAGAAATCCTTGTTCTAACAATCTGTTACATGGAAAAAGTTTCCAATTAATCAAGGGTTCGAATGTTTTTCCCTAAGTTTTCGACAATGGAATCCTTTGTAATAATAATTTACCGGTAAATCGTCGATTAACTCATATACAAAAATACAATCCTCAATTAATTCATATATGTGACGAGGAATTAAATGATAAAAGATAAAAATAATAGATGTATTATAGTGTTTGAATAGAAATTTAACCTAGGGTTTTGTAACTTGATGGTTTTCAATGGTTTTTCTTTTTAATTCGTAAGGAAGATAAAGATAAATAAAAATGTTAATAGTCATGGTCATACTTAAGTTGACTTTTGTGGGTGGGAAATAGGAAAAAATAAAATTAAAAAGTAGATTGATTTTAGGAATTGTGAGAGAGATGGGATATAGGAAAAGTGGGGATGGGAAATAGGAAAAACCGACATAAAAGGTATTTTTTCTACATCTGCAGCTGTTGAAAAAATTAGAACCAAGGAACCAAGAATATATTGGCCAAATGAAATATGGAAGTATTGCAGTGGATTATGGAGAGGAAGATAAAGAGACAGAGAAGGAGAGGGATTTCTTATTGATATAAGTAACCCTATTACATATCTATAGTATCCTTTATATATAATTGGAATAAGACCCTATATACTATATTGGTCCACACATCCAAGGGATAAATCTCTACAACACTCCCCCTTGTTCGGTCCAATAGAACTTCATATGCAGTGCTTCGGATGTAGTTCTTCAAATGTCGTTCTCTCCTTGATGATTTGTGCCGAAATCATTTTCCTTACTAAAACTTTGATAAGGAAAAACCCAGTGGGATAAAACCTTGGTACAACTCTTTACATGTAGTACTTCACATGGTGTCTCGTACTTTACATGTAGCTCATCACATGCAATATGATCTTCAAATATCGATGAGTCTAAGTTAATTGCCTTGTTAAAACTTCATCAAGAAAACCCAAAGGGACAAACCCGAACTAAAGAAAAGTAGTACAATATTAAGTAAACTTAGAACATAGTTGGATTCGTATACGTTGCCTCATTAAAACCTTGACAAGGAAAACCAAGTGGAATAAAACCTTGACGAAAGGAAAAGAGTACAACATGAAAGATGCAAGTAAAGGTGATTAGTTGCAGATGATCACTTGGCTCCATCGAAGTTGACTAGTCGCTTCACAACTTTTAAGGAAGAAAATCCTTGTAGGAAAGACAATAGTCTTAGCTGGGAAATTACATTCCCGATGTTTGTTGTTGTCTCATTAAAAACCTTTCCGAGTAACAAAACCTTGTGGGAAAAGTAACCTCGGTGAAGGAAAATATTTCAATACACCATTAGATGCTCCCCCTGATGTCATACAATTTTCATTAGTCTAATGCAGTCAAAAGGAGTTTATCACACGTTACTTTAGTGACATGAATGTTTATAAGACCATGTTGTTGATTCTGGAAGTTACGTTGCTTAACAGAATATCGCGTTTCATTTCTTTGATCCAGATATTTTCAGTAATATCAATGCGGTCTTTATGTCTTCAACATTCAACATACTTGATGTTGTAGTGTTTTCTCGCTAAAAACCTTGTCAAGTAACAAAACCCTTTGGGAAAAACTATTCTCGATCGACGGGAAAAAGAGCACAATACAACTTCAATTTCGAAGTAAAATATGTCGACATCATATCCTTGGATCCTCCTCCTGATATCGGCATCTCCCCCTGATTACTTTCAGAGTTGTTCCAAACAGTTCCTTTAGTCATGTATTTTTCGAAACTGAATATTGTTAATGACTTAGAAAATAGTCTACCATATGTCCCCCTGATTACCTTCGTTGGAGAAGAGATTATTATTCCTTCATAATCAACAACTTTTAAATTGCACATTTATTAGCATTCCTTTTTATGTCATTGCAAGGATAAAACAAATTTATGACAATGGTTACTTTTAAGAACATAATTACATTCACGATACCATTCCAATGACGTTGCGTTGGCGCAGAGCTATATCTAGCTAATAAGTTCCCTGAGGATGTAAAATTTAATCGATTACATTATTATACTAAGTACAACAATGCGTCTATTGTACTTAGATATGGGAATTTCATCTCCCAACACATCTTCGTCATATTCCTTTGGACGAAATGGTTACTTATGTACATTTGAAAATCGACTAATCATGGGAGTGCTATCAGGATGCATGTCTTTTTTAAATTGCATGATAACTTTATACATATGCAAACTAGTGAAATAATATACCACAAGCTCAGTATTCAATCGAGCTTTCCCTAGATTTTTCATCTCAAATTCGGATTTTAAGTAGCTTTTAAGGTCTCTTATTACTTCAAGAGTACACATCATGTCTATACCATCAACATATATAGCTACAATGCCAAATTATGAACTTTCTTATGAATATGCAAGGAAAAATAACTTACTTGTCTATCCCCTCCAAATCAAATAGCTATTTAGATGGGTATACCACATCCGCCTGATTGCTTGAATCTATAAGTGAGCGTCATATCCAACTGTAAAAGCACTTTGTGGTTTTGAGTCATTTGATTTGAGCAACAAAAGTCTATCAAGAACTTTTGTAAATATCTTCTATCTCTTGATTCTTTCAGAGATATGTAACAACCAAATACATATGCTGCATTTCAAGTCCTTTTGAAATTACCAATCTAACTAAGTAGCGGAATGCTATAACGTTCATTACAAGAGGACAATTCCAGGGCTTTGTGAGATATCTTGCGCTACAAGGCGAGTCTTGATACTTTGAGACTTCATTCTTACCACCGTGCTCTCGGGAAAATAATCATATATGTCCCATAGGCTTTAAACTTAGTTTCTTAGCACTACCACACCAAATACCCGTATATCTGCAAAAGAACTAAGTTTTACCTGGATTTTGTAGGCCAAATATTCTATTAATTGTAAATTAATCAAAATAAAGCATGGTTCGATTTCATTTTGCTCTATTTATGGAGAAGATTATATCATCACTGTGCACGCACGATCCTTCCATTGAATCATGTGCATTCTCATAATCCGTCAGAATTTCATTGTTCTCTAGAATCATTTAAAACTTAGGAGTGTCCTCCAGTTTGATTCATGGACATATTTAGAGACAATCTTATGAGATGATTTCTGAAGATATAAATAAGTTGTGCCTTACTCACCTACTTCCTTTCTAGGTGAGGATTGATCGAACCAAGTGGTCTCTCCATCTTCCTTTATGGAGCCACGGCCTCAACTACACTTCCACCAAGTGTATTTGCAACACCTTAGTCTATGGTGTACCCCATACTGAGAATTTCTAACCTTGCAGGAATATTTGAAGTTGGTATGTGAGATCTTGTCAATTTAGGGACATCAGTGTATATTCTGAAAATTTATTATTCTTTGTCACTTCACATTTACATTTGTGGAGTACAAGAATCAATATCATACAAAGTAGGAACACACCACGATAATTCATGTTGTTTCCTTAGAAAATACTTTTTCTTATCTCCCCCTAACGACATGAAGACTGTCTTATTAAAGTGATAACTTGCAAATCTAGCAGTAAGAGATCTCCTTCCAAAGACTTTAAAATGCGGATAATTGTTGAGATTAAATATCCAACAAAACTACTTAATCATTTTCATGACCCAACATAGTACGATGTGGACTCGTAATGGCACATATATAGTGCAACCAAAAATGCGTAAGAACACAAATGTCAGGCTTAAATTCAGTTACCAACTAGTTCGCAGAAAAGGTTGACAAATATTTGGTTCTACAAAAATTAAGTAAAGATGCGCGTAATATTTCATATCCCCAAAGAAATAAAAGGTAGGTTGGTACGTATAACCTATTCCTTAGACACCATCTGTAACCTTTGATGGTAACCTCTGCGAGACCATTGGGTATAATATGCTATATATTGATCCTATTAAACATGCAATATTCATCAAGTCTTTTTGATGTAAATTCTCTAGCATTAACAAGAGTGGTTAGCCTTTGCACTTTGCATTGTGGAATATGTGCTAGGATTTTTCAAACGCAAATTTCTTGGGAACTATAACTAGTCCAAAATGTCAATACATTCACCAGATCCATCAGTCACTTTAATGGTCCGCATTCTGCATGAATATTTTTCTAAAGTTCACCTTGTTTTATTTGTAATATGGAATTTTTACCATTTGCATCTTAGCATGGTCTCGATCCTGTTTTATTGAAGACTTTTTAAAAATGAGTGATATGCTTTCTTACCTAAAAGAATAATGTGAAGGGTGGTTATGAATCTAGTAATTTAGAAAACACTTATTGAGAGATATGTCGTCACTTTGTATTTTGTCAATCTTTCTCCAAATTTCGTTCACTCAAATAAATTGATATTCAATTGAGTCCTTTCAAAACGATCATCATGTCACAACCAAAGTGGCCTTATGGTTATGCCCAAAGCCTGTATGAGTAAATTCCCAACATTTCAACGTCGGAGTCAATATGGATTCAATTATCCAAATACTATACTGATTTACATTTCACTAGATTGACTCACTAGTTTCTCTAATACATTAAAGACTATAAAAGATGCATTCAATTACATTCTCATCATTGTGATTTTCCACATGGTATCCACTTGCATGGGTTTCTGTGGAAGTTAACAAGGTGTGATTATATCTTGGTACATGTAGAGATTTTGTGACTTCTTGAAAACAAATTTTGAAGTAGTGCTTCGCTCGATGATCCAATCGTCATAGTCACATTATAAGGAAATAGTTCAACAAATAGTTTAAATTCCTTAGGCTAGTGGAAGAAAAACAACTATGAGTTAGACACTTGGGTCTTGAGAGTTTTAATAAGTGGTGTAGCCTTATTACGTAATAAAAGTTGGATTCAACTCAAGTACTTTAGAGTGCATATATATTATGTGTCACCCAATATATCTCAAGTGCTTTAGAGAATTTATGTCTCGTGTTTTCATTCCATAAGTGCAGACATTGGATCTAGTTCAACTCAATAAGATAATTAATTTGGCCCGACAAAGTTCTTGTTGCCATTAAAGTTGGTTGCTACTATGATACCCACATTATATTGTATATATTAATACCTACGACCAGGTGCATTTACAACTCTTTTTATTTATGATGGGTGCAACAATTACATTTTAGATGATCCCATACTCGGTTGATACTTGTGTATTGGTGTTATTACTACCGAAGAAAACAGTACATCTTTGTCTCATGATACATATGTCCCTTTTCACATGCTTTATATGAGTCGGTATGTAAAACCCTCATTACTTCGGGGTTCTTTCCATTTTCAATTTTGCTACATTTAGCTTAATTTGAGAAAATTCTTTATCTCAATAGTTCTGTTGTTTTCATACTTCCATATGTATTGGTTTGTTAGTAACATGGATGAAGTAAAGAAATGGAAATGTACTCATATCATATTTTGTGAGTTCTTCCACAAAAATTAAAATACACGTGATTTTATTTGAACGTATGTTTTAAAATTACTAGACAGATTAATAGTCGAGTAAGTGAATTACATTTCACGAAACGTTCGAACTTTGGGAGAAAAATATCGAGTACACAATAATGTTCCATGTACTTTTAATCCCTAAATAAATGTATTGGAATCGAGTTGGTACTACCAATTAAACAAAAGACACCATTCAACTATAGCCAATATCATATTCAATAGAACAAATAACACTAAAAACTTAAACTCTTAATGATCGAAATCAACGGTCATAATTTAAGTTGAACGTTTATATATGCTATGGACTTGTCTTCAATATATATATAGAACTAGCATGTTATAAAAAAACTAAAAAAAATGATAAGCCCAGCATGTATTCGATTTTAAAAAGTGAAAACTACAGTGAGACCCATTCTCACACATTTTTCTACTAAGAAACCCAGGGACAGAAAACTGAAGGCTCGCACCCATCTTTTGGGGAAAAATTATTCTCAAATCCATAATTATAAAATTTTGTTTTCTCTTTTCTTTCTTCTCTCTTCGTTTTTCTTATCTTCTTCTTCTATTCTTCCTCCTCCGAATTCAGTTCATAGAATTGAGTTAAATATTGTGAGTTGTTCTTAGGAAGCTTGTTAAATTGATTAGTTTGGAAGATTGTTATGAAAGTGAATCTGAGAAAGGGAAGAACGCGTGATTCTGCCAAGATTAGGTGGTAATCTATAAAGCAACTAGAAATTAAGAATGGGTATGAGTAAAATCAGGGTTGATTGAGATTCATAAGTGGGATGAGTTTATGAATATGTAGCTTGAATTTGGGATTAGATGGCAATTGAGAAACACAGATGAAAAGGGGACCTGGTGAGTGATTTGGTTGCTGCCGGAGCAATAAGAGATGGGTTTGTTTTGGTTCAAAAAATGGAAGTGGAAGATCGAAGCATATCATGGAAGAACAACAATAGCTGTTGCTGATAGAAGCTGCGAAGAAATTAAGGATGTGTTTTCGAATTAGGACACTGAGTCTGTCTTGGATTCAAGCATGGAAGAATCAATTGGTGGTACTGAGAAGGAGGTTCTGAACTGGGGGTTGTTACTATAATTGAGATGAAATTGCTGTGTTGGTTGTTTCTGAAGGTGAAATGTCAGGAGAGAAGAAAGGCAAGATAGGTTTTGAGCTTGAGGACTGATAGAACCTATGGCATTGCTGAGAAGAGATTTTGAGCAAGCTTTAGCAAGAAGTGAGCTATTTGATAACAAGAATGAATGGC
Organism: Papaver bracteatum; assembly: GCA_023529315.1. NCBI lineage: Eukaryota > Viridiplantae > Streptophyta > Magnoliopsida > Ranunculales > Papaveraceae > Papaver > Papaver bracteatum. Next base: position 549,681 of record JAJJWX010000557.1, on the reverse strand, counting down.
TTGAATTGCTGACAGATTGCAGGAATAGAAAACATACACTGCTGGGATGATGCATACTTGAGTTTGAATGGATTAGTTAGGTGATCGAAGACTGAGGTTAACAGCAGCTCGTGTTAAGGGTGAATGATCACTGCAGTGATCAATGGAGAAGGCTGTGATAAAGTCGAGAAGGATATTGAATCAATTGCTGTCATTGTTTTATGATGGCAGAAATGGAGATGATGACATTCATGGTAGTGTTGGTGATTGCGGAGGTTTGAAGAGATAGTGTATGTGATGAGTGGTAGCCGAGTACATTATAATGGGTCGCTGTTGCAGAATAGGTGGGAGTTAAAATGGGTATTGCAGCTATAGATGGTACTAAAGTTAAGGCATTGGAGCTGCTGTCATATCCAATTGCATGTAAGATGAGGTGCAATGGTTGTGTTTTGATGGAGTTGGTGGAATATGTGAAGCAATAGAAGATGGCAGAACTGGTACAGTTTAGTGGTGTTGCTGTTGTAGCTGGGAAAGTGGTGACAGAGATGGTTGATGTTAAGTCTTGTAGTCCAATGCAAGATTTGCTGTCTACAAAATTTGTTGCATAACTTGTTATGTTGTTCGGAAAATGGTTGCATAACACGTTATGCAGCTATTATTGTAGGTGCATGAAAAGTTATGCAACCTTTTTTTGTTTGCATAACTTGTTATGCAGTACAGAGAATGGTTGCATAACACGTTATGCATCTACTTTTTATTAGTATTGAAACCAACAAAAAAAAAGGCTACATAACACGTTATGCACTTATAATAATATCTGCATAACATGTTATGAAGTCAGGAAAATGGATGCATAACCTGTTATGCATCCGAAAATATGACTGTATAATGCGTTATGCATCGAGAAAATTGCTGCACAATCTTTTATGCATCGATAAAATATATGCATAACCTGATATGCATCCGTAAATATGGATGCATACTACATTATTCATTAATTTTTTTTATGTACGCACTAAAATCAACCAAAACAATGGTTACATAACTTGTTATAGATGCATAACTTTTTTATCCAAATGCATAATTTGTTATGCAGTGGAGAAAATTGTTGCATAATTCGTTATGCGTCCGCAAAATGTGGAGATGGTGTCAACCTGAGTGCTATGCAAGAGAGACTCAGAGACTTTGCCACACATTATGTGGGACTGTGAATATCAGCTATTTTTTAACCAAAACCAATGCCTAACTTGCTGGATTCGTATAAGGCAGCTAAGGGACGCAGTAGAATGGTGAAGGACTTGCGGCTAGTTGCTAACTTGGATGCTAGAGTAGAACTGTGGTTATTACGCAACAAGATGGTCTTCGAAGGGAACAAGCTCAAGTATCACAACAACATGGTCTTCGAGGGTACCTACTTTAACTCTTTTACTTGGATGAATGTGTTTAGTAGAAAATTGAAGTCTGTCTTAACCGAGAAGTGTCAATTGTTATCCCTACAGAGAGTGAAATTCTGATATGGAAGAATAGTGGTCTTTCGGTTTATTACCGTTGAGATACAACTCTAAAGGCATGATGGTTTTATTCAGGTCCATCACATGATGTTAAACCGACTCTTCATATGAATAGCTTTATTTTGTTCAAAGATCTCGGAGAAGAGCTAGTTGATTGTTAACATGTGTGTCCAGAAAGTTAGGTTGCTCAAGGATGACCATACTATTGAGAATGGGATTGTGTTGTAGCTAATTTTCACCGTGAACTGTACGTCTATTAATAAAAGGGGATTTTAATTTTGTGCCACACTTCCAATTAGGTGTTCAAGAAAATGCCACACTTTTTTTCAGAGTTTATAAAATGCCATACTCTTGACTTTTTCCGTCACTTTTTTTTGAGAAAATAGTTATCCGTCGTTAGTGTATGTTAGTGCTTACGTGGCATTAAATCAGCAGGTTAAAATGACATTTAAGCCCCTGAACGAGTTAACGGGAACGAATTAACCAGAGATTGAGAACTGAGTTAACTCGCGACTCGGCGCACGTGAAAAAAACGTGCAACATTTGATAACGGTCGGAATACACGTGGAACGAATCTAAGAGAAAAAATGACGTCATGTTCAGGTTATATTCATCATTTTCAAGATGTATATATAGCAGTGAAGAACCCAAACCCTTCTTTACTCTATTTCTTTCAGAAGTTCATAACATTAGCTTTTCAATCACACATAAAAATGAGCAAAATAGTGATAAACTTTTCAAGTAATAATAGTTGCAGTAGTAGTATCAAGAGCACCAGTAGCAGCAAAGTTGGACATCAAACTTCTCTAGATCTATGTTCAACATGTGAACAAGGAAGTCATGAGTCCAAGGTTTGTCCCTGGATGTATTCTAGATGCAAGCATATACCTTGTAATGGTATAAGACAACTACTAAGATCAAACACAAGAGAAACAGATGGATAAATGTTCTTGAAGTGTTCAAATCCTACCTGCACCTACTTTGAATGGTTTGATTCTGCCATTGATCCACTCAAATCCAAGATGATCAAGCTACCTAAAGAGAATTGTTGCTGTGCTTGTGGAGAAGAGATCCATTGCTACAAAGAATTCCCCCTACATAAACAAGAATGCTACAAAGAACAATGCAAATCATCAATGCATTTGAGAATATGTAAAAATGAACACAACAAAAACATTGCTTACCTGATCTGCACAGATTGTTAAGCTTTTAGATGGGTTTCAGACCACCTTTTCATTGCTGCAAAAAATAGGGTTATCTATTCAAGTTTCAATCTCAATGCTATATGTAAGGAACTTGAAAAGACAATTAACATGTAATCTAAAATTAGCTTTTAACTAATATCATTCCCATTCATAAAGTAAGATTATCCAACAAAATAAAACTGATTTCTGGTACATATACATGTCCAGACCAGAATCAGTGTCTAAAGCATCCGCCAAAAAAAACTAACCAACACCTGCATAGTTGTCCACAACATATCTAACAAAAACAAACACACTTCTACTTCCTAGTCTTCTTAGCCTTGGTTTTCTTTCCTTTTGTGACAGAGAGATTTTGGCTGAGAGATCCAATACCACCAAAGTTTTGACTGACATTTTGATTATCTTGTGTAGATCCCTGAGTGCTAGGTCCTGCTGGTGGTCTTGCTTGAGTGCTAGGTCCTGCCGATGACTCACCAACAAATGATGATGTACCTCTGGATCTGTTCACCTTGGCTTTACCCCTTGCAGAGCTACTTTCAGGATGATCTCTACTAGTAAAGGTGCAGTTTGCAGCATCATACTTCGTTCTTGGCTTGAATCCAGTTTGGTTTTTACCAACATCACCACCAGCACAGGTTCTCTTGTTATGACCAGCAGTAGATCCACATTTTCCACACTTCCTTTTCTTCACCACAGTTTCAGGTTCATTATAACTTCTCTTCCTCTTCTTTGCTGGTCTTCCAGTTTTTCTCTGATAAGGAGGAGGGTTTAAGTTGATGTTCATGGTTGGCTGCCAGAAGAAGAGAAAAAAATGATAAAGTTAAAGTAATGAAACCCTAAAGGGTTTGATTCTAAAATAAGGAAAAGAGAAAAATAAATATATAATATCTTCAAAAGTTAAAGCACCACATTCAATAAAGAATCTACCTTATCTTCCCACTCCCATTCAGTTATGTCTTCTAATGGTGTGACAACATCTGCATATGTGGTCCTATAATATTCCACAGAATAGTAAGGAGCACAATAACTGTTCAACCAATAAAATAAATGTAATTCTGCCAGCACGATGTGCATTGATTGTTGGGGCCAAATCCTTGAGGAACCCAGTCCAGTTCTCCTTAGTTTCACTCTGACATACCTTAATGCCTAAAGGCACAAGATTATTTTGACCATCAAGTGTTGTTGCAGCCATTAGAACACCTCCACGCTTTCCAGTTAGATGGCATGCATCTAACCCTATGACTGGTCTTCCTGCTTTCTGAAATCCTCTCATTGGTGCAGCAAATGAAATAGTCATGCTCATGAATGTCTTATCTGCACATTAAGTAACCAAACTATGTAACTAAATGAGCTAAATAAACAAAGGGAAGAGCATAAATAAGGGTACTGAACATAATGTTTACCTTTTTTTCCATAAGTGTATTTAGCAACAGACCCTGGATTAGTATGAGCCACCATTGCACAAAAGATGGGTAGATCTTTGTAGTTGTCTTCATAATTACCAAACAGATCTTCTAAAAGAAGATTTCTTGCCTTCCATGCACAAATATATGGTATATTTATGTTATGAGTAACAAAAAAGTCTCTTGATATTTGTTTAGGCTTTGGAATTAAGGCCCCAGCTGTCTCCTTTAACTTATCATGTACCACCTCTTTTACCAACTTAGGATTGGCAGATCTGTTAAAACTCTTTGGATTTCCAACACAAGTATGTTCTAGATTAACCTTCCTAACAATAAAAGTTGACTCATGCCTTTTTATGCTAACATTTACAAACCATTCACATCCATACTCTTCCCTAAACCTACACCTGACTCTTAATCTAGTTTGGTCACTCTTGTAAACCTTGTACTGATAATTATTTTTTACACAATAACTCCTAAGATGTTTCTTAAATGCCTTCTTGTTATTGAAAGCATACTTTACCTCAATCTTAGTAGGATCAACAGGAGCCACCTCTTCTTCAACAGGGAATAAAGGTTCTTCTTCTTCATCACTCTGCACATTGAAGTCTTCTTTCCATTTCTTGTAATCAAACTTTGACCCCTGAATCATTGTTGTTGACTGCATCAGTCTTGTTGACTGATCAACCCGAATCATGGTTAAAGTTTTAAAATCACTTGAATTGGTACATCGCTAGAACCCACAACACTCGGATTGACTAAGGCAAGAATATCCTGAGATTCCACTTCATTTAACAGATCCACAAATAATTTCCTAGATGCTCCATTTGAACTTTCAACCTTTGACTGACCTTCCAACCTTGGTGATCTCCTTACAGCTCTTTTCTTGTGATCTCCTTTACAGACTTTTCCTTTTGAAACCGCTTTAGCAATCCTCTTATGGAACTTCTTTGGAGTCTCATCATTAACAATCACTGGTTGTTCCATTGCAGCCTCAATTAAGTCATTGCCATTCCCAGATTCAGAATTTGATATATTCAAATGTAAACATATAAATCCTTTATCATCAGCTATTGCATGCTCCCAAAACATAAACAAGTCCTCATTACTATCCATAATCTCAGGCAAACATGGTTCTATCATCCAATATAAACTAGAAATTTCATTTTTCAGTAAGGTAATTTAACACGCAACATCTGCTCAAATTCCTTGAGGTCAATTTTTTCTCTATCCATGTGAGGGAAGAACAAGGTTATATTATTTTCCATAACCAACACGCTGATGTCTCTATATGGATAATATGTTTCATCACTGCATCATAAGTAAACAAATAAAATAAACTTCAGTAAACCCCAAATTTCTAAGCACTCAAATCCAACAATTTAAACCCTAATCATACAAATTTCATAAATTTAAACACTAATATCTCAAATCCAACTTTTAAACCCGAATCATACAAAACCCCCAAAATTAAGCCTTACTTATATTACATATCAGGATTAAAAACCATAATTAAAAAAAATATCAGAAATTGAACTCATGCTTCGATTCACTATGAACTTTAATGAAACAATCAAACCCTAATTAAAATTGACAGAAAAATTTCAGAGAAAATTAAACCCTAATTAAAATTCACAAAACAATCAAACCAAACATCAACTCATGCTTCGATTCAAAACCCTAACATACAACATCATCGATTTAAGTAACAAAATGTAAAGAAGACAAAAATAAGATGAAAAAGAGATGGGTTTCTTCAGAAATTGAGAATAACGAAGTTAGGGTTTTAGTAAAACATACAACTGGGTGTTCTTGCCGTTCTTCTTCTTCTTCTTCTTCTTCATCTTGAAATTTACCAAACCCTTTACTCAGATTCAAACCTAAACCAAATCCTCTGTAGAACCCTAGTTTTCTCTAACCTAAGCTTCTCCACCTGTAAATGAGACAGAGAGAACGAAATGAAAAATGAGAAAGTCAAAGCATGGGTGTGGTTTCATTTCCGTGAAGGATAGGATAGTAAACTAACACATGACACGTGTAGTGATCTCGTGAAGATAATCTGGAGCCGTCGATATATAGACAGTGTAAGAATCTTGACCGTCACCAACTTTTGACCAATTAGGTGGGTCCAAAGTGAATTTTTTTTTTTCATCGTGTCATTGAATAAGCTGTTAAATCTATTTGAACTTACCCTTATCTTCTTAACTTATTTGTGGTGCTCATTGATCACTTTGCCCTGTCTACTAATTAACTTATTTGTGGTGCGTATAAAGAAGATGCATTTCCCAAACCTTCGCGGTATTATTAGAATGCACAAAACCACAGGAAAATATTTCATGGTTGGGTTAGTCACTTCAGCTGTCGATAACCTATCCCTCCTAAAGACTTTGGCGGGTATTAACCAATATTCGACATTGCTCTTCAATCTTCAATCGAATACCATGAGTTTACTTTTATCACAAATATAAAGCTTTCGCTTAGTATCAGTTACCCATTTGCTTGTACATCGTTTCACCCACAATCAAATGTACATCATATATATGGTGGACGTTTTATAACACCTTGACCAGTTTTTGTTAGAGTTGAAATTTACGACCCTTGCACGCATCAATTTTTTTTTCCTCCAATATCATAAAATCCGGTTGACGTCCGGTCCGGTTTTCATAACATCAGTTCTAGGTCCTCGGGTAATAGGCCCCTGGTTGAATAAGAGCACCTTTTTAAATCTTTAGACTTCATTTAAGATTTTTATAACACGGCCGGTGTTCAACTTCTGAAAACCCTATCAAAACCCTAGCTGTAGAAAAGAAGAATCAGAAGACAGTAATGAAAACCCTAGCTGCAGAAAAAGCAGAACGAGAAGACAGTAATCACTTGGGATCTTTGCTGCGGGAGAACACGCAGCCTGCAACAATGGAGAATTTGAGTTCTGATATCATACAAGAAATATTTACTCGATTACCTATCAAATCCGTCTTACAGTGCAGAAAAGTATGCAGACTCTGGCGAAGTCTCTTGGAGAAACCCAAGACAGGTATGCTTTTCGCAGATATGCCTAAATATTACAGTCTTGTCGAACTCTACTACGGAGAACCACCGTGGGAGATGGTTAATTTTAATTGCAAAGAGGCATCGGAATATTTTAACAAGATAGTTACACAGTTAAGCAATGTAGATACTAAATTTTATTCCTTCAGGTTGGTTGGTTCTTGCAATGGTTTAGTATGTTACAGAGCTTGTGACCCCAAATTCGGTCATGTTATGTACATTTTCAATCCCATCACTGGTGAACGTATTCGTGTTCAAGATATGGGTGTTGATGGATATTTTCAGTGTGTTGGATTCGGGTATTGTCATTCCACCGATGAGTACAAGGTTGTTAGGATTTGCTACTTAGAAAACGGCAAAGAGTGGATTCAAGTATACACTCTTGGTGCTGGCAGCCGGTGGAGAGACATAAAAGAAATTGACTGTACTTCCTATATGTTTCAGGGATTTGGCATTTTCGCTAATGGGGCTCTTCATTGGTTAAATAGAAGATCTGACTGTGATATTGTAGCCTTTAATTTAACAGATGGAAAATTACGATCTCTCCCATCGCCACCATGTCATATTCCTGCTGGTTCCTGTGATAACATTAATCTCGGGTCGCTTGAAGGGAATCTGTACATGTGTCTTCGTTACCTAAAGCGAGGTGAAGATATGATGGATATATGGATATTCAAGAAGAGAAATATGAACAATTGCCGACGTGATACTCGTATAAATGAGCGTACCTTCTTTAACTCTTTTACTTGGATCAGGGTTTTCAGCAGAAAATGGGAATCAAGCTTAACCCAGAAATGTCAACTAGTATCCCTAACAGAGAGTGAAATTCTCCTATGGCAAAATGGCTTCCTCATGTCTTGTGACCCTAAAGATAAAACTTCAAAGATACTATGGTATGTTGAAGGTCCACGACCGGAGGTTCAAGCGATTCCGCATATGAACAGCCTTGTTTCTTTGAAAGATTTTGGAGAAGAGATGGTGGCATCCACTGCATGATTGAAGGATGAGTACTGTTAGAATTCGAATAGAGATGACAACAATATATTGAGATACTATTCACAATATTGTGTGGTTACATCTTACATCTTTCAGATGAGAATACTGCAGCTTATATTTTAGAGCGTATTGGTGGATATAGGTGACGAGAAGTTCTGATAATCTGCATGGATAAAATAACTCACCAGGAGCAAGAGACCATATGGATCTAATTGCTAACTAAAGCACTGGTAATTGATTGGCTCCCTTCCCCAACAACCGAACCATAAAACTTGTTAGTTAAATTTTATATTCTTTATTTTGTGGCATTGAATAAGCCGCTTAAGCCATTTGAAGTTGCTCATACCCGTCAACTTAACCCGCATGTGATTTCTAATAAACTTTCCTAGGTAAATGCATCGTCGTTTGGAGCATATATATAAGATGTAATTTGAAGAAATGTATTTGAGCCTAACCTTACTTTGCATTCATCTCATATACATGTCTTTCTGGTGACGGGGTATCTGAAGCTGGAGATCCTAGTTCATGATTACCTCAACTGGGGATATCTTGGATCATGCCAGCTCTCATACAAATTGTTCTAATCATGGTGCTGGTTGTTGGCGTTGGTGTAATAATTGACATGCTGCAAGTGTATTTGTCTCATGCAATCGAGTTTGTGGACTCTGTATAGGTTATGCTGTCAAAGCATAATCTAAAAGAGAATTACAAACTGGCAAGGAGAATTCACAAAGCAGTTTCTAAAACTTATGATTTTATTCTCATCAAAACAATAAAAAAGAGGGAAAAAAAAAAGAGAAAAAGAAAACTGAATTTCTGAACATATTCACTAGCTGTCAATTCGCCTTGTCCTTGATCGAGCTTTCCCTTGTTGTTTCGGATCCTTGATGTCGACTTGTAGTGTGTTCCCAACGGCAGAAGGACTTCCATCCACGTTCCTGGCTAACTTGGAGTTATAGTACATCTTGTGCAGTATCAGTTGGAGTAGGGAAAGAACAGAAGCCAAGCCACTCACCATCACCATGAAGTGATTAAATCCGAGCAGCGCAAACCAAATTCCGGAGTTGACAAAATTTGCAAGTAAGAGATAAACTGGCAATCTCTCAACACTCTTCTTCTTAATATTCGACATCATGTCGTCCAGTGGCATAATATTCTTCATGCTTATGTTGACGATAGTACTATGAATTGGTACCAATAAACCTTTCTGCGTTGTAGCGCGTCCAAAGAAAAAAGTGAAACTACCTACCAAGATGGAGTACACAGCGGTTTCAACTGCTAGCACGTCTAACACGTAACGCCTTTCATCCTTGTCCGCATATAGTAGATATACCATTATGTACATGGATTGCATGACAAGAGCTACAATACTGATGGCCAATATAGGGTATGGAAGGAATGGTAAACTGTAGAGAAAACGGATTCCACAACTAAACATGGAAGTTAAATAAGGGTTCAGAGAAAAATCCTTGACTGACCGTTTCTTGGCAATCTCGTAAAACTTTGGTGCAGAAACAGCATGGGACCGTAAGGAAAAGACGTTTCCGGCGAACATGAGTGGATAGATAATATATCTTGTGAACTTCATCTTTAGAAAAATTTCAGAACAAAAAGTGAAGAAAATTTGAAGAAGAGGGAATGAAGAGGAGAGTAATTTGTAAGATGCTTATGTGAAGGACGTGTATATATATAGAGAAGTGTATTGAAAGCAGAGTTGTAGTCTATTTAGGTGACAAAAATCGGAATTCCGGTTTGACTAGGAAACAGAACACCGAAAGGCACCAAAAATAAGGTTTTGCGTTTGGGCTCGATCTGTCTAGTAGAGTGGGCTGTTCAGAAATTGGCTCATAGCTATCTTATCAGTAGAAATTATCGTTTAATCCCATTTTTAAGAGGTTTAGGACACTCTAGTCTACCCCTCCAAACCTTAGGAGGCTCTAGTCCAAATATTCTCCGTATTTTATTGTTTCGTCCGAATGCTGCAAAAATTAATTAGTCCAAATTCTACCGATCCAGCGATTTCCTATTTTTAAGAATCCCAAAACTGATCTTCCAGTGATTCGGTATTGAAATACAAGTTTTTGAATTGATTTTTTTTTATTTTGATCCTAAATTTTGACTCAGGAGAGATTCAGCGAGAGAGATAGACAGAGATTTTGGAGGAGATTAATCAGATAGAGAAATATTTTGGGAAGATTCAATCGTTTCTGCAACAGATTTCAAATCTGAAGTAAGTTTTGCATATGTAATTTCTTGTTCTCTATCTGATTTGGTTAATCGATTGATTTCTTAATGATTTTGATTTTTTTTGAATGCGTGATATGAATATAATCTATTATGCCTTTTTGATTATATTGGGGCTGTTTGGTAACCATTATTTTAATGGATTATCATCCCATAATCCATTATGCAGATTATAATGGATTTTATATGCGTTCGGTAACCATTATAATAATTGATTATTTTTGGCCTTCGTATTTTTCACCCAGACTATATTATGGAGGCGGTAGATATATTTGATAGAGGCTTGCGAGAAGTGGTGGAAGGCATCGTGGTGTGCGGGGGACCGTTCTTTGGAGAGCTACAGTGGAGACTATCTACTCTACCTATCAGATATGGAGGTCTTGGACTTTACACTGCTAGGGAGGCGTCTGAGTATGTTTTTGTGGCTTCACGTGTGCAATCTTGTGGATTACAGGATCACATATTGAGGAGTAGTGGTGTGGACGGTATGGATGATAATTTTAATAAGGCTTTGGAAACGTTACAAGTGACTCTTCCTGATTTTGATCTTAACAACTTCACCAATAAAGACAACGCCCCCCCTAAAGCACAAAGCATCCTGGCGAGTGCTCTTTTTGGTAAAGTGGTTAAGGACATTGATAGAGTTTACATGCTAACGGAGAGACAGAAGCGGTTTTTGGTTGTTTGCAAGCATCACATGCCCAAGATTTTCTTCGGCTATTCCGATTGAGGGGTCAGGGCGAAGATGTCTCCTTTGGAGTACCGGTCTATCCTCAAATACGGGTTAATGATCCCGCTTTATCCTCGACTCTCGCTGCCCCGCTTGCATCACAGGTTGCTTGGATTCATATGGTGAACATGCGGTTCATTGTAAAGTAGACCCTGGTTATAAATATAGACATGATCATGTGAGGGATATTTTGTATGATGTACTTGTGGAGGTCTCGGCATTTCGGCAAAGAAAGAAGCACCTGTGCATTTCCTGACAGACCCACTTGAAGGGAGATCGACACTAAGACCAGCTGATGTTCTTATTTTTGGATGGGCTAATGGGAAACACACATGTGTTGACCTCACCGGGGTATCTCCTTTCGTAGGCATTGGACATGGCACCTTTACAGTCGGGCGAGCAGCGCTAAAGGCTGCCTCAGGTAAGATATCGAAGCATGAGAAAGCATGTGTTGACAATGGGCATGCTTTTGTCCCCTTTGCTTTTGATACTTTTGGCTATTTGGCTCCAGAAGCAGTTGGACTACTCAAGAGGGTCCAGAAAGTCATGCGCAGCAATGTAATGACCCCTGGCTCACGAGATTTTATTTTTAATAGGATAGGTTTTGCTATTCAAAAAGGGCTAGCGGCACAGGTTGTCGCTCGCTTGCCTAGTATGTAATTTTTAACTATATAGCCTTAAGCGTTGATCTTTAACTTTGATTATTTCCATAAACAGAAAAAAGTTGTTTTGAAAATTTATTATAATTAATTATTTTTTCTAAGGAATTCAAATTGAATTTTTTTTTCTTATTTTCTCTAAACTATCAAGAGAGAGAAAAAAAGACAACATAAGAATAAAAAAATATCCTAGATTATTATTCTTTCCTCTCATTTTTGAAATCATCATTCTAAGATAATCAATTATCTAAAAATAGTGTTTGGTAAAATTTATTTTTTAAATGAGTATATCAAAATCATTTATCAATTTATGATTATTTATAATCATAAACAGATAATCATAAATTTTACCAAACAAGCCCATTATGATCTTGGTTTGATTTTGTTATTTCTTAAGTTTTATTTTTTTATAATCCGTTATTTCTTTTTGATTTATTGTTTATGATTTTTGCTTTTTGACACATGATATGAAATCGAGCTGATGTATGATTGAAGACTACAGATTTATTGAACTATGTGTTCTAATAAGACTTTGAATCTTATATCTTCAATTAATTAATCGGATATTTGGTTTCTATTTTTTTATTATTATATAGATTGTGTATTTTCCTGTACATTGTATACATTTTGTGTTATTCAAAACTGAAAATATTATTTGAAGCTTCAAATGTTATTATCTCTTACATATCTTAAGTTTTTATTCAAATCCTTTCGATTTTAAATCTCTTTGTTAGTTGATTCATATTTTATTTTTTTAATATCTTTTTATAGCAAGTGTATTCTTTTGTACACTTTACGTTTTCTAGTTTTTTATATATGTTTTTTTTTTGTTTATACATGGGTATCAACAATGTCTAAGAAAGTAGTTTATGCTATTTTGTATCATGGTGAGCATTTAGCGGATTTTTCTTTAAGTATGTGAAGCACCGTAGTTGAGTTGAAGCATTTTGCATTTAAGAAGTGGAGGTCTTTGTCTCCAGAGACTATATGTTTGAGATATATGGATAATGATCAAATATTTTTTGTAATTGGTGATATCCAATTGCAAGATCTAGTTGCTCTTACCAGTTTTATTAACAATGAATATTTCTATTTGATTCTTGACGTGATTCAGAAGATTAGTTCTCGTTGTAAATCTGGTTGTAGTACTAGTTCTGGAACTAGTACTATATATTCTGTGTAACTGAAAGTCCTAAGCTTGAAAGGGTGGTAGATCATGATACAGACAAGCGTAAGCCTCTTGTTTCCGATGAATGGATTTGTATTTTTCTCAAGATAAGTAGAGAATTTATGGGTGATGTTGAAGCTGTTAGAATTGTTGTGGATAAGTACAATATGGCTACTAGTATTCTGAAAAATGGCAAGACTCTGTATACTGTAAAGTGTAAAGAAGATGGTCGTTCATGGAGGATTCACTTTGGGCCTGTGAATGGTGACATTTCTCGGTTCTATCTGAAAGATTCTAATACTCTTCACAGGTGAGTGATGTTCATATTAGTCCACATTATATATGGTTTTCATAGTGGTGTACGTAGATTTGCACCTTATGTACTTAGTCATGTCATCTTTATTTATGACCTCCACCCTTACTGGAGATGAAAATTTGGTGGATAAAATCTTAAATCCTAGGTGTCATGTAATTTTAAGACCTTAACCCCTAAATTAAAAACTATCAATCCATGCTGCCCAACAAAAAAACAGAAGAAAAAAAATGCATCTGTGTTCTAGACTGTCTCACATTACCATGCATGTAGGTAAAACTTGGCCATAAAAAAATATAAAATAAATAATTATTATTATAGTTATCTCACAATCTAATTTTTCTCCCTTTTTTATTGCTACTCTAGGGCTTTTTCTTTTGTTTTTATAGATACAACAAGATTGTGATTGACCAAAATAACCTTTAAATTTGACCTACGTACCTTTGATTACAAAACTTCACACACCTAGTCAATTTTGAGGGGCAAATCTCTCGATGGGAAATGGAGTATCAAAAGCTGTGTTCTCAGAATTTATTCATAAATTAATATTAATTAATTAATAATATAATTTCGAATGAATTTTCTCTGTTGTGTTAAAAGCTGGATAAAACTTTTTTCTTAGAATTTTTGGCCCCGACAAAAATATTTAGACCAATAAGAATTGGTGGTTTTTTCTTACCACAAACTTTTAGTATTTTCGACAAAGTATAAATTGTTGCTTTAATATTTAAAAAAATGGCTTCTTTTTTGTTTTAGTTTATGTTAACCGCCATGAAGTTGACACAGTATAAATAAGAACTGCAACGTGCAACATTTTGTTTATCTTTTATTAGTTGATTCTACAATTTTCCATGTTTCATTGCCAATGCCTATGCGCGTATACAGGTCTGTGATTGAGTATACGAAGAAAAACATGCACAAATAGTGAGGATCAACGGCATGGATAGGAAAAAAAGCAGACTGCAGTGGCTGAGAGGTAGAAAATAGAACAAGAGTTCTACTTTTGTTCGTAATGAAAGTCGGTATTTGGATCCGACCTTAGAATAGTTTAACTAAAAAACTTCGTCAAACTCAGTATATTTGGATCATATGTTGGTCATAGTTACGTTACTGCTTCTTGAATACATAGGGTACTTATCATTGGAACTCTAAAGTGATCAATTGTTGTTACCACCACCACTAGACATCCCTACGGACACTCCTTTTAGTAGTGGCGGTGTGATGTTAATACAATGACTCAGATTTTTTAATCATTTAACTGCAGTATTGTTGTTATCTCAATTTTTGTGTTAAGACAGCATTAGTTTGCTTTTTCTTGAATCACATTTTGATGACTGATGGTGGCGTTTATCATCAAAGTCTTTACACTATATTTCATCTTTCAGAATTTGTTACGATGATTGAAGTTCAAGAAAATCATGATTTGCAGTTAATGGTGTCATCCGAGGTAAGTAATGGACAAATACTTTCGAGTATAGACTGCGATATTATTTTTCACAATGCAAAAGCATTAAGAATTTAAGAGACATGATCTTTTTCTAGCAGTGGATAAAAAAAAATGGTATGAAATTGCATTTGTGCAATTCCCACAAAACTTCAAAAAATGTATGAAATTGCATTTCTGCAATGCCCACAAAACTTCAAAAATGTTATCAAGTATTGGAAAAATACTCAGCGGGGGAACTTAGTAATCCAAAACCACTTTTAGGATTACAATGAATTCTTTCATGTCAGATTTGATTATTTTCAATCACTTTTATATTCTCTGTTTTTTTTTTTTTTTATTGACTGCTTTTAATATTCATTTTTAGTAGTTAAAGGCTTAATAATCAACTATCTAGATTTGATGTTAGTGCCAAGAAATGCAACTATTTCTTTCATAGATTAGGAATAGCAATACAAAAAGGGGTTGGAGCCCAGCTTGTCGCTAGGCTGACAACTAGTTACTTGTAGTCCGTTTGTATTGAATAATTAAACACTAGAGCGACTTTGAAACTCGAAAATTTTAGTAGTTTAGTTTTTTATTACCTATTTTTTTTCCTGTTTCTTGCTTTAAATCATGAATCGAAATTCACTAGCATTCATTATTCAATAACTTTCTCTGCAAAATATTTAGGTCCGTGCAACGCACGGGCTCACACCTAGTTAAAAAAATTTATCAATCCATGCTACCAAAAAAAAAAAGGAGAAAAAAAACTGTGTTCTAGACGCCAAGACCATAGGACCCAGAATCTAACCGCATGTCCATTATTTAAATGCTTTGTTCCCCATTCTAGACTCGGCTGTCCATGATCTTCTTTCTTTCCACGGGCATCATCTTGGAAGAGTGAGTACGTAGGTGGTGTGTTGGATGAAACGCGAGGATTCAGAGCTAGCTTGATTCTATGTTTCGCGAATCTTTCTTCTCCATCCATCTATTCCTTCTGATGTCTCCACATGGACAACAGATGTTTTACTCTCATCTACTATGTATAGTATCAGTTGGATCAGAGAAAGAAACCAACACAAGCCAGGAGTCACCACCATAAAGTTCTTAAACCCGAGAAGCGCAAACCAAATCTCGAAGTTGAGAAAACTAAAAAAAAAGTCCAAAACCGGCGAATATTCATCTGGCCAAAAAACCTCAAGAATCTTTGACATAATTTTCGACAACATATTGTCGAATGGCTTTATATTCTGCATATATCTCCTTTTCTCCGTTTTAGCGTGTGGAGGGCCAAAACATAGAAATGACGCTATGTAGGAATAGACAACGGTTCAACAGTTAACATGTATAATTTGTATCGTCTTCTTTTCCCGTTGGCATATAGTGAATATCTGAACAGACATGCGAGTACGTAGATGATTTGTGCACGGGCTATAAAGTTTTCTAAACCATAGACAGCATTGGAAACGGAAGCTCGGTTCCATGAGAAATCCTTGACTGCTCGTTTCTTGATCATCTCGTAAAGCTTTGGTAACGAAGGAATAGAGGACCACCAGGAAAAGATGTTTCCAACCATTCCGATTGAACTAAGAACCGAGTATTCTTTAGTTTGCCTTTCAGGAAATTTTCAGAATAAAAAGAAGAAGAGGGCAATTTGAAGAAGAAGAAGAAAACAAAAGAAAATCAAAAACCAGAATAAAATTTGTAAGATGTTAATGTAAAGCAGTGGTATATATAGAGAGGAGGAAATTGAAAGGCAGAGGTATAGCCTATTTAGGAGAGAAAAATCAGAATTCTGGTTTGATTAGGAAGCAAATCCGAAGGCAAGTAGACATCTAACTGAGTAACTATGTCTAAGGGTGCTGGTCTCACCGGAAGCAAGACAAGAACTGCGCAGGGTTAATCTATGCATCAGTCCATTGGTAATAGGCCATGTAAAGCTGCCCATGACTAAAACACAATCAATTTATTTATTGGATATAAAAAAAAAATCAGAATTTTGATATACAAATTAACATATTTTTGTTGTAAAAAAATAAGATGAAACAAACAATCTTTTGAATAAAAATGTTGAATTACGCGTCTTTGTTTACTTTGCATTCTATAGGCCTCTTTGGGAACCTAGCTTTATCAGTGCAATAGTTGTAGATTGTGAATTTCCTGTGCACCCACATGAGCCTCCTGTATTGAGCAGCATCAAGGTCTCGGTATTCCTTTTGATTCCACCACTTTTTCCCTTCTGTTTCACAATATTCGTCATCCAATGTTGCGTCACAAGCGTCGATATAGAATCCCTTGTAGGAAGCAACAAATGGTGCCTTGCTCCAATCAGTCTTTTCTAGACCGCCTCTGGTTGCCCAGTCGTCAGCGTTCCACAAACTCGAATACAATTTCATGGGTTGCTCGGATGCAAATTTCACTCCTAATTTTTCAGTGTTCTTGAATATCCTGATAGGGATATCATCCACAAAGAAGCTGCATGTTCACATACATCATTCATATAGTACTAATTAGTTTTGCTAGGCATTAAATATGAATAGAGTACGTATCGGAGGGATTGGACACTTACGTGATGAGATAAGAGTTCCAGAGGACTGAATAGGTGTGGTAGTTTGCGGTTGGGTCGAACCATAAGTAGATCCTCTGCTCCCTGTTGCCCACACCACCGGTGAAGACATTTGTTTGTAGAATGTAGGGCTCCCCTGTCCTGTTCCCCAAGAACTCAAAATCTACTTCATCATGCTCATTCCCATTTGAGGATAACTTCATTATTCATTACAGGCTCACTATCAGAATACTTGTATTATAGGAAAATCAGTGGTGTTGATTGATCTAGCTTCTTAAAAGAACCAGCAGTATTTATAATGATATGAATGGACTCCAACTTACATAGAAAGCAGTTACAGTACCGGCCGAGTCCCCTGCTACCAACCTAATGTGCATGTGGAAGTATCCAAACAAATAAGACTCCTTTGAGTGAAACCCAGTACCTACATTCATAGCCGATAACCAAATAATATATATAAGAACCGCATAACTGCAAATGTGTACATATATATTTGGATGGATATTCAATTGGTACTTACCAGTGTAGTTATCAAGGTTGAGTTGAATATCATTACCACCATTGAAATATTTAATGTGATCAGAAGACCATGTTGGGATATAGTTCTTTGAGAATGGCACAGTCATTGCCTTCTTTGGTGAAGCACTTTTGGTCATCGAAATCGCAGAGAAACAACAGACTAATAATAACAGACATAATCGCTGTGTACTCCCGTAATCCGCCATTTTCAGCAATAGTTAGTGATGATTTAAGAAAATGTTTGGAGGTGAAATTTGAGAGATGCTGCCAGAAATATTGTGATGTATCCTTTTGTAGGGAATTTAGAGTAATAAATTAGTCACCACACCTGCCAATCAAGCTACGATACAGCTATTTTTCTGCTACTAACTGGGTTGAATGTCATTCAATATTGCACCAAACTGTCATCTTAATAGAAAACCGGTTGACAATAATGCACCGCGGCAACTTGAACATATGCTAGCAGCAGGAAGATCGTATTAAACCTTCCTTAGTTGAACTCTGGTTTAGTTGTTGCAGTAATTAATTAGATCTAATTATTTGTACACCAAATTGGAATATATTTATATAGAGTATAAGCCTTCCTCGGTTGACACTGCAGAGTCAGGGAAGGCTGTAGCTCTTGATTCCAGTAAAGAATAAATTAAAACTTTGAGATCAGGCGTTTGTGAATCATGAATGAGGTATGACCTTACAAGATATACATATCCAAATAATAAATAATTATCCGCTCATAAATGATACTACGAAGTTGACTTTGGGGATGGTTATCTGGTACATTATTATGCATTTGCTTCGAAACTGTACAAAAAGTCAAAAACTATAGAGCCGAAGTGTCGCCTATGTAGATTTGGCAGTTGACTTCCGACACATTCCTGTGAATCTTGATTCACAAAGATAAATCCTCACCAATATCCTATGCACCGGCAGTACATCTTTTTTGGGTCCTCATTTGACTAGTGAAACTAATAGGGAGGCAGCAATTTTTTTTATTTACAAATGGTAAACAAGATATAAAAATAATAACATAACCCTAATTAGCTAAAGATAAAATTATAAGGAATCCTATTATAGGGCTCCAAAATTTTGGTTCTGAAGGCTTACAAGTTGACAAAACTAAGGCATCAAATACGAATCAATGGAACCCCTTAACCTATTAGTTTTGTTAATGGCTAAAATATCCTTGATTAATTAGTGCTAATGATTAGATTAGCTAAACTAAGTATGGTTAGAGATTAAATTAGACTTGTAATTTGATTTGACATTAGGGTTAGAAAATCAAAATTTATTTATTTATATTTTACCGTAAATACTTACCGTTGGGGTTTTGCCGGGACAAAAAATCTTTTAAATATGCTTGAAAAAACAAAAAAAAATATCTTTTGAAAAGTTTAATATACGGTTGGGAGATCATAATAAATCATAATCAAAATATATGGTTGGGAGTTCATAGTTTCCCCACCGTATAATTGGTTTACGGTTGGGAAATCAATATATCGCCGCCGTAGAATTAGTGTATGGTTGGGAAATATTGGTTTTCCTAACCGTATGCGGTCTGAAATAACTTTAAAAATCCCAAATTTGATCAAATCTTACTTATTCGTGCAATCAAAATCAACAAAAAAAGGGTGATTTTTCGATTCCTTCCTAATAGAAGTAACTACCATATGAGAATCGACGATTGATCATCATTGAAGAACAAGAAAAAGAAAGAGGAAGAAGAATAGACAAGAAGAAGCGAGGAAGAGGCGACGTTGATTTGTTATTGTTTGAGTATTAGGTTTAGGTTTTGGTTTTTATCAGATTTAGGTTAATTATTTAAGGGTAATAAGGTAGTAATAAAACTAATAAAAAGGGTATTTTCGTATATTTATTATGGATTAGGCCCCCTCATCCAAATTATGGACATTTAAATCCATATGAGTCCTCAAAACCAAAAGCTTGGAGCCCCTGTAATAGGATTCATCATAAATTCTAATGTGAGAAACTATTAAAGTCGATGACAACTAATTTCACAAAATTGGAAAATAACGGATCCTGCAATTAAGTTACCATTTTGGTTATTTAGAATTGATTCATTATCCGGCTCGCATAAGATAGGTGTTAGATTTTTTTTTTTTTTTTTCTGATATTTGACTCAGTTTACAGCTATGACTCAAAATATTTAAGTCAGGTATCATTTTTTACTTGACTTATATATCAGATTGGTTCAAAGAACTTTCATAATGCTACTATTTCTTAATTTTTGCAGCTGGTTTGATAAGTCAGATCCAAATATAATGATTCTAATTTGTACGAGTCAGGGAAAAAAAAAGACATGTACATGTATTACAAAGTGGGGACATAACACCTAAACCTCTCGGACCAAACCTAAACTTGACGCGGCCCGGAACCAGAATCAGGTCGAACTTTATGCTTCTTACTAGGTTGTTTGCCAGGCTACCTCTCCATTTTAAAGGGAAATCATGATTTCCATTTAACTGGATCATTTGGAAGTAATTTGAAACACCCCTTATACAAATATTTATCTCAATAAAAAACACCTTTTTTGAGTTAGTATAAGATTAATTAAACTAATAAGTTTGGGTATTAAAAAAAGAAAAATTTTAATTATTAGGAAGGAGAATAAGAGATTTTTGGAAAAAATTTGTTCGTTTTTTTTTTTTCTGAATCCAAACCTTCGAACTTCTTCAGCATCTAGCATACTTCAAATTTAGTTTTTTGTTGCTTGAATTAGCCAAAATTTCCTGAAAATGATTTTTTTTATAGACTAGTCTTTGGTAAAGCCAGTCACTTGCCTGTAGAATTAGAACACCGAGCTTATTGGGCCATTAAATAGCTAAAATTTAACCTATATTGTGACGCCTCGGTTTCCGAAACCCGGAGTGCCACGTGGATGACATAGCCGAGGCTCGGCTACTAAGCCCAAGCTCGTTGAGTAATTCATTTCAGCTTATTTAATTATGTTCGTTTTAAGAATTCTGTCGCATCGGAATGCTCAGAAATTCATTTAGGAAGGACCAACCGTTGATTTAACCTAATTTGAAAGCCACCGGAAGAAAAACACATTTTGGTTCTCAAATAAAAATACTAACACCGTTCAAGTCTTAAGATTAATTAATAAGAAACGATTTCAACCCCAGATTGTAAAACTGAAAACAGACCAGGGTGGATTACTAGAATTTTACAGGCTTCATGCGAGTTCTAAAATTTATCGGATGTTATACGGATAAAATCTATACTGTAAATACTATTATACCTAAATTATTTGGGATTTTTAAATGAGTTGAGTATCCTTTGACCATAGTCAAACGTGTAGTTGACCAGAACTGCAGAAAATCAAAACTGTACCATTCTGTTTTATAAAAATTATATAAAATCACACATAACTCAAAATTGGATGAGGTTTGTCATTTTAGAAAGATAAAAGATAGATATGTATTTTTTCAGCAGACACTAAGGTCTAAAAACTAATGTATAATAGTTTTAAAATAGGATATTTATGAGATATTTAAAACAGTCGGATAATTTCTGGATTTAACAATGGTACAAAGAATTATGTTAAAAATATGTATACTACATAGAAAATTCTATAATTTTCAGAAACTGTCCCTTAAGATGTTTTACATTTGTTTCAAAAAGAATAAAATCAAAACCTATTAAACATTTAAAATGATAAACAGTCAACTCAACATCATGCAATATTTTACATCTTTGAATCTAACAAGGGGTTAGTCCACGAGTGAGTTTAGGGGAGTTTAATGTATTTTGAATTTTGGGGATTTTGAGGGAGTATAAGAGAGTATGGGGAGTTTTAGAGAGTTTGGTTGTTTGAGTGTAGGGAGTTTGAGAGACTCTCCCAAAATCTCTACTTTTTTGAGAGATTTGGAATGAGGAAAAAATACACTATAAACTCCCCAAAAACACCAACTCCCTAGCATTCTAATTTTAACGACTAACAGGGAGTTTAAGAGTTTCTTTCAAACTCCCCCATGACTAACGAGGTTTTATAGGGAGTTTGGGAGACTCTTCTAAACTCTCCCACGACTAACGGGGATTTCGAGAGACTCCTTCGAACTCTCTCACGACTAACAGGAAAAAACCTAACTACACCCAACTCCCTTGAGGACTAACACCCTGTAAGACTAATTACATCTTTGAACAAGAAATTTCGCATAAAGAACAAATTTAAGGATCTAAAATTATTCTCTAGGCTCCACGTTGATCAATTCCTTGTCATGCGTCAAAGCTGGAATTTTTGTCATGAAACGACGTGAGTTGTGACACTCAGTAGGCAAGGAAGCAACAAAACATTTTATGCAATATTTTTCAATTTCTTTTCAAAATAAGTTGCATGGTTAACACCAACACAAACATATGGAAACACCACATCCATATACATTAATAAATTCAATCAAACCGCTCGCCCAAGGGAGCCAACACATGGAAACACCACATCCATAAACAATAATAAATTCAATCAATCCGCTCGCCCCAGGGATCCCCACGTGGGTTTAGGAAACAAAAACCGTTCCTAAGGATATCTCGTATCCCGTCATAAATAATATTTAAGAATCACAATCTATGGACCGCAGCCCAACATTCATAATCATGCTCACAACATCGATTATCATTCATATATATTAATGAAAACATGAAAACATAAATTTAATTAAAAAAAACTAAAATAAGAAGATTTTTAATTGTGTTGCGCCTACCTCAAACGCTAGCAATATGAACATGAATCTGAAATCTCCAATTAACGGATGCTAAAGGATCCTCTAACTATCTTGGTGCTTCATATAAAAATAACTTCAAGCATATAGTATATTTCTTTTATTTTATTTTTGTTGTAACCTAAGCATTGATTAGAAGAAATGTTCTTCTTCCTTCCCTGACTAAAGCAACTCCTCTCACTACGGGAAAAACAGTTATCTACAACTGTAACTTTACAACTCATATTTTTAAAGTTGTGTAAGGTGGCATGTTTTACTACCTTTATCAAATAATAGTTGTCAAAGTTAAAAAACGTCCAACTCTTAGGATAAAGAGGACCAAAGAGTAGTGACGAGAATCAAAACCACAACATTTGTGTGCAAAGAGT
Source organism: Papaver bracteatum (assembly GCA_023529315.1). Classification (NCBI taxonomy): domain Eukaryota; kingdom Viridiplantae; phylum Streptophyta; class Magnoliopsida; order Ranunculales; family Papaveraceae; genus Papaver; species Papaver bracteatum. The sequence continues at coordinate 526,810 of JAJJWX010000557.1, read as the reverse complement.
AGTGACAACCTTTAGACTTTAACTACTCATAACGTAAAGATAGTGAATCACTATATAACAACATTCATAAGAGTTGTTGAAGTTAAAAAAAAAATATTGGTTCGACAAAAGTTGTTGGAGAGATTCGAACACAAGCCTACTACACGTTAGTACAAGTCATCAACCATCCTTCCGTATTCACAATGTTGGTATAGTTTTGTGTTTTTTTTGTCATGCATAATCACAACCTCTATAAGAGTTGTAAAAAAAAATGATTTTGAAAAAAAATAAAATGAGGGTGAGGTGAGTCGAACCTGAGCCTCTTCCTTCCAAGTCTGGGATTCCAACCATCCTTCCACATTTACATGTGTGATTATATTTTACATCTACTTTTATGAAAAAAAATGATATGAAAAAAAATGTTAAGGAAAAAAATGGATGGTTATGATGGGAGATTGAAAAGATAAGAAGAAAAATATAAATAAACCTTCTACAACCCCCCTTAAGAGTCGTTGTAGAGGTATAAACACTTCGTAAATTTTTCTTATTCGCTAGACTTTATTCATTCAAAAAAATTCTCACAAAAAAATTTTTCTCACTTCTGATAAATAAACCTTCTACAACCCCCTTCAAGAGTCGTCGTAGAGGGTTAAACACTTCTGCTAAATTTTTCTCACTTCTGCTATATTTTATTCTCTTCTGCTAAATTTTTCTCACTTCTAAATATTCTGAAGGAATCTTACCTGTGAATGGATGGATTCATCGTTTTTACCAAGTTTCCTCCTTATAGTAGTCCACTCCCATCTAGATTTCGATCTCGGAACCAGGGTATGCATACAGTATGCCAGAATAGGGTTTGTTTAAGGTTTCGAGGAATATTCCGAAGAAATCTTACCTGTAAATGGATGGATTCATCGTTCTTACCAAGCTTTTGACTTATAGTAGTCCACTCGCTTCCAAGTTTCGATCTCAGAGCGAGGGTATGCGTATAATAGGCCAGAGTATGGGTTGTTTAAGGTTTCGGGGATATTATGAAGGAATCTTACTTGTAAATGGATGGATTCATGATTTTTACCGAGTTTTCAACGTATAGTAGTCCATTCCAAGCCAGGTTTTGATCTCGGAGCCAGGGTATGCATATAGTATGCCATAGTAGGGTTTGTTTAAGGTTTCTGGGAATATTCCAAAGGAATCTTACCTTTAAATGGATGGATTCATCATTCTTACCAAGTTTCCGACTTATAGTAGCCACTCACGGCCATGTTTCGATCTCGGAGCCATGGTATGCATATAGTATGCCATAATAGGATTTGTTTAAGGTTTCGAGGAATATTCCAAAGAAATCTTACATGTAAATGGATGGATTCATCGTTCTTACCAAGTTTCCGGTTTATAGAAGTACACTCCCGGCCAGGTTTCGATCACGGAGCCATGGTATGCATACAATATGCCAGAATAGGATTTGTTTAAGGTTTCGGGGAATATTCCAAAGAAATCTTACCTGTAAATGGATGGATTCATCGTTCTTACCAAGTTTCCGGTTTATAGAAGTACACTCCCGGCCAGGTTTCGATCTCGGAGCCAGTGTATGCACACAATATGCAAGAATAGGGTTTGTTTAAAGTTTCGGGGAATATTTTGAAGGAATCTTACCTGTAAATGGATGGATTCATCTTTCTTACCTAGTTTCTGACTTATAGTAGTCCACTCCAGGCCAGGTTTCGATCTCGGAGCCATAGTATGCATATAATATGTCAGAATATGGTTTGTTTAAGGTTTCGGGGAATATTTTATAGGAATCTTACTTGTAAATGGATGGATATATTCATTGTTCTTACCAAGTTTCCGTTTTATAGAAGTACACTCCCGGCCAGGTTTCGATCTCGGAGCCAGTGTATGCATACAATATGCCAGAATAGGGTTTGTTTAAAGTTTCTGGGAATATTCCGAAGGAATATTACTTGTAAATGGATGGATTCATCTTTCTTACCAATTTTCCGGTTTATAGAAGTACACTCCCGGCCAGGTTTCGATCTCGGAGCCATGGTATGCATACAATATGCCAGAATAGGATTTGTTTAAGGTTTCGTGGAATATTCTAAAGGAATCTTACCTGTAAATGGATGGATTCATCGTTCTTACCAAGTTTCTGGTTTATAGAAGTACACTCCCAGCTAGGTTTCGACCTCGGAGCCAGAGTATGCATACAATATGTCAGAATAGGGCTTGTTTAAGATTTCGGGGAATATTCTAAAGGAATCTTACCTGTAAATGGATGGATTCATCGTTCTTACCAAGTTTCCGACTTATAGTAGCCACTAATGGCCAGGTTTCGATATCGGAGCCATGGTATGCATACAGTATGCCAGAATAGGATTTTTTTAAGGTTTCGGTGAATATTCCAAAGAAATCTTACATGTAAATGGATGGATTCATCGTTCTTACCAAGTTTATGGTTTATAGAAGTACACTCCCGGCCAGGTTTCGATCTCGGAGCCATGGTATGCATACAATATGCCAGAATAGGATTTGTTTAAGGTTTCATGGAATATTCTAAAGGAATCATACCTGTAAATGGATGGATTCATCGTTCTTACCAAGTTTCCGGTTTATAGAAGTACACTCCCGGCTAGGTTTCGACCTCGGAGCCAGAGTATGCATACAATATGTCAGAATAGGTTTTGTTTAAGATTTCAGGGAATATTCTAATGTAATCTTACTTGTAAATGGATGGATTCATCGTTCTTACCAAGTTTCCGACTTATAGTAGCCACTCACGGCCAGGTTTCGATCTCGGAGCCATGGTATGCATACAGTATGCCAGAATAGGATTTGTTTAAGGTTTCGGGGAATATTCCAAAGAAATATTACATGTAAATGGATGGATTCATCGTTCTTACCAAGTTTCCGGTTTATAGAAGTACATTCCCGGCCAGGTTTCGATCTCGGAGCCAGTGTATGCATACAATATGCCAGAATAGGGTTTGTTTAAGGTTTCGGGGAATATTCTAAAGAAATCTTACCTGTAAATGGATGGATTCATCGTTCTTACCAAGTTTCCTACTTATAGTAGTCCCCTCCAGGCCTGGTTTCGATCTCGGAGCCACAATATGCATACAGTATGCCAGAATAAGGTTTGTTTAAGGTTTCGGGGAATATTCTAAAGGAATCTTACCTGTAAATGGATGGATTCATCTTTCTTACCAAGTTTCCGGTTTATAGAAGTACACTCCAGGCTAGGTTTCGACCTCGAAGCCAGAGTATGCATACAATATGTCAGAATAGGGTTTGTTTAAGGTTTCAGGGAATATGCTAATGGAATCTTACCTGTAAATGGATGGATTCATCATTCTTACGAAGTTTCCGACTTATAGTAGTCACAATCACAGCCAGGTTTCGGTCTCGGAGACAAGGTTTGCATACAATATGCCAGAATATGGTTTGTTTAACGTTTCGGGGAATATTATGAATGAATCTTAACTGTAAATGGATGGATTCATCATTCTTACGAAGTTTCCGACTTATACCACATTTTGTTTGTCGTTATACCACATTTGAAGTACGAATCGACACTAAGCTTCATATTTATCAATTTCGATGATGTATCCTGTTAAGTTTGAAGGTTGAACCCTCTCAAAGCTTTTTGGTTCATAGTTTATTTGTAGTTATACCACATTTGAAGTTGGAATCAACACTGAGCTTCATATTTATCGATTTCGATGATGTATCCTGCTAAGTTTGAAGGTTGTACCCTCTCGGAGCTTCTTGGTTCATAGTTTATTGGTCGTTATGCCACATTTGAAGTTGGAATCAACACTGAGCTTCATATTTATCGATTTCGATGATGTATCCTGCTAAGTTTGAAGGCTGTACCCTCTCGGAGCTTCTTGGTTCATAGTTTGTTTGTCGTTGTGCCACATTTGAAGTTGGAATCAACATCGAGCTTCATATTTATCGATTTCGATGATGTATCATGCTAAGTTTGAAGGTTGTACCCTCTCGGAACTTCTTGGTTCATAGTTTGTTTGTCGTTATGCCACATTTGAAGTTGGAATCAACACTGAGCTTCATATTTATCGATTTTAGCTCATACTTATCGATTTCAATGATGTATCATGCTAAGTTTGCAGTCAGAACTCTCCCGGAGCTTCTTGGTTCACAATTTGTATGCCGTTATACCATATTTGAAGTTCGAATCAACACCGAGCTTCATATTTATCGATTTCGATGATGTATCATGATACTTCATAACCTGTATGACTTGTCAAAATTACTTAATGACCTATGCGACTAGTCGAAATTCAAACCGGAAGGAAAAAGAGAAAGCACAAAGAAACACACTAATTATCGAATTCATTTTTCATTTTCCCGATTCATTCTTATACATTTTTTGGATTTTTTTTATATCAGAATGTCGATAACAATGTCCTAAATTTATTAATATTTTTCTTGGATTTTTTTTTCATGTCGAAGTTTGATAATTAAACCGAAAACATAAGTTCGTATTAACACAAAGAGAAAGCACAACTTATCTTGATCCGTATGTCAATCCCTGATCAAATCTCTATCGTACAAAAAAATCCCAAATCCGTATGACGCTCCCTAAATAAATCTCTACCGTTCAATTTCTTTTATGTAAAACACCAAAAGAAATTTCCCTCACTTAACTTCCATTCCTCGTCTAATCTCTCGAAGAATCTGTCTTTGAAGAAAACCGTAACTCAAAAACCTAATCTGCCAGATTGGGTGTGATTTTCATCTTAAATCATCACTATCTCAGTGAATCACACAATCTCAGGGAAAGACTTATTGATGTCGTTTTTGAATCTCAAAGCATCTGGTGATTTTGTAGATATGGGGAAAATTTTCAGATTTTAAAACCCATCTCTAATCTTCCCCGAAGACTCCTAATTCACTGACGAGCTTTCAAGAAATTTCGCATAAAGAACAAATTTAAGGATCTAAAATTATTCTCTAGGCTCCACGTTGATCAATTCCTTGTCATGCGTCAAATCTGGAATTTTTGTCATGAAACGACGTGAGTTGTGACACTTAGTAGGCAAGGAAGCAACAAAACATTTTATGCAATATTTTTCAATTTATTTTCAAAATAAGTTGCATGGTTAACACCACCACAAACATATGGAAACACCACATCCATACACATTAATAAATTCAATCAATCCGCTCGCCCAAGGGAGCCAACACATGGAAACACCACATCCATAAACAATAATAAATGCAATCAATCCGCTCGCCCCAGGGAGCCCCACGTGGGTTTAGGAAACAAAAACCGTTCCCAAGGATATCTCGTATCCCGTCATAAATAATCTTTAAGAATCACAATCTATGGACCGCAGCCCAATATTCATAATCATGCTCACAACATCAATTATCATACATATATATTAATGAAAACATGCAAACATAAATTTAATTAAAAGAAACTTAAATAAGAAGATTTTTTATTGTGTTGCGCCTACCTCAAACGCTAGCAATATGAACATGAATCCGAAATCTCCAATTAACGGATGCTAAAGGATCCTCTAACTATCTTGGTTGTTTCATATAGAAATAACTTCAAGCCTATAGTATATTTCTTTTCTTTTATTTTTGTTGTAACCTAAGCATTGATTAGAAGAAATGTTCTTCTTCCTTCCCCGACTAAAGCAACTCCTCTTTGTTTGATATTTATAGTCAAACTTTTAATAAAACCCTAAATAATTTCCAACTAATGACCTCGTGACACTTGGTACCAAAAACATATCCTAAGATCATCTGATGACAAACAATTGGGTCAAAATCTTCTTTTACATAAACTTTTGACTGAACTTTAGAAACTTTAATAAGTCTTTTCTTCTTTATCCGACCCTACATTTCCACTACTACTACTTTGTCCTATATCTTTAAACTCAGCTCAAACTCATTTTGTAGTCAAAGAAAAAAATGACCCGTTCCCATCGATAAAAGATTCCCATGCATGACAAAACAAAAGCATAGAAAACAGGAAAGAAGCTTTAGCTTTTGATAGATGGGAAACACAATTATTAAACTTAAAATAATTATTAAACTAAGGCAAGCTTAAATAAATAAAGATAGATGTGAAACACAATTATTAAACTTCTGATCATTACTTGTTGGTGGACATGTGAGGGTGGGAAACACACTTACTAAAAAAAAGAATTAGGAAGTAACTCATGGCTTAAGAACTAACTCATGGATCCGCCACTCATGGCATTTTTATTTTTATTTATTAACTCATGAGGAATTTCGTTGAATCCTTTTAAAAAGAAGTGTTGGACATCTTGATTATTACTCCCACCAAATTTCATAATTTTTGGAGTTGTAAAAGTATTTTATTAGTATTATACGAAAAAAGTGAAAGAACAAAACTAACATTTTGTTGAGATGAAGTATCGAATTTGATGTTTCATAAGATACCCCAATCCGATCGTCTTTAAATTTCAGGGGATCATTTGTAACACATGTATCTATGTCATATGAAAATTTTACAGAACACCAACGGTCCAAATGAAAGATAAAGATTTTATATGATCCTTCTAAAATCTTGGCAGATTACTTCATTTTAACAAAATATTCACAGTAAATTCATAATAATTTTATATTTAGCAAACCCAATGCACAATTAAATATAACACATAGATATACAACTTTTATCAAGACCTAAAATCGTTTTGATTTCATCAAGATTACCTAAACACAGTCAAGAACAGACAAAGCGAAAATGTACATAAATTTCATAAATCAACATCCAAGTTCAAACAAACATTTAATGGTGAATCTGTGGTGAAGTATTCTCAAAATTTAACTAGAGATACCTAAGCATGTTATCTATCAATATTAAAATGGCGATCATCAATAAAAGATACATATTTAATCAATTAAAATTCAGAAAATTAATAATACAATAGCATACGAAATAAACACCTAAGATAAACACCAATAGAGAAAGGGGTTCACATTCTACCTTAATTTCATCAAGCCTTTATTGATTTTCTTAATCCTTATTCTCCAAAAATCTCTACCTCCATCTCCTTCTTTTTCTCCTAGCCTTTCTTTTCCAAATATCTCAAGCCTTTTGGTTTTCTTATCTCTAAATTCCCTCTCCAAAAAATCTAATATAAAACTTATACTACTAATAATAAGTGACTCTATTTCTACCCAACTCCTAGTATTTCTAGTTCAAACAACCCACCTAAGGCTAAGGCTAAGGAACAAAAATCTAAGCACAAGGTTAACCAATCTAGGTATAACCCGACCCGAAACCGTAACTAAAAATACCGGGTATTATATTCTACCACCCTTAAAAGAAATTTCGTCCCGAAATTTAGAATATGCTTATCATCTCAAAATTCAACATAAAATAAAGAAAATAATAAATAACAAAACAATCCAGCACACAACTAGTTATTCGCATGAATTTCTCAAAAGAAAGTATACAACTTAAAACATGAAACGATTAATTGACCAATCAAACCAAACAAGCATGCATAGCAACATACAACAAAAACATTTAATTCTACGGTCCCATTCAAGATCTAAAGCCTAGAGCTCTGATACCAATTTGTGACGCCACGGTTTCCGAAACCCGGAGCTCCACGTGGATGCCATATCCGTGGACCGGCTACTATGCCCAAGCTCGTTGAGTAATTCATTTTGGCTTTTTTAATTATGCTCGTTTTAAGAATTCTGTCGCAGCGGAATACTCATAAATTCATTTAGGAAGGTCAAACCGTTGATTTAACCTAATTTGAAAGCCACCGGAAGAAAAACACATTTTGGTTCTCAAATAAAAATACTAACACCGTTCAAGTCTTAAGATTAATTAATAAGAAACGATATGAACCCTAGATTGTAAAACTGAAAACAGACCAAGGGGGATTACTAGAATTTTACAGGCTTCATGCGAGTTCTAAAATTTATCGGATGTTATACGGATAAAATCTATACTGTAAATACTATTATACCTATAAATTATTCGGGATTTTTAAATGAGTTGAGTATCCTTTGACCACAGTCAAACATGTAGTTGACCAAAACTGCAGAAAATCAAAACTGTACCATTCTGTTTTATACAAATTATATAAAATCACACATAACTCAAAATTGGATGAGGTTTGTCATTTTAAAAAGATAAAAGATAGATATGGATTTTCTCAGCAGACACTAAGGTCTAAAAACTAATGTATTATAGTTTTAAAATAGGATATTTATGAGATATTTAAAACAGTCGGATAATTTCTGGATTTAACAATGGTACAAAGAATATGTTAAAAATACGTATACTACTTAGAAAATTCTATAATTTTCAGAAAATGTCCCTTAAGATGTTTTACATTTGTTTCAAAAATAATCAAATCAAAACCTATTAACCTAAGGCTAATGCTAAGGAACAACAATCTAAGCACAAGGTTAACCAATCCAGGTATAACCCGACCCGAAACCGTAACTATAAATACCGGGTATTATAGATATGTTGTTGGTAATAACTGTAAACTTCAACTCAATGAGTTGGAAGAAATTCGTAAGGATGCTTACCAGAGTGTGAAAATTTACAAGGAGAAAACTAAAAAAATTCATGATAAATCGATTATTCGAAAGACATGCAAACTTTAACCAGGTAAAAAGGTTCTCCTTTACAATTCTTGTGTACATCGTTTCTCTGGTAAATTAAGATCTCGGTGGTCTGTACCATACTTTGTCAAAATTGTTTTTCCTCATGGGGAAGTCAAAGTCGAAAATCCGAATAATGGAGAAACTTTCAAGGTTAATGGTCAACGGTTGAAACATTTTTTGGAGTTACCCAATCATGCGATAGAAGAATCTAAACTAAGGGATCCTGTCTACCACGATTAATATTATCAGTTATCAATGTTTGGCTGAAGACGCTAAACTTAGCGCTTTATTGGAGGCAACCCATACATGGTACTAAGTAGCCTCTGGAGGACCCTCCTCTTCTGGTATATTAGTGAAATTTTCTTTCTTGTTTCCGATCTCTTTACTGATTCCTCATGTTACTTCACTTTTAGTATTGTGCTTTCATTAGAAACATTGAGGACAATGTTAGATTTAAGTGTGGGGGAGTGGTTAACTTTAGGTATTTAATTTCTTGCATATTATGACCAGCTGCTGAGCAGGTATATTGTATTTTCTTGTATTTTATGATTACCTATATATTGAGCGGGTCTAAAAAAAAATTATATATATATATATAATAAAATGAATTAATAAATTAAAATAAAGTAAAAAAATGATCAGTTGTTGAGTGGGTCTTGAGATTTTGCTTATGTTTAGCTGTTGAGTGGGTCTATCTCGATGTTACTCCATATCCAGTTGTTGAGCAGATATATTTTGTTTTTTGCTCGAGGACTACCAAAATGTATGTGTGGGGGAATTTGATAAGCACGTGAGTGAAACGGATCTTCACCCATAACTACATTCACTACAACAAACAGACGCATTTGTGACATTATGTTTGCAACATCAAGGAAAATGTCATAAATATTAGTTATATGTGACGGTTTTAGTGTCACAAAAATATTGTGTCAGCTAAATCCCCAAAAGTAATGCTGGAGATGCAGTCGGAATTGAAAGATGTGTTTTACGGGTACGAGAGTATTCCAAAATTTGTATTTGGAATTGAAATTGAAATTAAAATCGAAGGAAACTATGGACCATATCTCATTACTGTATCTAAAAAATGATGTTTCTGTTAATTGTTGGATTTCCCCCACCCACAACCCAAAATGTCTAAAAAGATCAGGTACTTGTTTTCATATTCTGAAAATTATTATGTTGATTTTTTTCCCCAAAAATGCTAATTAGTAAAGATGAGATGAATTTTTTAAGTCAAAGAGGTGCCCTCCTGCACTTTGTTAGATGTTCACTTAATATTTGGATATTTTTAGATTGTATATACTGGGAATATATATAGATTGCATTTAATGATTTTATTTTTACTTACTGAATATTCGGCATAAAATCTCTTTAATCGTGGAAAAAGTCTTTTACTAGTCCGCCAATAGACAAAATACATTCCGCCAAAATTTTCATGCTATTTCAAAAAGTCCGCCAAAATTTTCATTTGTTCTAGATTGTGGCCATAATCTTCGGATAACTGATCACGTTTCCCTTTTATACTGAAACAAAACCTCTTTTCATGTATAGCAAAAAAAAAAAACTCGAGTAGAAGTCCCTAAAATCTGAACTTGAAAGAGGTAACCGTCTTAACCTTTGATTTTGATCTTCAATTCTTTCTCTCCATCTTAATTATTATGAGTACAAATCAGCATCCCTAATCTCCCATCCAAACTATCAGTATCCCTAATCTATCCTACTAAAATAGAGATTTGTTTTGGGTTTTTGATTAGGGACTCAGAACTAGTATTTGGGAGAGATTATTAATTACTTATTTTTTGTGCTGAAAACTTGATAAAAAGTATCTTGTGGTTTATTTATCAAAGTTTTTCTTTAAAATTATTTCTTCAATTTTTGATTTTTAACCTCCTTTTTTCTTATTTTTTGTTCTTTTATTAATTTGGTTTTTGAGTGTCTACTGTTCTTTCTTGTTAACCTTGATGCTTTTGGTTTATTTTCCTTTCAGTTTGTTGATCATCTATTTTTGTGTTTCATTATCAGGAGTACTACCAATTTTAATCAAGGGATAATGGCACCAGGTGGAGTTAGACCCCCTCGCACATCACACGCAGCCTCTCAGTTGTCACGCACTGGTATTTGAGTTAATCACATAGCTACAAATATTTATTTTTTTAAATTATTATGTTCATGGTCGGCAAACGTAGTATTATCTTTTTTTAGTGTAACTCTCATATCTCTTGAAAAATAGATCTGCCAAAGATTCATAAAAAAGGAAGAGGAGATGCTCTTAATGCAAAGCTTACTGATCACATAAGGAAAACCCAAGAAAAGCCTACAATAACTATCAAACCAGGTCAAAAGATTCCAACTGGGGATTGGCCCACTGAGTTCCGAACTGAAATAGGGATCATCGTCAGAAAGTTAGCACCGTGGTCGACTTTCCCCAAATGGAAGTCAATTAAAAATTCATATCTGAAGAAATTTTATGATCTCATATTGGTAATCATATATTTTTGTTGAATCATTTTAATGTCCTTACTATTCTGTTCTTCTTGCACAAATTATGGCTTTATGATCTCATATTGGTAATCATCCATTGCGGGGTGATCAATCAGTTGTGGGAGTATTTCTTAGCGGCTGTGAAGGTTCAATGGGTTATGCACCTTAACTTTATGACGTGAATTCGGAGCAGGAGAATGGAAAGAACGACAGCAAGAGTGAAGATGGTGTGGAAACTTATCCCATTCGCTTTATGCTGGGAGGTTTGGAACGAGCGAAACAGGAGGGTACATGGAGGAAGGGCAAAGAAAATGTATGAGTTGGGAATCGCCATTAAACAATGTATTCTACTGTGGAGCTCTTCCACAGAAACATTCAAGGACTGCACGGCGAATCAGGTCGTAACAAATTGGGAGAATATTATTAGTATGTAGAAAATTAGTCTTTGGAATTTTAGTTGGTTCTTTTTCAGAAATTGTAAATACTATGTAAATAACCTTTTCTCTTTAATATATCATTCCTTTCTCAAAAAAAAAAACAATTATGGCTTTATTAATTAGAGCTCTTTTTGCGTAGTTTCTTTGTTACCGGTGCTAACAAAACTTTGTTTGGTGATTGTGAACTTAGGAAAAATTCACTATTGATCTACATGTAGTACCCATTCAAAAGGCGGTCAACACAATGCTAGCAAATGAGTACAGACAGTTTAGATGTACACTTCACAAACACTACCTGCAGTACAAAAAAGATGGAACAGAACAGGAAAACCCGCATCATCAGGTCAAGCAGGAGGATTGGGAGAAACTTTGCACTTGGTTTGATTCCGATGATTTTCAGGTAATATTGGTGTTCCGATCCCTGTTGTATTTATAAGATATATTTATTTGTGCATGGTAGTTGTATTGGTGGTGTTCAGTGCTAGTCATTTTTATAATATCTGTGTAGCATTGTTCTGAGTGTAACTGTCTTCTTTGGATTTGAATGCAGAAAAGTAGCACTCAAGGTAAACAAAGTCGAGAAGCGAATACAACCATTCATTGTACGGGGTCAAAACCTTTTGCACGCTATAGAGAGGAAATGGTAGTTGTGTTGTCTCTTTTGCTCTTTTATAAATTTATGGTTAATACTGTGTCTAATTCTTTTTGGGAAACCTTCAGTGTGATCCAGAGACAGGTGAAGTTGTTGAACAAATTGAATTCTACAAGTTGACCCACTGCAAAAATGATGTTTGGACCTGTCATACGGCTGAAGAGAACTATGTAATACAAAGATTTTTGTTGTGATTTTCTTATAAGTTTTTTATCTAAGAGTTATTATTTAGTTTTAGCTTATGTTATGTTATTTATTGTTAATTACTGTGCAGGGTAAAATGCTTGAACTCCGAGCTGCGCCTATACCCGAAGGTTCAACACCCTTGACCTATGCTCAAATATGTGAGAAAGTGCTAGGTGTAAGATATGGTTATGTCAAGGGTCTCGGTCACGGGTATGAAAAACCTAGATCGTCTGGCATTGAATATAATGCGGAGTTAGGCGAAGCTCTTAGGCGGGAAGATGAAGCAGAGAGGAGAAATAAGGAACTTGAAGAAAGAGTTGATGAGCAAAATCGCACCATACAAGGGCTGGTAACTGACACAGTGGATATAAGAAGAATGTTGCTTGAAATGCAGGGAAATCGTCGAAGTATTCCTGAGAACCATCAAAGTACTCATGAAAACCATCAAAGCACTCCTTGAGACGATTGTTAAGGGACCACCAGTTGAGATTTGCATCTCTGTTTCTTTTTTTAGCTTTATGCACTTTTGAAATTTGTGGTATTGTTTTTTTCTTCAGTTTAGAATTAGCTTTATGTTTCACTTTCGAAATTTGTAGTGGTATCGTTATTTTTCTTCAGTTTAGAATTTTAAGTTTCTTAATTAGTGGTGTCATTTAATGAACAATGTAGATCTTTTCTAGTAATGATTTGCTTCTTTTCAAAAAATTTAGTAGTTTGACTTTGATGAATTACAATTTTTGAGTAAATATGAAACCTACTCATATAAATTTGTAATACGACGGATAATTCCTGCCCACTCGAACATCAACAAATCCATTGCAAATGAGACCCTTACATGACAGAAAAATTTGTAGCTCTGCATTGCAAATGAATATATATATTCCACAATTATAAACGTCGCACATATTATGTTTTGTATCTACAAAAATTACACGTGGCAAATGTAATTCTTTATATGACATAATAATACGTAGCTAGCATATAATTATTATTCACGATATTATTACGTGTTGAAAATAACATATATTAACGACACTTTTATATGTTGCGTCAAGACCAATTTTATAACGCGTTAATACGTTGAAAATAAGGATTGTTTGTAACATCTTGAACCGTTATAAATAACATTTATTAACGACAGGTGTATCCATTGCGTATGCACTAATTTTATAACGTATTAATACGTTGAAAATAAGGATTGTTTGTGACATATTCAACCGTTATAAATAGAAACTTGTTGTTACATAAACGAATGTCGCATAAAGGGTTTTTCAGTATAGCTGAAAAAAACAGTATTGGTGACGCACAAGCTATTTGTGACGCAGAAAACATATTTGTGACACAAAAAAACTGCTGAAAAAAACCCTCGGCATAAGTGACGTTTTTAGCGTCAGTCTGATTATTTGCAACACCTGTTTTTATAACGCACTGCCCGACGGCAAAAAAACGTCAGAAAAATATATTTGTGACAGAAAATCAAATATTTGTAACGATATTTTTCATTGAAAAAACCATGTTTTGTTGTAGTGATTAGGCAGGACTCATTTTTTCGCTAATAAATTTCTTTCAAGTCATTTGACGGAAATAAGCTCTTGTGGAAAAAATTGCTCAAAAAGTGGTAATTGAACCCCAGTACTAAAGGCACCCCAACTTTGGATAAGGTAACCCATAGAATTAGGTTAAACACACCCTTGAAATTACTAAGGGGCACCCTAGATTGCTAAAGGGACATCAAAATTGGTTAAGGGGTGTCAATCTTCAACCTTTCAAATTGAATTTTTGGCGGAAAACTGTGTTTTTAAACTAGTAGAATTTTCGATCGGAATTTGGAAGAGTTACAGAGAGACTAAATACTTGAAATTAATTGAACATGCTCTACTAGTCCTAACAGGCATGATATGGTTGTCAGAATCGGCTAAAATTGGCTGGATACTTGGTTTGAAGAAAACAAAGAATATTATTCTTCGGTTATTTCTGGAAAGTCCCGATGGGATTTTTAAGGAGTATGAGTGTGACTCAATCACATAATACGATTTCTATGAGAGGTAGTAAAATTTTGAATTCGAAAGAAAAGAGAAATCATGTAGGGATGGCAATGGGGCGGCTACCTTGAATCCCATCTCTCACCCCATTCAAAAATCCAAAACCCATCCGCTACCCGTTCCCCGTAAGAATGGGGAGGGGACGGGTATGGGGAATCCCCGTAGGGGATGGGTTACCATAACACTACAATAAATATTTAGAATTTTGTAAATAATAATAGTTTAAAAATAATTATAATGTTTCAAACAATAATAATAACCTATGCAGTGCATTTTAAAATTTTAAGTTTATCATAACCAACTGATAGACACATTTTTGTGTTTGAATTGTCCTCAGTGTCTTTATTGTTAGTCTCGATTTTTGTACTAATTTTGGTGTTTTTATGTTTGTTTAGGTGTTATTGGAGAATTACACTTATACGGAAAAAATTGCTCGAAAAGTATTTGTTGGACCCCCGAAGAAAAGTGATAAAGGAACCTCACTTTGGATAAGGGCACCCCAAGCACCCAAGTTGATAAAGTTACCTACTTTTGGATCGGGGCACACCATCCCTACCATTCAAATTTTCAGTTTTGGCTGGAAATGGTAGCTGCAGAGGAACAAATTTTTGGTTCTAGTTTTGGACGTGCTAGAAGGAGACTTAAACGACTGAAACTCTTAGGGATGATGTGATTTGGCGTATCAGGCTTGGTAAAGGCCTTTGGTTCGACTGAATTTGGTCAGATAATCCGAGAGAAGGAAACAGAGTGCCACGGGTATGGTTAGTCCATTTCGAGTTCTAAGTGTGTGTTCGAGAGGTTTTCATGTGCCTGCTCCGTGTTATACCACTTCTGGATGATAACTTAGCGTGTAGAGAGTGTGTTTTAAGCAAATCAAGGCTCGAAGGAGATAAAAAAGGGTAAGAAAATATTCTCGGAATATTTTCCTTAATGCCGAGTAATGGAGAAATATATGGAGTTATGGAGGAGATTTCTTGTGCATGAGAGTATATAAAGGGTGTTTGGGTGTCACAGAGGGGGTACGAAGTGATTAAGGAGAATTCAGATCATTTCAGAGTCGAGAAAATCAAGTTGCAAGAATCACCATTTTCTGCTGCTGTGAAGAACATAATACGCACAAGGACAGTCGTAGTTAATACGGTGACAACGACAGTTCATTTTTATCGTACTTTGTAACGGTTCGGTTTGTAACAAATATAATTGTTACAAACCCGGTTTTTCATTATTCCTCCTTTATTCATCATTTGTAAACCATTTTTGAGCATAAATAAATTCTTTAAGAGGGTTTTCAACATGTTGAGCGGCTAAAATACCCAGTGACTGAGGCAACGGAGGAAACTATTCACTCATGCTTGATTGGTAATTTCTTTTATAATTTCTTTAATTATTTATTTTATTTAATTTACTAGGATCAACATAAAGATAAAAATTAGTTTTCTTAATTAGTTGTGAATCAATTTGTTGTGTTATGCTTAGAATCAATTCTTTGATAATTCATGCTTAGGGATTACAATTTAATGTTTGGACACCATATAGATTAATAGTGAATTAATGAGAAAAAGAGCTCAATAATAATTCTTGAAATATCATTATACACCAATCAATTAGAAGGAATAGTGGAATCCGGATCCTTGGTTTATTTTTAAATCTTGAAATTACTTTTTATTTTAAGTTTTGTTTATTTTTAAGTCTCATTAAGTCTAAATTATATTGCTTTCTTAAGTCTCAACGAACCTTATTACTACAACAACATTATTGATTGAGATCACATCAATTTTTGGCGCCGTCGACACCGACTTGTCTTTAGGCTAGAGTTTTTAGATTTTTTTCTTCTTCTTTACGTTTTTGTTTTTTTGACTTTTCCTTACAGAATTTGGAATTTGGAGCGAAAGAAAATTGTTCCAAAGCTTTTGGTGAATACTTATAGACTTGGAGTAAAAGGCAAAGCGAAAGGAGCGAAAGTTTTTTTTTTTTTTAGAAAAAGAAAAAACAGAAGAGAGAGTTTATTTTTTTAGATTGTTTTAGGATTTCTTTATTCTTGTAAATTTTTTTTTTTTTTGCACTTTACTTTTTGGACTTTGGACTTGGAAATTTGGACATTCTTTTATTTATTTTAAACCCTACGGAAGGGTAGTATTAAATATTAAATTGTTTGCAGAGAAGGAAGATGATTACGATATCACCTCGGCCCCTCGGGTTCGTACATGACATAGGAGTCGTGGACCGAGCCGACTTCAACGGTTCATCCCCCGTATGGAACGGGAGGTAAGTTTTTCGAAACACTCGCGAATCTCCTGTCAGCGAGTTACTGTATTCCTTCGTTTGCATATATGTCGAGGAACTAAAAACGGCTGCTTTAATTTCCTAGTAAAGGGCAAGGACTGGACATACAAGATAAGGGTTCGGATTTTATCACCGTTCCCTTCTTGCACGCCTTAGGAAAATGATACCAAACGCGAACCTAAGCTTAAAATTTGGAATAGAACGAGACCGATATGGTAACGAGCTTAATAGGAAAGTCGTTCGAAAAATATTGGTTACTCTTTTGAGCATGCTTTGAAGTTCATGATGATTTCTGCAAGTTGAATGCGTGACTGTGCCGCCTTGTAATTCGGTGAGGCCTTGGGTATCAAAGCTTCACGCAACTTCCCTCGCCTGTATTCAACTTTCTTAAGCTCGGATTGATTCCAGATGGGTTTGCTCAGATTGTAACGAATTCCCTTTCGAAAGATTAGAAGCTGGTCTAGAAAACAATCCAAGTGGAGACATCAAGCTTTTTCTTTGCTAGAAATCTCTAGGTTTTCTTTGGTGGAGTCAGCCTTGTTTATGTTTGCATAAAACTTCCCCTTCTTTTAGGATTTTTCCTTTTGTTTTTCTAGTGTATGCCCGAGGTCATTAGAGAACGGGCTTGGAAAAGAAACACTCTAGGTCGTTTTATTAGTGACAAACCTAGTAGTCCTTCTTGTGAAGACGGGGAGCTCGAAGACTCTTCTTTTGAGAGCCCCTTTTTTGGAAATTTCAGCTTTGAAAACTTGACAATTAGTGAAGAAAGTACTCCTAGTCCTTTGGTAGTGCCAAAAATGGCAACTTTGAAAGCTTTGTTAAACCCAACTAGGACCTCTCGTCCGTCATGTATCAAGTTAGCTGAAACTGAAGAAAATTACGAACTGAAACCTGGGACTCTACAGATGCCCCCAATCTTTTTAGGGAAATAAAGTGAAAACCTCTATTTTCATATTAGGGAATTCGAGGAAGTTTGTAGTACTCTGAAAATTAAAAACCTAGATGATGATGCATTGAAACTTAGGTTATTCCAATTTTCCCTAAGAGATAAAGTCAAATCTTGGCTATATAGTTTGGCTTCTGAGTCAATTGAAACTTATGACCAACTTACAACTGCCTTTTTACAGAATTTTTTCCCTAGGCATAAAACATCGTCTATTAGGACACAAATCTGTACTTTTGCTCAACAAGAAGGAGAATATTTATACGGGTATTTGGAAAGGTTTAATGACTTAATATCTCAATGTCCTCATCATGGTTTAGAAAAGGGTTTAGATTATTCGACAATAACCATGTTTGAGTCCTTATGTAGCGGTGGGTTTGAGAATAGAATAGTTGATGACGCGATGACATTTTTGAATGAAATCGCCGATAAGACCCAACAATGGAAAAATAGTAAGGAACACCAGAAAACAATTCTTCTAAGTAGAGGAAATGTCAATAGGGTAAAAGGATCTTATGAGTCTGATGCTAAAATAGCTGCCATAGACAAAAGTTTAGAAGCCTTAGAATTAGGTAATTCTAGTGGTAGTGGTGGAAGAATAAAGCATTTTTGGGAAGGCCATACTATTGAAGAGCAAGCCAATGCTCTTTATAAGAACACTAGATTTGATAATAGTCAAAAGTTTGACCCTTATTCGGAAACCTATAACCCTGGTTGGAGAAACCATCCAAACCTTTCTTGGTATAAGGTCCAGAATCAAGATCAGTCTAGTAACTCTCAGGTTCCCCCAGGCTTTGGCTATACTAAGAGTCCTTCAGCTCAGGCACAGTTTCAAATCCCCTCAGATAAAAAGATTTTGAGTTTAGAAGAGAATCTTTCTTTGTTGACTCGTAACACTGTGCAGCTTCAGCAATCTCTTTCTCAAGGTTTAGAAGAAAATAAGAGAATAGGTCAGGCTAACTCTCAAGCTATTTCTGAGTTGAAAACCCAGGTTAGTCAGATAAATGAATCTTTGAAATAAAGAGGTAGGTTTCCTAGTCAAACTCAACCCAACCATAGAGGAATTAATGAAATATGTGAAACACCATCCAATCATGTGAATGCTATTAAAATCCTTAGGAGTGGAAGAGTCATAGACAACAAGGTTTCCATGCCTGATAGTGAACATGCTGTATTTCACCCTTCTGAACCAGAAACGAAAAAGACTGATAGAGTCTCTAAAGAGACCGATGAGGTTCCTAATGAGTCCGATTTTGTTCCTAGAGCCCCATTCCCGCAGTTGTTAGTTCCAACTAAGAGGGAGTCCACCTTTAATGATATATCGGTTTTTAAGAAGGATACTATCAACCTCCTATTTTTAGATGCGATTAAGTAGATTCCCGCTTACACCAAGTTTCTTAAGGATATGTGTACGCGAAAGCGAAAACTTAGTGTCCATAAGAAAGCCTTTCTATCTAGTCACGTGAGTTCTATTATTCAGAATACCACTACTCCTAAGTACAAAGACCCAGGGTCCCCTACCATTTCTTGCACAATAGGTGAATACCGTGTTGAGAAAGCATTGCTTGACTTAGGATCTAGTTTTAACTTACTTCCGTATCATGTGTACACCCATCTAGGTCTTGGTAAGTTTAAACCGACCAAAATGACACTTCAATTAGATGATAGGTCTGTCAAAGTGCCTAGTGGTCTCATAGATGATGTTCTTATTGAGGTTTATAGGTTCATATACCCAGTGGATTTTGTTGTACTAGATACCCAGCCTGTTCAGGACCCAAGTGCTCAAATCCCAGTGATTTTAGGTCGCCCATTCTTAGACACATCTAATGCTTTCATCAATTATAGAACCGGACTTATGAACATATATTTTGGTAACATGAATACTGAGCTAAATGTCTTTAATGTTATTAAGTCTATTAAGTTAGATGATTTAGAAGTGGTGAACATGATTAGCACATTAGTTCCTAATCCTTTAGCCTGCACTGTGTTTGATAATCCATTATTTGATGAACCCTCTAGTGCTTCGGATGAGGTAACCATGACGAACACCTTAGTTTATGAGCCTATACTAGAGATTTTCTTTGATAATCTCTTATATGATGATGTTGTTCGTTTAGATGACCAGTCTCCCAAATAACCTAGTTATTTTGTTGACTTTATGGACCCTAGAATCCATCCCATAGATTTTGGTCTATTTGAGGATATTTTTCACCCTAAGTTTGGTGGTAATGATGACTCTAATGATCGTCATATATCCCTAATTTAAGTCCCTAACTTGGGACTCGAGATTTGTGTGTCTAAGATACTACTTGAGTTTCTTCAAACTCTGCTACCCGATCCTCCAGATACTGTCCATGAAGAAACCCAAATCTTAGAGACATGTCATTTGGTTGAACCTGTTTCCCTAGACACTTATATAGAGCCCAAAGAGACACCCCATATAAATCTAGTAGCCTTGATAAAATCCCTAGATCAAGTTATGCTCTGTCTTCTCATTTCTCTAATCTAAGATGGTAGTCTTTCATTTGTGTCCGCTCTATCTGGTTCTGAGGACCTATATTTCGGCTATTGGTATATGACTTTGGAAGGTGACAATCCTTTTTAAGGTATTTGATCTCGAGGTAAAGACTTTAAATTTAGCAATTTTCTGGGAGGAACTTACGGTAATATCCTTCCTTTTTTTTTCCCTCAAGTGGTAACAATTTCTCCTTGTTTATGTTTTTAATTTTATCTTTAGAACATTGAGGACAATGTTAGATTTAAGTTTGGGGGTGGGGAAGAAACTTTTTTCCTAGAAATTTATGCTTATTAAGGTCGGCACTAACCAATCTAAGTGGATGGAAACATTTTGGTTGTAAGAGTTGAGGAACCAATCTGATTAGATGGAAATATCTAGAAGAGTCTATTCATAAAAGCACAGAGCTCAAGTGTTAGAAAAAGAAAACATGGTAGTTTCGCCATATCCTCGTGATAGAAACATCAAAAGAATACTGATCACTTTTTTTTTTTTTTTTTTACCATTGCTAGGGATAACAACCTATTGAGACATTAGAGAAAAACACATTGAGATCCTTGAAATTCAGGAGAGAACTTGTTCCTTTTAGAGGGTAACCGTGATTTACCTAACCATCCATGATGGAAAGGCAAGTAGGTCAGGAAATTCCATAAAGACAAAGCAACCTCACAATGTAGTCTTAGTTACTGTATTACAACTCTCTCTCAGTAGAAACTTATCATCATCAACAAACGGAGCGACATCAAAATCTATGAAGAAAGTGGAAGACGTTTAAGGTTTAGAAGCAACAATAGAAAATCAGAATTCAAAATCAAGGGTTACAAGAAGTTATAAGAGCAAGAAATATAAAACGATATAAGTTGTTCATGATACTAAGACATTACAAGTTGCGAAGATCCAAGTGTTAAATTCCTTCTGTGATGGCCATGTAAATTTTTGTCTTGTTATTACTCTACAAAAAATTAAAAAATTAAAAAAAAAAATGGAAAAAAAAATGAAAAAATATAAAGATAAAATTTTAAATTTTAAATTTTGTTCAATAAGGCCATGAGGAAGTACAAATCTATAAGGAAGTTTCAAGTGAGGAATCAAAGAGAAGAGTTAATTTTCAAGGTTCTACGAGGTTCAGGAGTTATCATCAACAGTTGAAGCCGAAGAAGATGTTTTTTCTACTGAGAACTATGAGAGAGTCGAAGAAAAGATACATTTGGTTTCTTTTTTAGTCCTCTTTCAATCTGGCACTAGATCTTTCTATCACTGGTTTAACTCATCACACGTAATTAGTCCAAATGGTATTTTTCTCTCTCCTAATCTCATCAAATCAGCGACGAATGTTTATCTAGATGTGTAGCGATATCTCTTTATCTAGCAGTGTTTCGGATGTGTCTCCCCTTTTTTTCAGTCATCTTTAGAGCTGATACCTTTAATTTCTCCTCGATTCTAGTCACTTGGAGATAGGTTGAGAATTTGTATGTCCTCATAGCTTTTGGATACTTGTGACCATTAGAAGTACTTTGTGGGTACACCTTAAACCCTCCGGATTCCGCCACTAGGGCCACCTAGTTCGTAAATCATATTTCACATATATTTGGTGTTAATTCCATGCTAGTATTTGATGGGTTTCGCATCTTTTCTCTTATTTGTGTGTTATTAGGTGAATAATCCAAAAATAAGTTTATCTAGAAGCTAGCTAAGAGATAAGAAGGGCCAAAGACCAAATTTAACTCTTTTCAAATACAATATTTCTACTTTTCATTGGAGAGGACGAGAAGGCAACATATCTTTGGAGTCCGTATCTAAGAATGAACTTGGAATTAAATTGTCGCCTTCCGTGATCGATGTGAATTTCTCTTATTAAGACCCTCACTGTGTCACCTCCCCTTTTTTATTAGGGAGGCTAAAATTCAAAATGATGAAAATCTTTAGAGCTTGAAGATTGATGGAAGAGATGTTGCCTTATAATTTCTCCTCGAGTTGCATTCTAGTCACTTGATGAGATAAATGGTTGAGAATTTGGATATGCCGTCCTCATAGCTCTTTGGATACTTGAACGGACCAGTTTGTCGTTCGAAGTGCATGCCATTATTATCGAGGTTTTGTGGAACATGGACAGCGAGGAGAACATATGAAGTGAGCCTGATTGAGAGAAGTTCGAGTAAAGAAAGAAAACCCTCAAGCAGTGTGAAGTTTCGGCTGAATGCACATGCTACAGCTCCAGAGAATGAAGATGGGGAAGAAATGCTTTGTTGCTCACTGATGGAGATGGGTGTCACCTAGCTTAAGCTTTTAACGGGCCGTAATGATGATGTCCGTGGACTGGAAGAACATGGGCGTGAGAACTAAGATGAAGGCATAGTCATTTTAGCAAGAGAGCTTTTTTAGATTGATGAATGGTTGTAGTCGAGCTGGAAAGGAAGAACGTCGAAAGTGATGTTGCTAGAACGTGAAAACCGGAAGAAGAGCTAGTGGGAGCTAGATAAGTTGGCTGTGTGAAGGTATTTGATAAATGAGGCAAAGATGGTCAGCCATTTACCTTAAATAGGGTGTGTGTTTTGTTGTGAAGAGAGCCGGCTGGAGACCTCTAGACCCCATTTTCAAACACAATCTCTACACCTCTCTTCCCACACCTCTTCATCCCACACCCCTTCTACATGCTCTTCTTAAATTCCTTCTTCTTTGTTTATTGGTTAGTATTTTTAATTATGAGTAGCTAAATTTCTATCTAGGATTAGGGAGGAAATCCTACTGTGTGCTATAAATGTTTTGATTATTTTCTATAATAATTCTCTTGGTCCTTATTCTTGATTCGTAAACGGTAATAATTTTCTTCATGTGTCCTATGATGCTTGATAATTGATTTATATATTCTATGTTAGAGAATAGCATTTTATAGTGAAAAAAATTGTTAATTCTTTGAGAAAAATAATTGTTTGAAAAGATTTATTTTCCGAGACGTATTATTTGTCCTAAATCGTCTTGAGTAATTTTGGGAGAATGTTATAGGGAATAGTTATAATCATTTAGTATGTGTAGTGATGGAATCTTGACATCCTAGACTCTTTTAATTGAACACAAGAATCATTTTTAGCATTTCCATTATTTTATAAGTTTTATAAAAATCACCATCTTTTTTGTCTAAAACCGAATCTTTAAAAAAAAGTCCGAGAATCAAACCCTATACTTACCACTTGTAAAACCAAGATCGCTTTTTGCTGCACTTGCCTTTAGGTTAGGTTTTAGATTTTTATTTTCTTTTTAGTTAAATTTTAAATTTTAGTTTAGTTTAGTTTAGTTTTGTTTTATTTTATTTTCTTTGATTTTACTTGGTATTATTCTTGTTATTTTTCTTTTATTGTGCAGTAATATTCTATATTTATTGTGGAATTGCATACCAAAAGAGAATTTGGAATTCAAGAAAATTTTTCCAAAGCTTTTGGTGAATGTGTAAAAAGACTTGGGAGTAAAGAGAAAAGCTAAAAGAGCAAAGAAGAAAATTTACATAAAAAAAAGAGTTTATTTTATTTTATTGATTGTATTAGGATTTCTATATTCTTGTAATTTTATATTTCTTTTGCATTATTTTTTTTTTTTTTGGACTTTTGGACTTGGACATTCTTTTATTATTTTTTTAAAAACCCTACGGAAGGGTAATATTAAATATCAAACTCAGAGAAGGACGGATTACAATATCACCTCGCCCCTCGGTTCGTGCATGACATAGGAGTCAGTCGACAACAACGGTTCATCCCCGCATGATACGGAGGTAAGTTTGTCGAAACACTAATCTCCGTTAGCGAGTTACCGTATTCCTTCGTTTGCATATATGTTGAGGACTTGAATACGGCTGTTTTATTTTCCTAGTAAAGGGCAAGGACTGGCCATACAAGATAAGGGTTCGGATTTCATCACCGTTTCTCTTCTTGCCCGCCTTAGGAAAACGATACCTACGCGAACCTAAGCTTTAAAATTTGAAGTAGAACGAGACCTATAAGGTAACGAGCTTAGTAGGAAAGTCGTTCAAAAATATTGGTTACTATACTCCGAAATTCATGATGGTTTCGTAAATTGAATGCGTGGATCTGCGCCGCCTTGTAATACGGTGAGGCCTTGAGTATCAAAGCTCTAGCCTTTCTCTCCCCTATTCAATATACTTTAACTCGTTTGTAACGAGTTTATTTGAAGGATTAAAAGCTGGTCAGAAAACAATCTAAGTGGAGCCATCATGCTTTTTGTTTGCTAGAAATCAAGGTTTACTGTGGTGGAGCTTTCACTTTTTGTGATTGAATAGAACTTCCCTTCCTTTTTGTGTTATTTTATTTTTATTTCTATCTTTCTTTGTTCAAAAAAAAAAAAAAAAAAATTTACACACCAATTGCTTCACTAGTATTATTGTGTGTATGCGACGTTGGAAACGGGTAGAACATCGACTTGTAGAAAACGACCTTTTAATTTAAGTCCGACTTGCTACACGATTTAGGTGGTAATTCTATTTTTACCGAAATGGTTAATGAAAATGATGAGGGTGAAGTTGTGCCAACCAAAACCCTTAGGGACCGTTTAAAACCCGTCTTAGGGTGATACGTGAAACCTGGGGTTGTCTTATTGTTAGTCTCGATTTTTGTACTAATTTTGATGTTTTTATGTTTGTTTAGGTGTTATTTGAGAATTACACTTATGCGGAAAAAGTTGCTCGAAAAGTGTTTTTTGGATCCCCGGAGAAAAGTGATAAAGACACCCTCACTTTGGATAAGGGCACCCCAGGCACCCAAGCTGGTAAAGGCACTTGACTTTTGGATCGGGGCGCACCATCCCTACCATTCAAATTTTCAGTTTTGGTGGGAAATGGTAGCTGCAGAGTAACAGATTTTTGGTTCGAGTTTTGGACGTGCTAGAAGGAGACTCAACGACTGAAACTCTTAGGGATGATGTGATTTGGCGTATCAGGCTTGGAAAAGGCCTTTGGTTCGACTGAATTTGGTAAGATAATCCGAGAGAAGGAAACATAGTGCCACGGGTATGATTAGTCCATTCTGAGTTCTAAGTGTGTGTTCGAGAGGTTTTCATGTGCCTGCTCCGTGTTATACCACTTCTGGATGATAACTTAGCATGTAGAGAGTGTGTTTGAAGCAAATCAAGGCTCGAAGGAGATTAAAAAGGGTAAGAAAATATTCCCGGAATATTTTCCTTAATGCCGAGTAATGGAGAAATATATGGAGTTATGGAGGAGATTTCTTGTGCATGAGAGTATATAAAGGGTGTTTGGGTGTCACAGAGGGGATACGAAGTGATTAAGGAGAATTCAGAGCATTACAGAGTCGAGAAAATCAAGTTGAAAGAATCACCATTTTCTGCTGCTGTGAAGAACATAATACGCACAAGGACAGTCGTAGTTAATACGGTGACAACGACAGTTCATTTTTATCGTACTTTGTAACGGTTCGGTTTGTAACAAATATAATTGTTACAAACCCGGTTTTTCATTATTCCTCCTTTATTCATCATTTGTAAACCATTTTTGAGCATAAATAAATTCTTTAAGAGGGTTTTCAACATGATGAGCGGCTAAAATACCCAGTGACTGAGGCAACGGAGGAAACTATTCACTCATGCTTGATTGGTAATTTATTTAATTATTTATTTTATTTAATTTACTAGGATCAACATAAAGATAAAAATTGGTTTTCTTAATTAGTTGTGATTCAATTTGATCTGTTATGCTTAGAATCAATTTTTTGATAATTTATGCTTAAGGATTACAATTTAATGTTTCGACACCATATAGATTAATAGTGAATCAATGAGATAAAGAGCGCAATAATAATTCTTGAAATATCATTATAAACCAATCAATTAGGAGGTATAATGGAATCCGGAGCCTTGGTCTATTTTTAAATCTTGAAATTACTTTTTATATTAAGTTTTGTTTATTTTTTAAGTCTCATTAAATCTAAATTCTATTGCTTTCACAAGTCTCAACGAACCTTATTACTACAACAACATTATTGATTGAGATCACATCACCAACTAAAACTGAAAAATAAAGGAAACAATTGATCCACAATTAAGAATCATGGTTCTTTTTACTTCTTAGTTCCTCATTATTAACCATCTTCCTCCATGTTAATCATCTCATCATGGTCTTCTTCATTATCTTCCCAAAAATTTCCCCGTTCTGATTTTAATCCACCTACTGAAATATAAAGAAAATGTATCATATATAACCGTAAATAAGTATTTAAATGTAAAAATTGCTTTAATACAACAAATATTCTTTTACCTTTCATCTTGTCCCACAACCAAGCTTAAGTGCACATCAGAGCTTCCAATGTTTTTGGATGAAGACGATTATGTTGGATACTCACAAATCTACCTCCAATGCTAAAAGTAGATTC
Source organism: Papaver bracteatum (assembly GCA_023529315.1). Classification (NCBI taxonomy): domain Eukaryota; kingdom Viridiplantae; phylum Streptophyta; class Magnoliopsida; order Ranunculales; family Papaveraceae; genus Papaver; species Papaver bracteatum. Next base: position 500,263 of record JAJJWX010000557.1, on the reverse strand, counting down.
TGAAGCAACTGTAGACACTAGAATCTCTAAGATGTCTGTATCCATACACTACAAGACCGGATATTTGATTCCATTTGTCTTCCACCATGCTAATATGTCAAAATCATTCTCCCTAGGTAAAATACTTTCCTCAAAATAACATGTTAACTCTGACTTAATAGCACTAGTCGGAGTGCTATTAGAGACAAACATATCAAATTTATCCAAAGGATCTACGTGATCATCTAAACCATGCATCTATGATCGAGAGGTGGATGACAAATCACTTTGGCCAAGAGATTTATCAGCAAATACTTTCAGTTCATACTCTTTAGCCAAATCAAAACATAAATTGCTTACTCGAGTAATTTCGAAGTCTAAAAAGATGGACATTATTTCTACTGACATTATTCCATTGGTCACCATCCAATACTCTTGAAACTTTTCTATCATACCTGATGCCATTTCCCTTATCACATCAAATTTAGATTTACTCCACTCATTTAATGACAATCTAATCTCACAAATACTTGGAAAAAATAGATTGGTTGTAGGATATTTTACTCCAGAAGGAGAAACAAAGGCGAAACTGTCAAAGAGCGCGTTGAATGTAAGATACGTCAAATGAAGATAAACAAGAGGCCAAAACTTGTACTTGATTTTTAATGAAGTTGTTAGTACGTTTTATTATTGCCTAAGTTTATATATTGTAAAAGAATTGGCATCAATGAATGAAAATATTTAGATTTTAAAATAGATTTCCACTTCAGATTAAGAAAAATTTATTACAATTTGAAATTGTGAATAATATCAAACTACATTTTAATAAACCACAACAAAAACATCAAACTACATCAAATCCAGTGACATTCTCTCTGTAGAGTTCATGGCATTCAAAATGCTTAAACTCACTTCCGCTTTATTCAGTAAACTTGGTCTGAGCGATGGTTTTCTATATAATAGATAAACAACAAGTTCAAATATTTATGATCCAGTTGAGTCCATGAGGATAGAGGTAATATACTCACTAGTTCTTCTTTGGATAATCCATAATTGCTACGGTGAACCATCCACAAAACTTTCATATAATGTTTGACTTCATTAGTGATGCATGCAATTCTTAGTTCTAGGCTCTTACTGTTTCTTATGGTTTCGTTCATCGATGCTACAAAATGTCCCAATACTCTTTCCCAGAAATAGTCATTGTTCATTGGTTTCATCATACGATGTAACCAAAATCGAACAAGAGTAACATCTTATTCCATTGTAAAGACGGAAAGAGGCATTTGAGTGAAGTACATATGTGCTTAAGATGGACCATATTTTAGAATTCTAAAACACGCTTTGTAACGAAAAGGTTTACCATCAGCTTCCTCCCAATTATCAAGAGTTGTTTGGATCACTTCTTCATCAGTTACACCGATGAACTTTTGTCGATCAATTCCCATTACCAAAGTAAGAAATGTCTGGAGTGCAAGCCTAATATATTGAAAATGAGCACACAATCGACGAGCATCTTAGTCGAACTCGCATGCGTTTCTATCTCAAGCATGTTTGTCAATGTTAGTGATCAAAACTATAAAGTCTTGATTTCTAGTCTACTATAGCTAATGTCTCGGACTAGGATAAAAAGTGTAGTTGAGCTCAAGAACTCCATGGCAATCATCATACAAGACGAAGGACTACTCAAAGAACCAGTGGATCTTCATCTACTAAAAGGTATGTGGAGACTTGAACTTATCTATCACTCAAAAGTCTATCTACGCTATCTCCTATCTTGAGACAAAATTCGTATTACAATATAGACTAAAAATATACACATGTGACATTTCGAGCTGAGTATATCTCGCTTATATATTTCTCGAAATGTGTGTTGGTAAAGCTTTCGCTTTAGCCAAGTTCATCTTTGCCTAGTGACGAAAGTCATGTTATGTTTCAATCACTTTGGAAATTGCTCTGACGAAAACTAGTTTGTGAATAAAAACTATATGACGTCCTCTGAGAATGTTTCAATGGTTGAAATCATATTTTAGACAATATAACCACTGAGGATATAAATATTGTTGTGGTAACACATATATGTATAATTCCTTAGCACTTGAACCGAAGTTTGCGAACTTTGTTGATCAAGTGAAAATCAGAACTTGAGTAGTCAACCCAGTCCACGAACTCAGTCCGTGAACTGCGTAGTTCTCGAACCCGAGAATTTCTGATGGAGTTGTAGCTCAGTTTCAGTCAGCGAACTAATAGAAGTTCTCGAACCCGAGAATTTATGCTAGAGTTTGTGAACTCCAACCTGTTAACTTGAGTCCGCGAACCCAGTCCGCGAACTTGAGTGGTTATGTCTAAAAACAATGTACGTGAACTTATCTAAATTATCTAAGGAATGCTATTGCAAACCGTGGATTTATAGTTCATGAATCGATTCGAGTGAATCACATTATTTTTTTCTTCAATTGTGTCTTGTATAGTTCATTTGAGTCATTTTTACTAGTTATGGTGAAGAAGAATATGGTTGATATGAAAGTTATCATTTGGCTAACCATTTGGTTGACTAATATTGAACCATCTATTGTACACGTTTGGGTACGGTTACACAAACCCAAAATCATCAAGTACATGTGTGTATGGAAAGCTAAGTTTTCGATCCAACGGTTGAGAGATATTAGCTTGTATCTAATCAGGTTTTTATCTAGCGGTGAATATTGAATGCTTTGTTATTAAGCTAACATTGATTGCAAACCCTGATTTGAAAGACTATATGAGGGAGAACTCTATCAACTGGGAAACCTAATCCCCACACATTCTGGGTGATACTAGTTTGCTAAGCTAGAGTCGATTCTTCTTTAACATTTGGTTTTCTTCTTCTAAAACCAGGTTAACGACTTAAAGAATTCATTGGGATTGTGAAGCCAGACCGATACTACTTTTCTTGTAGTTGTGTGATCTGATCTTGTTGTTTCTATCATACGAGTACAATTGTAATAATTGGATTGAGATTTCTATCTCCGATAGGCAATATATAAAAGTAATCACAAACATCTTTGTCTCATCGTTTGTGATTCCACAATATCTTTTTTCGCTGCGTTGATTAAGACTATTGTGAGGTGATTGATAAAAGGGATATTTTTACTTTGGGTTACAAAAAAGTGACCAAAGTTGTGTTTGGGTCACTATAATATTTTAATTAGAGTTTGGGTCACTGACCGTGGTTGACCGCGTTGATAATTAGGGAAGTTAGTTAAAAAATGAAATGACCAATTAAAATTCATATTTTGACTTATTTACTAACTTTGCCACTGGTTGAAACCGTGAGATTATATCATAGAAGTTAGAACTCTAATTTCTTTTGTGAACACCTCCTTGAGCATCAAAATCCAAAGGAAAACGAAAAACACTAACAAACTTATTTCGAAGTACATGCGATTCAAGAAGCTAAATAGGGAATAAATTGATTAAGAATAGGAAGGATAGTATAATTTAATCTTGAATTGATAAATTAGGGTAAATTATGAGAGGATAAATTAGGGGTTTTCTTTCATGGGAATAATGAGGTCGAGAATAGATACGGTTAATGAAAAGAACATGGTGATGATTTTTATTCTTCACGAGCAATATAAAATTGCATTTCTCTTCACTTATTCTAAGGTTAGTGGACTCCTACCATCTGACTTTTGGATATCAATTTTATCATCTTCCATGTGTACCATGTTCACTTCTTTTTTATCTAAATCGGGTTCTTCTCAGGAACAACGAAAAAAGTTTGTGAAGCGATTTGTGATTTACAAAATAATTCCATAATTTCCATCGTTCATGTGCAGATAAGATGGTTCACTTGTGAAATGTATGAAATTTCCTAGAAAGTGTATGTATGGAAGGATTTAACTATGAATAGACAATGATATATACACAATTTACTACGGGAAAAACATACTTTGACAACCCCCCACAGGTGTTGTAGTAGACCTACGACGACTCTATTCTATGGATTGTGGAGGGGGTGTAGAAGGTCCCCGAATTTGTAAAACTTTGAGCTAAGAGTTGTAAATGTGGTTGAACGTGTTGTAAGACTTGGTTTCACAACATTTAATTTGTGTAGTAAAATTCTACAACACAACTTCCCTAATAGTTGTAAATAACATGATTACTACACTTGTTAGAGTGGTTGAAAAATCTCGGACAACTCTTATTTGAATTGTTATATCTTCTTTCACGACCTTTGTCTAGTGTAGTTATAATCTCTAACACAATATCCTTTAGTGTAGTCATAATCTCTAACACAACATCCTTAAAGGTTGTAATATTTGAAGTAACAACTTCTGTTTTCAGTAGATGAATATGTAACTACAACGTTTGTTTAGAGTTGTGTGCATAAATTTTTTTTGAAAAAAACAATTAGCGCTGAAAACGAATTGCCTAAAGTAATTCACATTCACATTAACCTGCCAGTGTGTAACCCATTTACATTCACCCAAAAAATGAAATTCAAAGTAAAATACCTATGATACAGAAAGACTTGAAACAAACATAAAAGGGAGATTCTACAAATAACCATTTACTAGATGCTTCATGGGTCAGCAATGGTGACCTCAACCTCAACCTCGGGTTCAATAGTAATCGAAGTGATCAGTTTCACCACCTTGGATGAATTGACAAGATCGATCACTCTCTTGTGCACACGGAGTTCAAAATGACACCAGGTGTTTGTACCTGAAAAATAAAGAGAAGGATATTAACCACGATGTACAGTGATTTGGTAGAACAACTATCCCAAAGAAGAAATCAAGTATTCACAGTTAAGATAATATACAAAAACTAACTTGAGCAACCTGTCAAATATGAGCCATAACACTTATGTGCTTAAAATTCTACAAATACAATTCAAGAAAGCGCCATCCATCCAGGGAAAAACAATGGAAGTTATAGACATTAGACAACATTACAATGAGCATGCGATGCTATAGCATAGAAAATAGATAGAAAATATGACTTAGAATTAAACAATTCTATCCTCTAAAAGAAAAATCTCATCTATACATATTTTGGGTCTCTAGAAGTGAACAGAGACAAACCAACTTTTGAGTTATACAAAAACCTCGTACCTAAAAGTTATCTTCCTTTGGAAGGACCTAGAATTAATATACCATTAAATCTCAAGATCAAAAAGATACTATGAATTCTGGTGTCTAAAGTTCATTAAACAAATACGTATTCTCTAGCTTTGGGAATATCAAAGACACCTTCAGGATTCCAGTTGAGTCTTCTTTAACATGCTAAGTTGCCTCTCATTTTCTCATATACAATATATTCTATACTCTCAAGTTAAGACATATCGTTTTCATTTTTCCCATATCAATGTAATCTCAAACCGTACTGACTGTATCTTCGATTCATTTTTCTAGATAAGTTAAGTTGGTGATACATGACTAAACAATGGTCAATCTGTTTCTTTCACATACCTAATAAACATCATTTAAACTCTGATAAACCAAACACGCTACCGAAAACAGAAGAGTTCATTATACACAATGAAGTACGCATTCAATTACTCGCAAATGAAGCTACATAATCATTCACTATCAACTCTCAATGAACTAAAAACAATTGCTACTTACATTGTTCTGAATCTTCACTTGATCAAGTGAGAATAAGAATTGATTTTCCGCTTCTCTATCAGTTAACAACCTCCGTAACTCATCAATGCTATATTTCAAACCATGGCAAACAAAACAAATAAGTAAAATTAGCATCTCTAAGTTAAAAATCTCATTTATATATAAAAAAAAAAAATGAGACCAACTAAATTTGTGTTATAATCAAGCTTTGAAACCTTTTGTCCTTCCATTGATAAATAATGCATGCAGATTCAGCAGGCGAAAGATGAGTTCGTGATTATGACTAAGGTCGACCCGAAGAAAGCCTTTGCTTCATATTAAAACTCACTTGGAGTAGAAGGACGAAATGAATAAGATGAACTAACTACAGACGGCAGATACAATGAAGTTTGTCTAGGTATGCCTTGTGGTTTCTGTGGACCCCTTCAAATAAAAAACAAGAATATTAGCTTCAAATTTTAGCAAAGAAACAAGATACCATTGAACTAATAAAAAAAATCTATGAATCACACATGCCATTTTAGATATAGTTACGGTTTAAACAACTAATCATGTAGACACCAAGTAGCAATACAGACAGTTGATATTTTCACAAGTACCACAGGTAAGAACATATCTCCCAACTTTCACCAAATTGATCACCTTTGAAACTTGTTATCAATAAGGGTTATTCCCAAGTTGAACTAAGCATGGTACTGGTACGTAAAGCCATATTACAGTGCTATTAGCAACAAAAACAATCTCATAAGGACTAAAGTAAGCAAGTAGTAATAGAAATAGTGAAATATTAAATGTACCTTTGTTCATTGTTATTACCACCCATATAAAGTAACGGAAAGAAGCTTCCACCATTTTTTACACTCCCACCACCAGTGTGCTGAGTGATGTCAAGGTTGATATCTTTGAGGATGATGAAGTCAACACTGAATGGAGACTAGTATGGATTTCCACAGGATTTATTAAACCGGCTGCGTTGTTCTTGCGTTTGCGCATCTGGCGTTGGCAGTATTTAGAATCAGGGAATGCATCTTTTGCACACCTCCATTTCTTACCGTCTCTTCTCCAACATCTACCTGGTTTTGGATCTATCTTTATTCCATAATATTCCCCTCACTACATTTAACACCAGCAGAAATCATTAAAAAACTTCCATAAACATCAATTACAAAAATCTCATAACCAATTGGCGAGAGAAGATCAAAATACAAAAATCCTCCATTGCTGCTGTGTGGTTGTGCATCGATATTATAACCCAAAGGTTGTGAAGGAAATAACACAAGAACAACTTAGCAACCCATGGTCACGGAAAAAAACCATCTAAACTAGGTTAAAATTAAAAAAACCATGAAACAAGGAAATAACAAATCAAATTACTATCTTATTATGCTTAGCAAAAACCCATGTTCCTATTTATCTTGATTCCCGCTCAAAAAATTCATCTAAACTAGGTTACAATTTGTTATTTGGCAAAAAACCATATAAACAAGGTTTTACAATTTACAACTCTCTCGTGGGTCCTTTCTCCTATATGCGCAAATCAAATTATATTTTGAAATCAAATTACTATCTTATTATTTCTTAATGGCTATCCCCATCCCTGGTTTTAATCAGCAATCCATGGAAAACCCATGTTCCTATTTATCTTGATTCCGCATAAAATGAAGTTGGTTTAAAATTTCACATGATTTAGTACGCAACAAATTCAGACTTATGACACATAAATTGAAAACCCTTCAGACACATTATGAACTCAACCTCAACAAATCAAAAAAAAAAAAAAAAAATTTAGAAAAATGCAACAAGGATATGGATTTGGTGCTTTGGCTTTCACTACTCTAGGTGAATTTGGGGAAAATCCCTCAAATCATCATGATGCTAACGTGCGTGTATCTTTCACTCCAAAAACGTTTCTTGTCCTAATTTGGAAATTAAATGAAAGTAATAGTTTTTTCAATAAAAAAAAAAAAGAAATCTTTCACTCCAAAAAAGCAAACAATCAAAACCACCACTGAAATTTTCAGATCTGAACAATACCTATTTACTCAGAAAAGGAGAATTAATTGGAAAAAATAAGAAAAAATTACTTAGAATTAATCAATCATTTGATGAAAACAACAAACTCAACAAAACCTAATCTATCTCATTCTCTCAACAACAACAAAAGTTTCTGCAGAAAACATGTTTTTAAGAGAGTGAGAGATTAGGGTTATGCATCATAAGCAAAACAAGATATAATGAGAGAACTTCGATTTTAAGAGAGTTTGAAGTTAACAACAAAGAAGAAAAGAAGAAAATGGTTCATGAAAAATGAATCTTACCTCCTTGTTTTGTTCTGTGATTAGAAGACTGGGTTCATGGGAGAACTTCGATTTTGTGCAGGAGATGAAGAATACGGAGAAAGTGGTTATGTTGGGGAGAAATTATTTTAGTAATTTATTTTGATTTCTTATGATTTCTTTCAGTTTTTGGTTCGATGGTGGAGTTGAAGAAGACGGATAAATGAGGCCGAGAGAGAAAAGAGGGAGAGAAGAGAGAAGAGAGTGAGAGGTGGAGAATGAGTGGGGGATTTCTCTTTCTTCGATTTAGTGTAGATAAGGTAAACAGATTTGGACGGTGTAGATTCTCTTTGGTATTCGCATACGGATCGCAGAAATTATCGGACGGTGTAAATTCACTTTAAGATACTCATACGGATTGAGAAGCTTGTGTGTTTCTCGTTGTGCTTATACAAACTCGTGTATTAGGTTTTATTATCAACTTTCGATATGAAAAAAATCCAAAAAATATATTAATAAATTTAAGATATTATCATGGACTTTCAGTTATAAAAAAATTTCGAAAAATATATGGGATTGATGCTGAAAAAAAAGAAATGAATTCGATAATTGGTGTGTTTCTTTGTGTTTTTGTGCTTTCTCTTTGTGCTTCCGGTTTGAATTTCGACTAGTCACATAGTTCATGAAGTCATTTCAACTAGTCGAATTTTGTATAACAAAAAACAAAATATGAACCATGAAGCTCTAGGTGGGTTCTGACTTCAAACTTAGCAGGATACATCATCAAAATCGATAAATATGAAGCTCAATGTCGATTTGAACTTCAAATTTAGTATAACGACAAACAAACTATGAATCATGAAGCTTTAGGTGGGTCTGACTTCAAACTTAGCATGATACATCATCAAAATCGACAAAAATGAAGCTCAATGTTGGTTCAAATTTCAAATATGGTATAACGGCATACAAAATATGAACCAATATGCTCTAGGAGGGTTCTGAATTTAAACTTGGCATGATACATCATCGAAATCGATAAATATGAAGCTCAGTGTTGATTCGAACTTTAAATTCGGTATAACGAGAAACAAACTATGAATCATGAAGCTCTGGGTAGGTTCTGACTTCAAACTTAGCTGGATACATCATCGAAATCGATAAATATGAAGCTCATTATCGATTTGAACTTCAAATTCAGTATAACGACAAACAAACTATGAATCATGAAGCTTTAGGTGGATTCTGACTTCAAACTTAACATGACACATCATCGAAATCGATAAAAATAAAGCCCAATGTCGGTTAGAACTTCAAATATGGTATAACGACATACAAAATATGAACCAATAAGCTCTCGGAGGGTTTTGACTTCAAACTTAGCATGATACATCATCGAAATCGATAAATATGAAGCTCAATGTCGATTTGAACTTCAAATTCAGTATAACGACAAACAAACTATAAATCATGAAGCTTTAGGTGGATTCTGACTTCAAACTTAGCATGATACATCATCGAAATCGATAAAAATGAAGCTCAATGTCGATTTGAACTTCAAATTCAGTATAACGACAAACAAACTATAAATCATAAAGCTTTAGATGGATTCTGACTTCAAACTTAGCATGATACATCATAGAAATCGATAAAAATGAATCTCATTGTTGGTTCGAACTTCAAATATGGTATAACGTCATAAAAACTATGAACCAATAAGCTCTGGGAGGTTTATGACTTTAAACTTGGCATGATACATCATAGAAATCAATAAATATGAAAGTCAGTGTCGATCCGAACTTCAAATGTGGTATAACGGCATACAAACTATGAACCAAGAAGCTTCAGGAGGGTTCAGACTTCAAGTTTAGCATGATATGTCATACAAGTCGATGAGTCCATCCATTTACAGGTAAGATTCCTACGAAATATTCTCTGAAACCTTACCAAAACCATATTCTGGCATATTGTATGCATACCATGGCTCTGAGATCGAAACCTGGCCGTGAGTTGACTACTATAAGTCGGAAACTTCGTAAGAACGATGAATCCATCCATTTACAGGTAAGATTCCTTCGGAATATTCCCCTAAAATTTAAACAAACTCTATTCTGACATATTGTATGCATACCTTGGCTCCGAGATTGAAACCTGGTTATGATACATCCCTAATAAGCCGGAAACTTTGTAAGAACAATGAATCCATCCATTTATAGGTAAGATTCCTCCGGAATATTCCCCAAAATTTTAAACAAACTCTATTTTGGCATATTGTATGCATACCTTGGCTCCGAGATTGAAACCCGCCGGGAGTGGACGACTATAAGTCGGAAACTTGGTAAAAACGATGAATCCATCCATTTACATGTAAGAATCATTCGGAATATTCCCCGAAACTTTAAACAAACTCTATTTTGGCATATTATATGCATAACCTGGATCCGAGATTGAAACCTGGCCCTGACAGGACCATTATAAGCCGGAAACTTGGTAAGAACGATGAATCCATCCATTTACAGGTAAGAATCCTTCTGAATATTCTCCGAAACCTTAAACAAACTCTACTTTGGCATATTGTATGCATACCCTAGCTCCGAGGTCGAAACCAGGTTAATGACTTAAAGACTTCATTGGGATTGTGAAGCTAGACCGATACTACTTTTATCGTAGTTGTGTAATCTGATCTTGATGTTTCTATCGTATGAGTACAATTGTAATAATTGACTTGAGATTTCTATCTCCGATAGGAAAGATATAAAAGTAATCACAAACACTTTGTCTCATCGTTTGTGACTCCACAATATCTTTTTTCGCTGTGTCGATTAAGACTGTTGTGAGGTGATTGATAAAGCTGAGCTGTTCTTTGGGAATATAAGTCTGGTTTTATCAATTGGTTCCTGTTCACCTTGATTTATCAAAAGACGGAACAAAAACTTGTAGGTATATTCGTGGGAGACGAATTTATCGGTTACTGTAGACTTTTTTGTGTGACACATATTTGTTTATTAAAGTCTTCGACTTCATGTCGTAGCAACTCTTAGTTGTGTGTGATATCATCTAAGGGAATCAAGTACGTAGTATCCTGCTAGGATTAGAGATGTAAGAGCATAATTGTACCTTGGATCAGTGTGAGATGATAGTCCAGACCGAAGTTATCTTGGAGTAGGCTAGTGTGTGTAGCGGATTAATACAGTGTATGTTTAATCTGGACTAGGTCCCGGGGTTTTTCTGCATTTGCGGTTTCCTCGTTAACAAAATTCTGGTGTATGTGTTATTCCTTTTTCGCATTATATTTTGTTATATAATTGAAATAATACAGGTTGTGCGTTGTTCAATCAATTAGAATATCCGACCTCTTTGGTTGTTGATTTAAATTGATTGACACTTGGAAATTGGTCTTTGGTACCATCTAAGTTATCTCCCTTTCATAAAGACTCGCATATTTCTATTTGCTTGAGTATAGATCAAATTGAGAGATTGAGATAATAACTCCTTGAGATATTTCTATCTAGATTGAGTCTGACTGTCTACTTGATTCTCTAGGAAGTAACTCGGAGTTTATCCATACATATTGCTAATAGAAATATTGGGTGTGGTTTTTAGATCCTCGCTTTTTCAAAAAACATACTGCATTGAACAACCACATCATACATGAGAATAAAATAAATACATTAGATTAAAACAACTAATACATAGGCGTCAATTCTCGGCGGGTGGTGGAATTCCTAGGGCGGTGTAGGGATCGTATTTGTTGAGCACCTTAAAAATGTTGAAACAAGCATGGAAGTCGAAAGGACGACCGCCGTGAGATGCTTCCCATATCTAGAGTTCTGGGTTCCACTTCATGTTCGGCTTCACCATTGAGATTATTTTTGTGATTCTCAATTAGTAAAGCGACGAACTCCCATACATTCCTACTAATTGAACTAAAATGATGCGACAATAAGTGAGAATCACTCCCATTAATGTTCCTTGTTTCAGCGGTGAACATTCTGTAAACTTTCTCCCAGAAAGTCAACATTGATTCGGCTACATTACTTAAGACATCATCATGTGTGTGAAAAACAAAGGCTCCACAAATAGCTAAATCCTCTTATTGAGTGAATCTAACACTACGAACTCTGGGAGGCATTTTTGTAGATGATTTGAGAGTGAAGAATTTGTGAATTTAGAGTTGAAATGTGGAGTATTTATAGAAATAAAAAATTATAGCCGTTAGACCACAAGATTTTTCAGCCGTCCAGATTCAGCCGTTGGCGCTTTTATGTAAAACTCAACACTTTAAGGAAAGATGTTGGCGTGTAAAATAAGAACGGGCGATGCAAGGATAAGCGCCATCTTTGTTGGATCAAGCACCAGCGTCGATGCCAAGATTGCCCGGCCTTCCATCAAGCGCGCGCTACATGGTCCATCTCACTCAAAAAACCAACAAATTTGTTGGTTTGAACATCCATTTTTCATGTTTGTTGAGTCCATAGTGGGAGTAAAATCAACAAACTTCAAGTTTTTTGAGTCCATAGGAACTACTCTTATAGTGAGAATTTAACTACAAACTAGAAAATCTACCCGCAACTTGTCCATTCACCTTCCTACCCGGTGATGTCAAATACATGGATGATTGACTAGACATGGATGAAAATATGGTACTAGTCGTTCAGACGGACCATACAAGGGTGACATGCAGGGACGGGCCTAGCAAGGGGCTAACCCGGGCTATAGCCCGTCCCTAGATTTGAGAAGGAAATTTTTAATTATACGTATTAATCTTTCTTTGGGGTTTATCCCAACAATATATACATCATAGTCAAATTTTAGCCCAGCTGGGATAATTTTTAGTTGGGTTTTTGGTTTGGAGCTCTGAGGATCAGAGACAAAACCGAGTCAACTCAGATTCGAAAATTCTCTTCCATGGCTTGATTATTCGTTCAATCTTGCTTGTTGTTTGTTTGTTAAAGACCAAAGAGTTAATTGTCCTGGACACACTACTAATTTTGATTTCAATTTCCTTGATATTTAATTATCTTCTTCTTATTTTTTTTCTTCTGATTTCCCCTTTTTTTTGTTTTTATACTCTCTGTTGAGGTTATTATGCTCAAATTATTTGAGTTCTAGGATCTTTCAATTTTTCCTGTTGGGTCAGTAAAGTTTCCCTTTTCTTTGTTTCTTCTATCTTTAGATCTGATTTATACTCTCTGTTGAGGTTATTATGCTCAAATTATTTGAGTTTTTGGCTTCAGTTCCTATTTTTCTTCCTAATCGAATTCACCCTAATTATTGTTTTGGGATCTTTCAATTTACCCTAATTCAAGTTTTATCCTGTTGGGTCAGTATGAGGAATTTTTTAATTCACCTTATTATTCGTTGCTTGTTTTCCTTATGTTACAGGGAGAGATCTATTGGAGCTAATGCTCAGTTGAGGCCATCAGGTCAAATTATCCGATTCGAGACGAAAGTTAGAAATACAGTGTTCTGTGACTTTACTTCTTCAGGAAGGAGGCTTTCCCTCAAGCACAAGTCAAGTATCTCTATTCCCAATTGAGGACAAAGGGCAGAATCTAAATATATGGTCTGTTGGTCAGAGTTTAATCAGTGATATTACTATTAATTCTTACTTGGAAAATAATTTTAAAAAAGAAGAAGATTGCATCATTCTTATTTCATCTGACATCAGTACTATTGCAACAAATTTTGCTATCATCATGAATAATTCTCATGTCACGGATACTACTTTACACTACTTCGTTAATATCGACTACTTCTTACAAATAGCTACTCTCAGGGAGGGATTGAGAGATAAAATCAATTTATTTATGTATGTTTATTTTAGTAATATAAACTTTAACATAAGCTTGCATTACTTACAAGTGGCGGAATTCTGCAAAATCTACAACTACAAGATTTCTTGCAAAAAGAATATCTTCAGTAGTAATCATGTTAATTCTCTACAGGATTGTTCTTATTCTCTACAAGTGTCAACAAAGTTCAGTATTTTTAAATTAAGAAATGTTGTTATAAATCAGAATACAAGCTACCCCATTCTTTACAATTCCAGAAAGCAAACTCAGAAAAAAAAAATCATCTATTCTCATATATTTGTGGATAAAATGTCTGATATTCCTACTAACAATTACATTGCTCATCTAACAGAAGTTCTAGAAGATACAGTTCAACCTCTGTCAAAATCCTTCAAGTATTATGTGGAGTTTCTCAGGGATCCTGTTGTTGTTATTGAAAAAAGAAGGTATCCCAGGATGATTGTTAATTTGTTCAAGGAAATGAAGGAAGGTGATGATCCAAGGGGTCTAAAAACTGGAGAATTAACTTTTGATCTCAATCAATCATGGTCTCCCATTGGGAGAATCATTGTAATGAAAACTACTGATCCAAAGATATTCATTATTATATTCTCTACTGCATATGATTTTGCTGCTATTATCTACTCCATTCCAAACAAAGATCAAGGAAAACTCTTAACCATGCGCATGCACAATATTGAGATTAGAGGAGATGAAGTTGATTTTACGGTTCAAGATTTCTGGATCAAATTTAATCTAAGAGAAGACTTGGTGGAAAAAGGGTTTGTGACAAATTAGGTGGCTTGTAAGGTTGGCAGAGTTCTATTTTTGATAGGTCCAAATAAATCACAGGGAGAATACCAAGCTCATGTAATCACAGACATATCAAAAATCATAGTGCATGAAGTCAAAATTATAATCATAGACAATAATGACAGCGAAACTATCAAGCTCAAGATTTTCATCATGGAAATTCCTCATGGCTTATGTAGAAAATGTTGGTATGTGGATGGAGATCACTCGGAGGACAAGTGTAAACCCAGAACCGCAGCTTACAAAAAGATTTGTCCAAAGGTTTATGTCTACAATGATGAGGAAGTGAATGGAAATGCTCCAGCTAATGCTACTCAGGGAAGTAATGTTAATGATGTTGCTGATCTGGCTGTTGTTACTGACAATCTCCGAATATATGAAAGTGAGATTAACAGAGTAGATTATCAAAGTAGGGGTACTAATAGAAGAATAATTGATACCCAGAAAGTTGTTCTCCCCTATGTGAACATAAGAGCTGGTAGTATTGGTGTTATTGGTGATGGAATAAGGGTTAATGGTGGTGAGATTGGAGGTAGTACTTAAGATAAGGAATTAAGCAGCAAGTCAGTGGATGAAATTAGGAGAATGGATAAAGGAAAGTCTCCAATGCAGGAAGAAAGCAGTCCAAAGGAAATCAAGCAAAAAATAAAAAAAGCGGATTGGTTCAGAATGCTAAATATTTACTCTATAATTGGGAGAAGGAATGGGGTAGTCATAAATGAGACAACAGAAGATGATGATAAAAGTAAGAATGATTGGGTCTTTATCAATGAAGATGAAAATTTTTTACCAATGGATATGGCAGAAAGTGTGCTTGATGATCAAGAAAAAAGTTATCCTAGAATTCATGAAAAACGTAATATTGGAGTTGGTGCTAGTGAAATAGAGATGAGTAGTGGAAAATGTGATTCTGTTGACTTGGAGAAGAACAAGGAAATGACCACTGAGATAGCTACAATTTGTTCTAGTGATGACATCTCTCCTCCTCTGGAACAAGCTTCAACTAATGACGTACATCTTAAACACTTCCGGTTGATTTTTCTACATATTAAAAACATACTGAGTGCAAATATTTATAATAGCATGATCATTATAATAGTTTTGTCGACATGCTATATTGAAATTGATAAGTTTGGTTTGAAAAAGTTTCACTTCAATAAAATTGCTTTGTGGATAGTTGCTTATGAATGTTTATTCCTTAAAAGAATCATCATTAGTTATTTTCCTTTCTATGATAGATGTTTTGTTTCATATATGGTCATGGATAATAGAGAATTTGGGTATGAATTCAAGGTTTTATCTTGGAATATTCAGGGCATTAGATCCACCTTAAAACAAGACCATCTTCAATTTCTAAATAAATCTCATAATTTGGATATGATTTTTATTTCTAAAACTAAAGTTAGCATGGATTTAGTCAAAAAAGTTTTTAAAAGACTAAAAGTTAAAGATTGGTTTATAATACCCTCCACTGGGAGGTCAGGAGGGTTTGCAATTCCCTGGAATCAGGGAGTGTCTGCTAAAATCATTTCTTTTAAGCATAATGTTTTTTCATTTTCAAGTAATTAAAGATAACATGAATGTTCTCATCGCTTTCATTTATGGTGCTTTAGATAATAATGTCAGGAATGATCAGTGGGAATTTATTAATAATGTTAGTTCAGCTAGTGAACCTTGGGCCATCATAGGTGACATTAATTTCATTTTGCATAAGGACGATAAGGAAGGAGGGAATAGTCCTTCTACTAGTAGTTTTTCATATGTTTATCATTGTGTACAAACACTAGGACTAGTTGACCTTAACTTTACCGGTCTTCCCATTACCTGGACAAATAGAAGAACTGGTAGTCAGCATATTCAGGAAAGAATTGATCGAGTTCTGGTAAACCATAAATGGCTAGAACTGTTCTCAAAATCTAGCAATAAACATCTTACTAGGGTGGTGTTAGATCATGCTCCAATACTGTTAGAAACCTTACCTAATAGAGACAAATGTATGAAACGTTATAGATATATGAAATGCTGGATGGAACATAAAAATTATAGGAATGTGGTAGAAAATTCCGTGAAGAAGAGTAAAGATAACTGTAATAACCTGTTCAGGACTCTTAGAAATTTGGAATATGATCTTAGGAATTGGAACAAAAAGGACTTTGGAAACTTCTTCAAAAATATATCCAACATACTAGTAAGCATTGAGAATGAGAATAAAAAACCCTATAGTCTAGAAACAAAAATTAAAATAGAACAGTTGCAGAATGAGTTATCAAATTGGTATAAAATAGAAAAGGCTTACTGGGGTCAGCATGTTAAAGAAAATGATGGTAATACGAAATTTTTTCATCAATATGCATCAGATAGGAATAGATACAATAGAATCCATTCGCTAAGAGATACAACGGGGTTATGGATACACTACGGGAAAAATCGTTTACAACACAATCTAAGAGTTGTAGTACCCCTACGACAAGCCTATTTCATGCATTGTGGAACGGGGCTAATGTCGAAAGTCCAAGCTTTTCTACAATGGTTGACAAGTGTTGTAAAGGGTGATGTAATTCATGGTTCGACAATATTTTTCCGAAGTTGTGATTCTCTTTCAATTTTTTTTGATAACCTAACACCACTCTTGCTTGTGTTGTAGAACTATCTTGGACGATACAAGCGGGATATCGTGAAAACATATGTAACCACAATTACTAGTATTATGAATAAGATTTGCACGACTCTTGTATGAGCTGTCGAACTATCTTGGACAACGCATAGTTATGTTGTAAAGAAACTATTTCACAATATTTGGCTTGTGTAGTTGAAAACTAGAAGACAACATCTATCAGTATTGTGAATACTGCTGTCACAACACTTCATTGAGTTATAAAACTATCCTGAACAACTCCTGATGATGTAGAAAGATTTTATTTTACAATGATTGATGTGGGTAGTAGAACTTCTTAACACAACACTTATTAGAAGTTGTGTGCATAAAATTATTCTAAAAAAAAAAAATTATAGCTGAAACCGAATTTCCGAAAGTATTTCACATTCATAATTTTATATTAACCTGCAAGTATAACACATTTACATTCATTCAAGACCTACCACTCAAATTACATTACCCATCTAACTTCAAATCACATTGAATGAAAAGTGTGTTGCGCAACGAAAGAAAAGAAAATGATAGCATCAGGACCACAACAAACTGAAACTAAGTCTTGGCAAAAATGCCACAGACCAACCCATCTTGCCATGACCTGTACCAATAATTTTTTCTAATTCCTGCAACCCATTCCCATGGAAGAGCACTTTGCTTCTTCTTTCAATTCAGAATTAAACCAGTTTCTTATCCTTTATCAACTAAGCATGACTTAGCCTTTTGCATCCTCCACATTCATTTTCCTAAGGGTACATTTCAGCTACAATTTCAGCAGCTCAGGCCATTTAGCATTTTCATTCCCAACTATAGCTCTAGAACCATGTACCATTCCATGCATATCAGCACCATTCTTCTATTTTATTGCAAGGTCCATCCACAACACCCAACTTGACCTATAACCACCGTCGACACTACTTCCTACTTTGTAACTTAACCTTCAGCAGAGAACAAAGACAAGGAAACTCTAGAATTCGATGATGTTTAGTTGCACATTTCTATTACAGGTGTGCTCGATTTAATCATCGCTCCAACATCGCAATAAAGATGGAGTTATCAATTCCTGCCCATCTCTTCACATGGTGGAACATAATTATCAATAGCGCAATAGAGTATGGACAAAGATGTTAAAAATGGATGATTATCAGATGAGCCAAATTGTAAAACAGGGAAGCAATAATTAAAGTAAACAAGATTCATTCAAATAACTTAGTTTCTGGAGAAGTTTGAAATTTTTGTAAGACTAATCCAGAAAAGAGGCCATCTGAGTCAAGTATCTACCAAAATACATCGATATAAAAGTCCATGTTAGAGTAGAACTCATCAAAACCCGATATTTGATCCTTAAGTACGGGAATCAGTAGGAGGAGCTTCACCAGGAGTGGCACCAGCAGCACAACCAACACCGACACGTGCGCCTTGTCCTGGCTTAGCTGCATCGTCCTATACATAAAAAATCAAATCAAATAAATAACAAATCAATAACAATAATTAGAATATCAACAATTCAACATAACTGAATCAAAGATTATAAGCTCACCAATAACTAATTAAAGTCTTCCCAGTCTCAACACAACTTCGATTTAGACCCAATTCAGTTTACCACCAGCTCCATTCTCGTCTTCAAATCAACATACTCCATGGAGACAAATAACAGCAGCAGTGCATCACCCTTATCCACTTCCTATAACCACAAATCCACTTATCTGAAAGAATACCACATAGTAGCATCACCGTCTTCACCTGCTGATGTTGTTTCCTTTGTTCTCAGTCGAGAAAGAAAGAACCTCCATTCATCATTGTTGCTGTAGTAAACATCTCATAATCTCAGCTGTGTTGTAACTTCATGCATCACCCAGAATACCACCAACTCGGTTATGCAGCACCATACACATCCAAATGATACTTGCACCAGTTCACAACCAATCCAAACTAGTTACCCACATTCGTACACAACCAAGAATCGATGGCAGTAACTATAATAATCGCTCCAACTTAGGAGAGTTGTCTATTCAATCTCTACCCAGACCTATAATAAAATATACACAACACAAGAATCATAAAGTAGTATAATGTATACTACAAGAATGAATAAAGCTGGAGTTATCAATTCCTGCCCATCTCTTCACATGGTGTAACATAATTATCAAAAGCGCA
Source organism: Papaver bracteatum (assembly GCA_023529315.1). NCBI lineage: Eukaryota > Viridiplantae > Streptophyta > Magnoliopsida > Ranunculales > Papaveraceae > Papaver > Papaver bracteatum. The sequence continues at coordinate 480,981 of JAJJWX010000557.1, read as the reverse complement.
ATAAAGTAAGAACAAATATGTTAAAAATGGATGATTATCAGATGAACCAAATTGTAAAACAGGGAAGCAACAATTAAAGTAAACAAGATTCATTCAAATAACTTAGTTTCTAAAGAAGTTTAAATTTTTTGTAAGACTAATCAAGAAAAGAGGACAATTCAGTTCACCACCAGCTCCATTCTCATCTTCAAATCAACATACTCCCTGGCGACAAATAAAAATAGCAGTACAACAACCTTCTCCACTGCCTACAACCACAAATTTTGATTTACGTTTTTTTATAAAATTAGACTAACTCATACCCATGGCAGTGCACTTAGCTTCTCAACAACTTCATCTACATTTTTCTGCAAAATTAGACTAACCCATATCAAATTTTGATCTCCCAATCTCAACTTTATTTGTTATTAAGAAAAATAGAAAGATCTGAAGCAAACCCGAAAAGAATCTAACCAATTTGCGGCCTAGGCCATTTGCACTAGCCTTAGATATGATGCGCCAAAAATCTTCATTCAAAGCTGCAACATCGACCACCATTAGCACCATCGAGTCTCTATCCCAATACTCTCAAATCCAATCCAAACCCAGCTTCTAATTCTTGCTGTAGAACCAATTTGACAAAGATTTTTTATTGTATCTTTCAATTCCATCCCCTCTGATCTCTCATGAACCCGATTATCCATTTTTCATTTCAAAGCCTCTCTTATCAGTCACATAAAGAATCAGAAACCCAATCTCTGATCATTGCAACACCAACTTCACAAATTATCCCTTGATTTCCTCTCGAGCTTGAACATAAACACAAATCCATATCTTTATTTCTTGAAACCCTAACTTCTCTTCTTTAATTTCTTCGTCAATAAAACCCATCTAAGAAAACTTTGGAGAAACCACCATCTCATCCTCATCTTCATCCAGTTCCCTAAATTCATCGATCTCATTGAAATACTACATCAATCGTTTGATTTAGGGTTTCTGAAGGTGTATCTGAGGTATTCGATTGATGAGTTTCTGTAACTGAGGTTGTGATAAGTTTCACCGAAAATTGCATATGAAGAAGAGGGATTGAGAGAAGAGCAGCGGTGGTGGCGCCGGTCGTATGTGGAGAAGAATAGAAGTGTTCGGGGGAGAGGAAGAGGAGGCGAAGAAAGAGAGAAAGAGATAGAGCGCAAGTGGTTGAGGGAGGGTTTGGTGGGTAATGAAACTGATGGGCGGCCCATATTTCGTTTGATCCACTCATACGGATTGAGAAAAGAATCTGACGGTTGATATTGTATTTGTGATGGTCATACGGATTGAAAAGCATTTGTGTTTCTCTTTGTGTTAATACGTACTCATGTATTCGGTTTATTATCAACCTTCGACATAAAAAAAATCCAAAAAAATAATAATAATAAATTTAGGACATTGTTATCGACATTCTGATATAAAAAATCCAAAAAAATGTATAAGAATGAATCGGGAAAATGAAAAATGAATTCGATAATTGGTTTGTTTCTTTGTGCTTTCTCTTTGTGTTTTTGTGCTTTCGGTTTGGATTTCGACTATCTGCATAGGTCATGAAGTAATTTTGAAAAGTCATACAGATCATGAAGTAGCTTTAGTTCACACTGGTAAACTCAGGTTAGCATAATACATCTTCGAAATCGACAAATATGAAGCTCAATGTCGATTCGAACTTCAAATGTGGTATAACGGCATACAAACTATGAACTGAGAATCTCCAGGAGGGTTCAAACTTCAAACTTCAAACTTAACATGATACATCATCTAAATCGATAAATATGAAGCTCAGTGTAGATTCGAACTTCAAATATGGTATTACGACATAAAAACTATGAACCAAGAAGCTCTGGGAGGGTTCTGACTTCAAACGTAGCATGATATATCATTGAAATCGATAAATATGAAGCGCATAGTCGATTGGAACTTCAAATATGGTATAACATCACAGAAATTACGAACCAAAAATCTCTGGGAGGGTTCTGACTTCAATCGTATCATGATATATCATTGAATTCGATAAATATGAAGCTCATAGTCGATTGGAACTTCAAATATGGTATAACAACATAGAAATTATGAACCAAGAAGCTCTAAGAGGGTTCTGACTTCAAACATATCATGATATATCATTGAAATCGATAATTATGAAGCTCATTGCCGATTCGAACTTCAAATATGGTATAACGACATAGAAAATATGAACCAAGAAGCTCTGGGAGGGTTCTGACTTAAAACTTAGCATGATACATCATAGAAATCGATAAATATGAAGCTCAGCGTAGACTTCAAATGTGGTATAACGGCATACAAACTATGAACTGAGAAGCTCCGGGAGGATGTTGACTTCAAACTTAACATGATAGGTCATCAAAATCGATAAATATGAAGCTCAGTGTCGATTCGAACTTCAAATTCGATATACCGAAAAATAGACTATGAATCATAAAGCTTCGGGAGGGTTCTGACTTCAAACATGGCATGATACATCATCGAAATCGATAAATATAAAGCTCCGGGAGGGTTCTTACTTTAAACTTAACATGATACATCATCAAAATCGATGAATATCAAGCTCACTGTAGATTCTAACTTCAAATGTGGTATAACGATAAACAAACTATGAACTACCAAGCTATTCGAGGGTTCTCACTTTGGAATATAGTATGCATACCTTATCTCCAAGATCGAATCCTGGCTGTGAGTGGACTACTAGAAGTCGGAAAACTTGGTAAGAACGATGAATCCATCCATTTAAAGGTAAGATTCCTTCGGAATATTGTCCAAAACCTTAAACAAACCCTATTCTGGCATATTGTATGCATATCATTGATCCGAGGTCGAACCTGGCCGTGAGTGGACCCCTATAAGCTGAAAACTTGGTAAGAACGATGAATCCATCCATTTACATATAAGATTCCTTCGAAATATTCCTCGAAACTTTAAACAAACCCTATTTTTTCATATTGTATGCATAACGTGACTTCGATTTTGAAACCTGTCCCTGAGTGGACCATTATAAGCCGGAAACTTAGTAAGAACGATGAATCCATCCATTTATAGGTAAGATTCCTTCAGAATATTTCCCGAAACCTTAAACAATCCCTATTTTGGTATATTGTATGCATACCCTGGCTCCGAGGTCGAAACCTGGCCAAGAGTGGACTACTGTAAGTCGGAAACTTGGTAAGAACAATGAATCCTTCCATTTACATGTAATATTCCTTCGGATTATTCCACGAAACTTTAAACAAACCCTATTTTGGAATATTGAATGCATACCATGGCTCTGAGGTCGAAACCTGTCCAGGAGTGGACTACTATAAGTCATAAAACTTGGTAAGAACGATGAATCCATCCATTTACATGTAAGATTCCTTCAGAATATTCCCCAAAACTTAAAAAAAAAACCATTTTGGCATACTGTATGCATAACCTGACTCCGAGATTGAAACCTGGCCCTGAGTGGACCATTATAAGCCGGAAACTTGGTAACAATGATGAATCCATCCATTTTACAGGTAAGACGCCATCAGAATATTCTCTACAACCTTAAACAAAACCTCTTTTGGATATTTCTACCCAATCTCTCAAAACGTCTAAATTTCTAGAATTTAGTGGGGGGTGTTATAGAAAATAGTTTTTAGCAGAATTGAGAAAAAATTAGCAGAACCGGAGACCAAAATATTTATTAAGCAGAAGTGAGAAAAATTTAGCGGAAGTGAGAATTTTTTTTCAGAAGTGAATAAAATTTAGCAGAAGTGAGAAAAATTTAGCAGAAGTGTTTATACCTCTACGACAACTCTTATAAATGTTGTGAATAGTGATGACAAAAAAATTAGGAGAAGTAAGAAAAATTTAGCAGAAGTGGGAATTTTTTTTGCAGAAGTGAATAAAATTTAGCAGACGTGAGAAAAATTTATCAAAAGTGGGAAATTTTTGGAAGAATTGAATAAAATTTGGCGTAAGTGAGAAAACATTTAGCATAAATGTTTATACCTCTAACACAACTCTTATAAAGGTTGTGAATAGTGATCAAAAAAAACACAAAACTACCAATATTGTGAATCCAGAAGGCGGGTTGATGACTTGCACTGACACATAATAGAATTCGATACTGAACCTGGCTCGGAAATTTTTGTCGTAAAATTTGGCAGAAGTGAAAAATATTTAACAGAAGTGCATAAATTTTGCGGAAGTGAATAAAATTTAACCATCCATTACAAAAATTTTACAGAAGTGCATTGTCATTGTATAGTATGTGATTGTTTACAAAGAAGGCTTCGCGCTGTTTGCGGCTCAGTCACCTGAGACTTATTTTTGAACATTATATTTTGTTTGACAACTCTTATAAATGGTTGTCATAAAGTTAATATATTAAAGAACCACAAACTTGACTGAACTTGTGATAGTGTAGGTATGGTTAGTGGTGTAGACTTCTATGCATTAGGTTCATGTTCAAATCCCCCAACCTCTTTTTTCCCAACATTCTATATTTTAACTTCAACAACACTTATAAGTGTTGTTATACGTTTCTATTAAAAAAAAAAACACACCAAATCTTGTGAACCGTAAGGGTGGTTGATGAGCTAGACATCCATGCATTAGGTTCATGTTCGAATCTCCCCTCTAACGTATTTTTCATTATCATATTTTTGTCTTCTTCAACAACACTTATGAGAGTTGTGATAGGCTAAGTCACTATGTTTATGTAACAAAGTTTTTATAGCTAAATGTTGTTGCAACAGTTTTGCTTAAGGAGTTGTCATTTGTTTTCTTTGCGCAAACCCTTGTTTCCCAATGGTTGGTAGTGATGATGTACAACAACGCTTCCTTCGAAATCAGTTGTAAAACATATGACTTTCTACGATGTTTAGAAAAGTGTTGTAGATCTCCATTTGTAGATGTATATTTTCCCCTTAGTGATAGAAGGGCAGCAACAACTGAGTAATCAATCTTTTGACTAACCATTTTAAGAATATTGCTGATACAAGCGGAAATGGCATTGATCCCATTTTTGATGAGATTTTATGCCCATCAATAGATGACTTAGAGAATAATAAGTTGATAGAAATTCCTGATGAAACAGAAATAAAAAATTCTTTGTTTATGATGAATGCTTAGGGAGCACCTGGTCCTGATGGATTCCCCCCTGGTTTCTACCAACAACATTGGGACCTTCTTAAGGATGATATAGTATCTTGGGTTCAGAAAGTCTTTAATGACAAATGTTTCAACCAAAAAATGAACCATTCGTTTATTACTCTAGTTCCTTAAACCAAAATTCCTAAAACCCCTAGTGATTTCAGACCCATTAGTCTTAGTAATTCCCTTTATAAGATAGTTACTCAGATAATGGTATCTGAACCTCTTTACTACAAGAAGAAGTCAGTTAAATCATGGGTTTGGACTAGTATCTGTAAGGGTTTAGATACCATTAGATAAAACCATTGCTGGTTGATAGGTAATGGAAAGGACTTAGATGGTTGGACTGATAGATGGCTCCCTGAAGGAGAAATTCCTAAGCCTAGGAACACTAACTGTTATCAATCAGTCTCTAAAGTTTCTGATTTAATAAATAATGAAGGTAAATGGAATATTGATCTCATTTTACAGGTGTTTTATTATGATACTGGTAAAAAAATTAGAATGCCAGAACCTAGTACTGATCCAAATAAAAAAGATACCATAATGTGGATAGGCACTAAAGATGGTATGGCCTCGGTAAAATCGGCATATAACTTTTTATGTGATAGGAACCATGTTGGTTATAATGTAGATTGGAAAGGAATTTGGAAATTAGATATTATGCCTAGAGTCAAAAAATTTATGTGAAAATCCTTGTGTGAGTGTCTGCCTGTCAGATAGATCTTAGGAAAGTATTCGCCTTTGGACACTCATTTTCCTCTGTGTAATAACAATGTTAAGGAAAGTATTGATCATCTGTTTACTAGGTGTGTGTTTTCTGAAGCAATTTGGAGAGGTCTATCTTTTGCTAACATCTTTTACAATGCAGCAAATATTTCTTACAAAGATTGGTGCCTGGTGTAGCTGAAGGATAAAGTCAATAATTTTTTTATTTCTTATGTGTTATGGTATATCTGGAAATATAGGTGTAAGGTTGTATTTGATAATGTCAATCCTAACCCAAATGACCTGATTGATTTTATTAAGAAAGATAGCCCCCAGTACTTGAAGAAACTCCAATGTATCGCTATCAGTTTGATTTCCTCTCCTGTTTGCGATAATGCTCATCCCTGTTCTGCTCATGGAAACACTGGAGTGTTGCAAGGAACTAATTTTATTTATATTGATGCTTCCTTTCAATATAAAACAAAGAAATATGCTTATGAAGTTGTTGAAGTGAATGACATAGGTTTAATTGTTAATTTTTCAGGAGGAACATGGTGGTGCCTAAGTGCTGAAGAGGCAGAATCAAGATCCCGTCGTGAAGCTATTAGATGGGTTCAGAACAGAAGAAGGAATAGTTTCATTTTCCCAAATGATAATCAGAGGGTTGTGAACAGTTTAAAGGGGGACAATTTTGCAGTTAACTGGAACTCAAAAGCCATTTTGCTTCAAGCTCTAGAGTCCAAAAAACTTATTGCTAGTTCGTCTTTTGCTTATATTCGGAGAACATGTAATCGGATAGCGGATAACTTAGCTAAATTCCTTATTTTTCATGCATATGTGCATGTCGACTCTAGTAGTTGGGATACTTCATTGGGAAAATGATTGACAAGTTCGGATTGGGAAACTTGCCGATTCATCTGCTAAATCAAAGGCTATAATATTACAAAGGCTATAATGATTGACTCTAGTAATTGTTTCATGTGCTAAATCAAAGGCTATAATATTAATCTAGACTTATTATTTAACCAATGAAGAGCACCATTAGCAAAAATCCCGATTCCTCGAACTTATCGGTAATTTATGGTTTGTCTCTCCAGTCGTTTTCAACACCAAGAGTGTAAACTTGGAACCTATTTTTAGCGCAAGGAACCCCATTCTCCATGTAACAAATCCTAACAACCTTGTACGCATTGGTGGAATGATAATAACCAAATCCAGCACAATGAAAACACATACCTCATCAGTGATGGGATTAAAAATGTAGATGACATCACCGAATTGGGATTCGGGAACTATGTAACATATCAAACCATTGCAAGAACCAACCAATGAAGGCCCAAGTATTATAACCACATATGGCGCCTATCTGTGTAAGCATCTTGGTAAGATTTTGTGGTTGTTTCATACAACTAAAATTTACCATCTCAGAATCGGAATACATAAAATTGGTTAAAAAGACAAAAATCAACAAATCCTGGGTGAAAAAGACATCTAGATTTTGATACTGTTTAAATGGACAAAAATATAAAAATAGCCAGGATGTAACCAGTTTCATCGTACCCATTTTCAAATATTTTTATTTTATTTTTAATTTACATCAGGATGCATCCAGTTTCATCCTCGCTATTTTTTAACTTTAAGCCATGATGAATCCAGTTTCATCCTTGCTATTTTTTTTTGTCCATTTCACCCATACTAATTTTTACTCGTCTATTTGAACCATGTTTTAAAAATATTTGGACAAATGACCCATTTTCCGATTGGAATATTTAGTGAAAAGCATACCTGTCTTGGGTTTTTCCAGAGATTGCACGCTTTTCTGTAGGCCTTTCTGTATTGCAAGACGGATTTGATATCCGTCTTAGGTAATCGCTTATAAGTATTTCTAATATGTTATCAGGACTCAACTTATCCATCTTCCAACTGAATTGCGTCTAACAGATGTGAATTAAGGATGCAACAAGCAAAAGAATTAATCAGAAACTTGTATGTTTTTCTTGATAATCTCTTCTGATTCTTGTGAGAATTTCCTAATTGATTCTCTTTGAGTGATCTTGTCGAACAACTAGGGTTTCTTGATTCTATCTGACGATTATAACTCTGGCTGTTTGTCTATAATCTCCGTTGGTATATATATATATATATCGGTAGCTACCTCCAAGGATTAGGTTTTGTTTCACATTCTAAACCTTGCTTTGATTTTTTTTTTTTTTTTGTTAATCAGAACTACTAGTGGAACTAGAGTTGTAAAACGTGCCGGCACGGCACAGCTCGACACACTAAGTCGCGTGCTTCACGTGCCATGTGTTGTGCTGTGCCAACGTTTTAAACGTTTTTTCCCGTGCTGTGCTTTACTAGTCAAAAGCTAGGCACAACACAAGAATAAACGTGCCGTGCTGTGCTGTGCAGGCACACATGCTATATAAAATTTAAAAACGCTTAATGTATACATTAAATCAGACATTATCATAAGAATTTAATTACACAACATATCATTTGAAATTATTTCAAGTAAAATTAACAAGTTTATTCAATAAAAAGAAATAGCCCATCAAATATAAATTTGGATTATTGTCATGTAAATTAATGTTCTAGTTAAATATAGCTGACGACATTATAACAACGATATTGAAATATATTTTCCAAATATTAAGGTATTATATGTGTTGTTATAAATAAGCCAACATAAAATGTTAAAAACTAGCTAGAATAGTGACTCTTTTGTGAAATATACAAAAAATGTGATGTATTATGCCTTGTTATATGGTGTATTTGTACATGTTCTGACTCGCTTTCTTAACGTGTTGTGCTGGGCTGGGCCATGTGCTTATCCGTGCAGCGTGCTGTGCTTTGCTATTGTGCTAATTAGTCAAACCCAACACGTCCCATTTAACTAACATGTTGTGCCGTGTTGGGCTAAGTCATGTGCTGGGCTCAAATTTTAGCGTGCTGTGCTCGTGCTGGCACATCCCAATTTACACCTCTAGGTGGAACCATAGGTAGATCCTGTGCTCCCTGTCTCCGACATCAGTGGTGAAGATATTTGTTTGTAGAATGTAGGGCTCCCCTGTCCTGTTCCCTAAGAACTCCAAATCTACTTCATCATGCTCACTCCTGTTTGGATATAACTGCATTACTCATTACAGGCTCGCTATCAAAATGTTTTTATTAGGAAAATCAGTGGTGTTCAAGGGTCTAGCTGCTTAAAAGATCAATAGTATTGAAAATGATAGATAAGAATGAATGCCAACTTACATAGAAAGCAGTTGTACCGGCCGAGTCCCCTGCCACCAACTTAATGTGCAGTATCCAAACAAATAACACTCCTTTGAGTGAAACCCAGCACCTATACTTATTGTCGAGTAGGAACCACAACTAGGACCAGGCCCAAATGTATGCCTCTGTAGACTTGAACCCAACACACCCTAAAAGCATATCAACCCGACCCGACTTTACCTAGCTAGACTTTTTTCCATTGATTGTTCTCCGCTTGCTTAAAAAATACATTTGTGGAGAAAAAAATCAAACCCTGAAAATCATAGAACGAGATATTTTCTGTGTCATATGAAGTTTTCTAGATGGAAAGTATGTCCAAGATGCTTATCACATCAGTCAATTTCTATACCACTACTAGTATACCACTAATACACGACAAAATATGCCAACAATTTCAATGACTTTACACCTAACTTTTCTTAACTAATAAGGGACGAACACCAGCCTCATCACATTAAAGCAGCATCATATGGACACTAGCAAACCACAAAAGAAGATACTATATGTGTTGTTGCTTTTAGACTTTAAAAGATAGAAGCAAACTCAAAGCAGCAGCCATGGAGTTTCATCATCACTCACTTGTTCGTCTTGTTTTTCTCATCTTCATTCGATTTACAACATCTCTTTCTTGTCATGAACATGAAAGAATATCACTTTTAGCTTTCAAATCCCTTCTTACTGATCCTTCAAACCGTTTGTCATCATGGCAAGGATTAAACTGCTGCAACTGGCATGGGATTCATTGTTCAAATCACTCTTTACATATCATCTCGGTCGACTTACATAATCCAGATCCTGAAACTTTTGTACGCAACTTTGGTTCGGCAATCGTCTCTACCTCGAGTACTACTGCACTTAATGGTACTATATCTCCTTTGCTCTTCAATCTTATTCATCTCGAGTACCTTGATCTAAGTTATAACCATTTCAACTTCTCAAGCATCTCTAGTAATCAGTTTTCGAAGTTGAAACATCTTACTTTTCTGGACCTCTCGCATTCGATGTTTTCAGGCTCAATTATAAAACAATTCAGTAACTTATCTTCGTTACGTTACCTTGATATATCGTGTTCATCTAGAATCATTGATTACTCAACGTATTCGTATAACTTTGATACCTCGAAATTTGAGTTTGAGTATGAGAATTCTTATTTTTCTACTAGTTACGTATCTTCCACAAGTTTAAGTTGGTTGAGTAATCTAGTTAATCTCAAAGTACTTAGGTTGGTTGGTGTTGATTTATCTATGGCTTCTTCCACGATGAATTGGGATGAACCAATATTGTTTCTTTCCAATCTTAGGGAGTTAGATGTCTCAGATTGTAGTCTCTCTGGTCTAGTTTTTCCGGGTCATGACTTTCACAATCTTTCTCGTCTAGCGTCCTTAAGAATGAGTTTCAATAGTTTCTACTCTTCAATTCCAACTCAGTTCACTAATTTCACATCTCTATCAGTTCTAGACTTGGCGAATTGTAACTTGCACGGTTCAATGCCCCATCTTCCACAGCTTAGAGAACTTTACGTTGGTGAGAACAAAAATCTCAGCATCAATTTAGCTTGGTTTTTTAGCAAAGGATGGCCAGAACTTCAAATACTTTCCATACAGTTAACCGATGTAAATGGATCCATTCCGAGTTCAATTTCAAACGTGTCATCATTGGTTTCGCTTGACATGTCAGGTTGTGCAATTAAAGGCTCTATACCTGCTTCAGTTACAAATCTTTTGCAATTGCAGAATCTAGACCTCAGTGACAATAACATTACGGGTCGAATTCCTTCTTCAATATCAAAACTCAAGAATCTTCGAATTCTGTCCTTATCTCAAAACAATCTACAAGGAGTCATACCCGAGTCGATATGTGACATTTCTTCACTGCGGGAGATTAATTTGGGGAGTAATAATCTGACAGGAACGCTACCAGGCTGCATTAACAAGCTGCGGAAGTTAGAAAGAATCTTTGTAGGTGACAATTCTATTGAGGGTACTATTTCACTGATATCTTTGATCAATGAGCTAAGCCTAACTTGGATTAGGCTTTACTCGAACAACATAACCGTAGAAATGGATGAAGATGTGGCTCTGTCAAAATTTGGATTGCAAGCTCTGTCTCTACAAGCTTGCAACTTGCAAGGGTCTATCCCAACTTTCATTTGCAACTTGCCTCAGCTGTTTGGATTGGATTTATCTGGTAATAGCCTGCAAGGAGTTATCCCATCTTGTATCTTCGAACTTCCGAGTCTATCTTATTTAGATCTTTCCAGGAACAATCTTCAAGGAACGGTACCACATTCCATTCATCTTACTCTGCTGTTTCCCTATCTAAATTTGGCGAACAACAACCTTCGAGGTCGTCTTCCGATTCCAACTCAAAACATAGGAGTTTTTGATCTATCACATAATAACTTCACTGGTGAAATCTCGATAAAGATTGGAAACAGACTATGCAGCATTGAGTACGTCTCTTTATCGGACAACAAACTCTCTGGGTCAATCCCTTCTTCTATATGTCGAAATGAACATAATCCTCTGATGCATCTCGATCTCTCTAACAATGGGTTATCCGACGCAATACCTTCTACTTTACAGTACTGCAACTCTCTAGTTTCTTTAAACCTTGGTAATAACAACCTGACAGGAAATGTTCCAGATGAGCTCGTAGGGATGAAAAATCTCAAAATTCTACTGTTAGATAACAATATTCTCAATGGTACATTTCCAACTTTCATACAAAAACTCCAAGAATTGGAAGTTCTCAACTTAAGAGACAACAAGTTTGAAGGTGCTATTCCGACTTTCCTTGGTACATTCCAAAATTTTAAGATCATTGTCTTAAGTTCAAACGAGTTCAATGGATCAATTCCAACAGAAATAAGTCATTTGCATAAACTCCAAATACTAGACATGTCGAAAAATAATCTCTCTGGAAAAATTCCTAAAACGATAGGCAGCTTAGAGATGCTCAAAGAAAGGCCAAACAACAGAATTCTACTTGGTGAAGAAATCTCTTTCAGGTACTCAGGGTTGCAGCTTCAGATGGTGACTAAAGGGACTACACAACACTATGATCTGGTGTACAGTTATAACTCGGGAGTCGACCTTTCGTGCAACTCTCTTGAAGGAATTATTCCTCCGGATATGGGTCAATTAAAAGGGCTTGCAATGCTAAATTTATCACATAATCATTTCTACGGTGAGATACCAATGAGTATCGGGAGCATGATCGGTCTAGAATCACTGGATCTCAGTTTCAACGGATTGTCTGGAGATATACCATCGTCTTTAACATCAATAGACTCTCTTGGGTACTTGAACTTATCTTACAACAATCTGGAAGGTACAATTCCAAAAGGATATCACTTTGATACATTAAGCTTAGATGGTTCAGCTTACATTGGTAATGCCTTGTTGTGTGGTTTTCCTACAAACAAGAGTTGTGAAGATGATCTTAATGGTACTGATGCTAACTTCTCGCAGAACAAAGAGATGGAAGCGAATGCAAGAGATACAAGAGTTCTTTATGGTGTTATTTTTTTAGGCTACGGAGTTGGACTGGGTGGTTTGTTCTTGGTTTTGCTTATCAGGAAAGATAAGTGGTGGTATGGCTACTGGAGACTTATTGATGCCGCCGCGTTAAGAATAGCTGGGTATAAGTTAAAAAATTAGTAATTTTTCGATAAATTCTGTCCAACAAACATGAAGGCAATGATGTATTCATATTCATGGTAAATATATATAATTGAGATGTAGTTGACACTGAGATATCTCAGGTGCCTTTCTCTATAATAGAACTTGACAAAGAACCTTGACCTTTGCTCGCTTCATCAAGATCAATACGCAAGTTTGAATGGCTAAAACGGTCTACTCAGTGCCTCCATGAAAGAATATCTATACTATTAAAAAATATAGCGAAAGTCAGTGTTAGAAATCCAAGACAACTTTTCTGGACGACTTTTGCCATAACAGAATTTCATTCTCTGTTAGGGATAACAGTTGGCACTTTGGATTTGAGCCTGGATACAATTTTCTGCTGAACACCTTGATCCAAATGAAAGAGTTAATGTAATTCCGCATTTTCAAACGAGTACTACGTCCGAAGTTGTAGATATTTCTCTTCATGAATACCCATACATCCATCATAGGTTCATCTTGTTCTATGTAAGATAGACACAAACACAGATCCCCTTCAAACGTCACATTAATACAGGAATCGGAAGGTAATGGGAGTGATTGAAATACTTCATCTGCTAAATCAAAGGCTGCAATATCACAACCAGACTTAGTCTTATTTAACCAATATAGAGCCCCCCCCCCCCCCCCCCGACTTCTCGAACTTATAGGTAATTTCTGATTTTGTCTGTCATCACCAAGAGTGTAAGCTTGGAACCTATTTTTAGCGTAACCCCATGCTCCATGTAACAAATCCTAACAACTTTGAGATGTCTGCTTAGTTTCCTCCGACATTTCAACTATTTTCATATTATAATAACTAAAAGGAAAACAAATAAAAGACGTCTCAATTGTAGTATGGTAACCACTAACCAGTATATATGGTAGCCACTGACCAGTCACAAGTTGCTTTAGTAACTTATTTTTGGCCGGATATATACAACTCTTTTCTCATAACCTTCTCAAGTATCAGCTTAAAAGGGTGATCATTAAAAGTAACTTAATCGGATAGATAGTTGGACACAGAAAAAGTTCGACAACATTAACGGCTCATTATAATTACATGTCCCATCAAGTTTTGTTATTCATAATCTCATTTAACTAGTACTGTATGTCCTAAACACAATCACCGTGACTCGGCGTATTTCCTTTTAAGCGAAAATTCGGGTTCACTTGTTTCCCATTTCACGGGAAATTATATGACTGGATATGTGTGGTAAGTGGTAACTGTAGTAACAACTGAGGACTAACAAATTTTTAACATGATTAATAAGACATAACCTTAACCGGGATACCTTTTTAGTAAGAACCGTAGAGTAATATAACACATAAGCAAACTTTTAACACGAGAACTTAGTTTTATAGTGGCAGATTTTGGGACAGATGCATTTTTGGCGGCTAAGTAAATATTGGCCCAATGTATATTTTGGGTCATGGTGACAAATATTCAGCAATGAATTTAGTCTAAAATGAATTTCCAGAATCCGAATTATTATATGTTATCAATTTGTGGTTTGTGTTTCTGGTATAATTACCATTTTTACGAGGCTTTTATCTATTTGACTCGCTTTCGAAACACCTGAAACAGTACGTTTTCTAAAAGATTACTAGATCATAAATGTTCGAACATGACCATGAGCGGTTTCACATTGATTGAATCAAGAAATGACGATAATACATGCATCCTCGGCCAGATAATATGATTATATATAAAAGAGCTCAATTATAATGAGTGAAAGATGAGCATATGAACAAAAGCTAACGTATCATCACGAATTACGAAAACCCATCGTAAATTTATAAATCACAAATCTCGATACGAGTCACGGATATGATAAAACCATACAAAATGTTAAGTTATGTTTATCAATTCCATTATGATAAATCATACAATGGGAAATGAAAATTCTCGAATTAATCGAAATGCACTCCTTAATTGTTTTTGCAAATTTCCGATAAAACCCATGCCTGATTAGTTTCATCCGATATCTCAGCTACTTTCATTTGAGAATAGAAAAGACGAATAAAAAGATCTCATAATATTGTGTTGGAATTAATTACAATAATCGAATGCAAATGGGAAATAATACTTAGATTACACTGATAGTAGTAACAAATAACTCAATAAACTTAGTAGAGGCACGTATGAGATACGCTGAGCTAAAGGTAATATTGCCTGCTACTCCTCTGAGATGCTATAGCAATTAACAAATTACCTCCAGGATACAACTACTGTTAGTTCTCCTCTATGTGTAGCATACACAGAGAGAACCCTTAGAACTTGGTAGCAGAAATAAAACAAAAATAAAAATCGAAACTCAAATAGTTTCAGAGAAATGTAAAAACTAATTTATGTTTCTGTAAAACAATTTCTGTAAATAAAGTTTCTGTAAACTAATATTCTGTAAACAAAGAAGTAGTTATACAAAATTATGTTTCTGTAAACTACAACTTGTTTCAGACAATAACTGAATTTATGTTTCTGTAAACTTAAAAAATAAATTGTTTCTGAAAGCATAAAAGAAGAAGAAGAATTTCAGAAGAAAAGAGTTCTGAAAGGTATGAGTTGAAAATGAAATTCTTCTCTCGTATTTATAGGTGGAAAAACATCGAACGTTGGAAGAGAATCCAAAGCACGACAGACTGTCCGTGATTCACGCATCTCGAACGTTGCAAAAGTAAGGTAAAAATCGCGTTAAAAGAACAGTGCACACGCATTCAAAATTTGAGATTCTCTTCGAGGCACAGGTGTCAAATGCACCGTGTGACACGCGTGAAGGAAGATGCTTCTCGAGGCTGTCGGATATCCAAAACCGAGAAGGAAAAGAATAAAATTCTTTACATTTGTGGGAGAAACGTGTGGTAAATTTCAGTAAAAAGATAGGGTCGGATAAACCCACACCCACACCCACTCCCACTCCCACGCCCGAGCCCTCGCCCGAGCCGAGCGAGCGTGCGTGCTTCTGTGCGAAGCACCGCGCGAACGGGAAAGGCAATAAGAAATGCAATATGGTTTAGGCAACCTTGCCATAGTCTAGGGCTTTCCCAATACACAAAGGTGTAAGACCCAAAGGGCCATACTCTTAAGGCTAAACCAATGCTATTTAAGTCTAAAACTCTAAATGTTTTAGTCTATATGGGACTAATGTTTTATTCATTCACATGAAAAAACATCTAGGGATCATAAGGTCTTGGGATCAAAACATGGTTCATGCATTTTTAATTAAATTTTTTAAAAACGTTTTTTCTAACAATCCCCCACATGAATAATAAAACATGTCGATAAAACACGATAAAACATAAGGAAAAAAAATAGGCTAAGGTATCCCAAAGATTGAACCTTAACTTAGTGAGAGGTTACCTGAACTGCTTGTTGATACGGTGAACGCAATGTCTTGAACCTCCAACAATGAATGCAATTCAGAAATAACAGCCACACTTGATGCCTCAACCGAAGAAAACAGCTGCCAAGCTCTTGCGGTTGTGCCCATTTTGGCCGTGGGCTAAAATCCCGGACTTAATGAATGTCTCTAGAGAATCAGCTCAAATTCTCATAGGAAGCGGCCCCACTTCCAACATCCACAAAGGTGAGTCCATAAAGAGTGTCCTTCCACACCCCGCTTTAATCAAAGCCATGGTACCCATTAAGATCGCAAAAGATCATCCTGTAATTCTGCAGGCAGCACTATCGCACGGTTACACCATAGGGAGGGACATAGATAGTGCTTTCACAATATCACCATAAATTAGTTGTCTCATTGAACCTTGATCTTGGAAATCCAATCTCAAGGTTGAGTATCCTTCATGGTGATTTATTCAATGAGCTTAAGTCCCATCCCCCTCGATGTAAATTTAACTTCCTCTATGGTTAAGCCTTTCGTCATAGGATCTGCAAGATTATCTTTGGATTTTACAAAGTCTATCGAGATAATACCAGTAGAGAGTAGTTGTTTCACCGTCTTGTGTCTTCTTCGTATATGTATAGACTTCCCGTTGTATACATTGTTCTTTGCACAACCAAGAGCAGCTTTACTGTCACAGTGGATTGCGATTGAAGACACAGGCTTGAGCCAGAGTGGAATTCCTCCCAGGAAACATCGTATCCATTCAGCTTCCTCTCCAGCTTTTTCCAAGGCTATAAATTCAGAATCCATAGTAGATTTAGCTATACATGTCTGTTTGGTAGACTTCCATGAGACAGACGCACCTCCAAGTAAGAAGATGTACCCACTAGTAGACTTGCACTCTACTGAGTCTGATATCCAGTTGGCATCACAATACCCTTCCAATACAGCAGGATACTTCCCAAAACTTAAGCAATAGTTTGAGGTCCCTCTCAGGTAACGTAGGACTCTGAAGAGATCATTCCAGTGATCCAGCCCTGGGTTGCAAGTATACCTGCTTAATCTACTCACAGAGTAAGAAATATCAGGTCTTGTACAGTTCATCAAATACATAAGACTACCAATAATGCGAGAATACTCAAGTTGATCAATACCCCCACCCTTGTTCTTTTTCAATTTACAAGTGGGATCAAATGGAGTAGATGCAAGTTTAGCATGTTCATAATTAAATCTCTTTAATAAGGTTTCAGCATAATGAGGTTGACTAAGACTATATCCATCATACGTCTTTCTGATTTTCATCCCTAAGATTACATCAGTAGGGCCTAAGTCTTTCATGTCAAAATTATCTCTAAGCATGCTTTTAATGGTATTAATAATATCAATGTTACTGCCTAATATGAGCATATCATCAACATATAGGCACACAATAACATGAGAATCATCCACAGATTTAATGTAAACACATTTATCAGATTCATTCACCTTGAAACCATTAGTTATCATAACATGATCAAATTTTTCATGCCATTGTTTAGGTGCTTGTTTTAAACCGTATAGAGATTTGTTCAACTTGCATACTTTTTTTTCACAACCTTTTACTATAAAGCCTTCAGGTTGGTCCATATAAATTTCTTCATTCAATTCACCATATAGAAATGCAGTTTTAACATCCATCTAATGTATATGCAAATCATAAATTGAAGCAATAGCAATCAACATCCTAATAGAAGTGATTCTAGTGACAGGTGAATAGGTATCAAAGAAATCTAATCCTTCCTTTTGTCTATATCCTTTAGCTACCAACCTAGCTTTATATTTATCTATAGTTCCATCTGTTCTAAGTTTCCTTTTGAACACCCATTTGCAACCTATGGATTTACTTCCAGGAGGCAAGTCTACAAGCTCCCAAGTTTCGTTTCTTTGAATGGACTCCCATTCATTTAATGAAGCTTCTTCCCAGAAAGGAGCTTCTGGAGAAGTCATAGCTTCCTTGTAGGTTTGGGGTTCAGACTCTTCCGTAAGAGTCAAAAAATCTGGGCCAAAACTTGTTTCAGTTCTAACCCTCTTACTTCTTCTTGGTTCAGTCTCATACTCTAAAGTTGGGGTTTGACTAGTCGATGGAACATCCGAGAGGTCATCATGGACCCTTTTTCGAGGTCCAGACCTTAAAGGAAATATGTGTTCATAAAACACAGCATCTCTAGATTCCAATATGGTATTCTGACCAATGTTATTATGGTCAGAGATGATGACCATAAACCTGTGTGCAGTTGTATGCTCAGGATACCCTAAGAAAACACAGTCGACTGTTTTAGGACCTATTTTAGTTTTCTTGGGATGAAGAATGGCCACCTTGGCCAAACACCCCCACACTTTAAAGTATGCATAGGAAGGTTGTTTACCATTCCACAATTCGTAGGGAGTTTTATCTGATTTTTTAAATGGAACTCGGTTCAAAATATAGCATGCCGAGAGGATAGCTTCCCCCCACAAGTTCGAAGATAACCCTGAACTTGTCAACATAGCATTTACCATATCTATGAGTGTTCTATTTTTTCTTTCGGCTACACCATTCGATTCAGGTGAATATGGTGCAGTGGTTTCATGAATGATTCCATTATTTTTACAAAAATCTCCTATGGGTATTACATACTCACCGCCACGGTCAGACCTAAGAGTTTTAATCTTAACTCCTTTTTGGTTTTCTACTTCAAGTTTATAAAACTTGAAAGCCTCTAAGTCCTCATCTTTACTTCTAAGAAGATGAACCTGACAGTATCGTGAGTAATCATCTATAAAAGTGATGTACCATTTTCTACCACCTCTTGTTGGTGTTGATTTCAAGTCTCCTAAATCTGAGTGTATTAGTTCCAAAGGAACTGTTTTACGTTCAATACTTTTATTAAATGGTTTTCTTGTATATTTAGATTCAACACAGATTTCACATCTTTGTTTTTTGTCAAAGTTTATTTTTGGTATGCAACCTAAATTAGCAAGTCTTTCTAGAGATTTGAAATTTACATGCCCAAGTCTATCATGCCAAACATGTGAAGAGTCACAAACATAAGCATAAGAAGATGCATTAACATTCAATTTCAAATCAGATACACTAAGCTTAATCATGTTATCAGTAACATAACCTTTTCCTACGAATTCACCATGTTTAGAAATCACAATAGTATTAGACTCAGCAACAATTTTAAAACCTTTTCCTAGCAGGATGGTTTCTGAGATAAGATTTTTGCATATGCCTGGGACGTAGAATACGTCATTCAATGCGAGAGTTTTTCCTGAAGTTAGCTTCAGTTCGACCTTGCCTTTCCCCACCACTTTCGCGGTGGAAGAGTTTCCCATGAATAGTTTCTCATCATCTCCTACTATGGCATAGGAGGAGAAAGCATTTCTGAATTTACAGACATGCTTGGTGGCTCCAGAATCAAGCCACCAGTCTCTCACATTAGTCATACTAGAGACAAGGTCGACTTCAGACACCATGCCAGTGAAATATCCAGAGTCCTCTACTATGTTTGCCTTATTTTTCTGTTTTGGATCATATTTGATCCTTTTAGGGGCCTTACAGTCTTTAGCCATATGTCCAGGTTTACCACAAATAAAACAGTCGCCTTTGATGGTGTGCTTAGTGACACCACCTCTAGACTTAATATTGTTACCTCTGGGTTTTCGACGTCTGTTACGTCTATTACCCATTTTGCTGGATTCTCCAGGAGTTTTCTTTGAAGCAGCTTTATCGTCCAAAACATGAGCTTTGTTGGACATGTTTTTGCTCAGCATCATGCTCTTGTCCTTGATGCACATAAGCTCCTCAACCTGGATATTTTTTCCAAGCCCCACCATGGTGATTTCACGAGTCTTGTGTCGCAGCCTCCTCTTGTATTCGCTCCATGAGGGTGGAAGCTTTTCAATCACAGCCGATACTTGTAGAGCTTCATCAAAAGTCATGCCTTCAGCAAGAATCTCGCTGATGAGGAGTTGAAGTTCGAAGAACTGTTCTACCACAGGCTTTTCGTCAGTCATGTTGTATTCTAAGAACTTAGCCATCAAGAACTTCTTACTTCCAGCAGCTTCAGCATGATATTTTTCTTCTAGAGCTTCCCATAAATCAAAAGCATTAAAATCTTCTTTTGCATTATAGAAGTCATACAAGGAGTCATCAAGACAGTTAAGAATATGATTCTTGCACAAATAATTCTTCCTATTCCACCTGTCCAATTTATCTTCATTACCACGGTGATGAAGTTTTCTCGAGGGTTTTTCTAAAGCATATCCATCTAACCTTTGGTCGTTTAGGAAGAATAGCATTTTAGACTGCCATCTCTTAAAGTCCTTACCACTGAACTTTGGTGGTTTTTCTACAGTATTCTTTCCCATGTTCTTACAACAACGAATATTACAGTATTACAATAAGGCAAGTTATTACCTTTAGATTGTTGGAACTAATTACAATAATCGAATGCAAATGGGAAATAATACTTAGATTACACTGATAGTAGTAACAAATAACTCAATAAACTTAGTAGAGGCACATATGAGATACGTTGAGCTAAAGGTAATATTGCCTGCTACTCCTCTGAGATGCTATAGCAATTAACAAATTACCTCCAGGATACAACTACTGTTAGTTCTCCTCTATGTGTAGCATACACAGAGAGAACCCTTAGAACTTGGCAGCAGAGATAAAACAAAAATACAAATCGAAACTCAAATAGTTTCAGAGAAATGTAAAAACTAATTTATGTTTCTGTAAAACAATTTCTGTAAATAAAGTTTCTGTAAACTAATATTCTGTAAACAAAGAAGTAGTTATACAAAATTATGTTTCTGTAAACTACAACTTGTTTCAGACAAGAACTGAATTTATGTTTCTGTAAACTTAAAAAATAAATTGTTTCTGAAAGCATAAAAGAAGAAGAAGAATTTCAGAAGAAAAGAGTTCTGAAAGTTATGAGTTGAAAATGAAATTCTTCTCTTGTATTTATAGGTGGAAAAAGATCGAACGTTGGAAGAGAATCCAAAGCACGACAGACTGTCCGTGATTCACGCATATCGAACGTTGCAAAAGTAAGGTAAAAATCGCGTTAAAAGAACAGTGCACACGCATTCAAAATTTGAGATTCTCTTCGAGGCACAGGTGTCAAATGCACCGTGTGACACGCGTGAAGGAAGATGCTTCTCGAGGCTGTCGGATATCCAAAACCGATAAGGCAAAGAATAAAATTCTTTACATGTGTGGGAGAAATGTGTGGTAAATTTCAGTAAAAAGGTAGGGTCGGATAAACCCACACCCACTCCCGAGCCGGAAAGGCAATAAGAAATGTGTTTAGGCAACCTTGCCCTAGAGACCCCATAGTCTAGGGCTTTCCCCATACACAAAGGTCTAAAGACCCAAAGGGCCATGCCCTTAAGGCTAAACCAATGCTATTTAAGTCTAAAACTCTAAATGTTTTAGTCTATATGGGACTAATGTTTTATTCATTCACATGAAAAAACATCTAGGGAGCATAAGGTCTTGGGATCAAAACATGGTTCATGCATTTTTAATTAAATTTTTTAAAAACGTTTTTTCTAACATATTGTACTCACAGTCGCAAATGAATATGGTGGTAGTGATAATAATATTCCTAAAATGAACAAATGATTACATGTCAAATAAAATTACCGTGACTCATAATATAATATCATATAGTTGGTGTGTCCTCTGCATACCAAATTTTATATCAACAGCTAGTTCAGGTAATTACTGCAATACGTATACATCTAATGGTTTCCCAGAAAACGAATATGCTCTTATTAGGAAAACAATGGGTTCCCTATTCTACCGTTTCCATATTGAGGTCGGTTTCCCAATCCAGGTAGTATAGAGTTTAGGAAAGAGTTTAGTTTCCTAATGAGAGACTAATCCTTGGTTGTGTTCTGTATATATAGAAGTAGTTGACACTGAGATATCTCAGGTGCCTTTCTCTATAATAGAACTTGACAAAGAACCTTGACCTTTCCTCGCTTCATCAAGATCAATACGCAAGTTTGAATGGCTAAAACGGTCTACTCAGTGCCTCCATGAAAGAATATCTATACTATTAAAAAATATAGCGAAAGTCAGTGTTAGAAATCCAAGACAACTTTTCTGGACGACTTTTGCCATAACAGAATTTCATTCTCTGTTAGGGATAACAGTTGGCACTTTGGATTTGAGCCTGGATACAATTTTCTGCTGAACACCTTGATCCAAATGAAAGAGTTAATGTAATTCCGCATTTTCAAACGAGTACTACGTCCGAAGTTGTAGATATTTCTCTTCATGAATACCCATACATCCATCATAGGTTCATCTTGTTCTATGTAAGATAGACACAAACACAGATCCCCTTCAAGCGTCACATTAATACAGGAATCTGAAGGTAATGGGAGTGATTGAAATACTTCATCTGCTAAATCAAAGGCTGCAATATCACAACCAGACTTAGTCTTATTTAACCACCCGACTTCTCGAACTTATAGGTAATTTCTGATTTTGTCTCTCCAGTCATTGTCATCACCAAGAGTGTAAGCTTGGAACCTATTTTTAGCGTAACCCCATCCTCCATGTAACAAATCCTAACAACTTTGAGATGTCTGCTTAGTTTCCTCCGACATTTCAACTATTTTCATATTATAATAACTAAAAAGAAAACAAATAAAAGACGTCTCAATTGTAGTATGGTAACCACTAACCAGTATATATGGTAGCCACTGACCAGTCACAAGTTGCTTTAGTAACTTATTTTTGGACGGATATATACAACTCTTTTCTCATAACCTTCTCAAGTATCAGCTTAAAAGGGTGATCATTAAAAGTAACTTAATCGGATAGATAGTTGGACACAGAAAAAGTTCGACAACATTAACGGCTCATTATAATTACATGTCCCATCAAGTTTTGTTATTCATAATCTCATTTAACTAGTACTGTATGTCCTAAACACAATCACCGTGACTCGGCGTATTTCCTTTTAAGCGAAAATTCGGGTTCACTTGTTTCCCATTTCACGGGAAATTATATGACTGGATATGTGTGGTAAGTGGTAACTGTAGTAACAACTGAGGACTAACAAATTTTTAACATGATTAATAAGACATAACCTTAACCGGGATACCTTTTTAGTAAGAACCGTAGAGTAATATAACACATAAGCAAACTTTTAACACGAGGACTTAGTTTTATAGTGGCAGATTTTGGGACAGATGCATTTTTGGCGGCTAAGTAAATATTGGCCCAATGTATATTTTGGGTCATGGTGACAAATATTCAGCAATGAATTTAGTCTAAAATGAATTTCCAGAATCCGAATTATTATATGTTATCAATTTGTGGTTTGTGTTTCTGGTATAATTACCATTTTTACGAGGCTTTTATCTATTTGACTCGCTTTCGTAAACACTGAAACAGTACGTTTTCTAAAAGATTACTAGATCATAAATGTTCGAACATGACCATGAGCGGTTTCACATTGATTGAATCAAGAAATGACGATAATACATGCATCCTCGGCCAGATAATATGATTATATATAAAAGAGCTCAATTATAATGAGTGAAAGATGAGCATATGAACAAAAGCTAACGTATCATCACGAATTACGAAAACCCATTGTAAATTTATAAATCACAAATCTCGATACGAGTCACGGATATGATAAAACCATACAAAATGTTAAGTTATGTTTATCAATTCCATTATGATAAATCATACAATGGGAAATGAAAATTCTCGAATTAATCGAAATGCACTCCTTAATTGTTTTTGCAAATTTCCGATAAAACCCATGCCTGATTAGTTTCATCCGATATCTCAGCTACTTTCATTTGAGAATAGAAAAGACGAATAAAAAGATCTCATAATATTGTGTTGGAATTAATTACAATAATCGAATGCAAATGGGAAATAATACTTAGATTACACTGATAGTAGTAACAAATAACTCAATAAACTTAGTAGAGGCACGTATGAGATACGCTGAGCTAAAGGTAATATTGCCTGCTACTCCTCTGAGATGCTATAGCAATTAACAAATTACCTCCAGGATACAACTACTGTTAGTTCTCCTCTATATGTAGCATACACAAAGAGAACCCTTAGAACTTGGCAGCAGAGATAAAACAAAAATACAAATCGAAACTCAAATAGTTTCAGAGAAATGTAAAAACTAATTTATGTTTCTGTAAAACAATTTCTGTAAATAAAGTTTCTGTAAACTAATATTCTGTAAACAAAGAAGTAGTTATACAAAATTATGTTTCTGTAAACTACAACTTGTTTCAGACAAGAACTGAATTTATGTTTCTGTAAACTTAAAAATAAATTGTTTCTGAAAGCATAAAAGAAGAAGAAGAATTTCAGAAGAAAAGAGTTCTGAAAGGTATGAGTTGAAAATGAAATTCTTCTCTTGTATTTATAGGTGGAAAAAGATCGAACGTTGGAAGAGAATCCAAAGCACGACAGACTGTCCGTGATTCACGCATCTCGAACGTTGCAAAAGTAAGGTAAAAATCGCGTTAAAAGAACAGTGCACACGCATTCAAAATTTGAGATTCTCTTCGAGGCACAGGTGTCAAATGCACCGTGTGACACGCGTGAAGGAAGATGCTTCTCGAGGCTGTCGGATATCCAAAACCGAGAAGGCAAAGAATAAAATTCTTTACATGTGTGGGAGAAACGTGTGGTAAATTTCAGTAAAAAGATTGGGTCGGATAAACCCACACCCACACCCACACCCACACCCACACCCACACCCACTCCCACGCCCTCGCCCGAGCCGAGTGAAGCACCGCGCGAACGGGAAAGGCAATAAGAAATGCAATAAGGTTTAGGCAACCTTGCCATAGTCTAAGGCTTTCCCCATACACAAAGGTCTAAAGACCCAAAGGGCCATGCCCATAAGGCTAAACCAATGATATTTAAGTCTAAAACTCTAAATGTTTTAGTCTATATGGGACTAATGTTTTATTCATTCACATGAAAAAACATCTAGGGAGCATAAGGTCTTGGGATCAAAACATGGTTCATGCATTTTTAATTAAATTTTTTAAAAACGTTTTTTCTAACAATCCCCCACATGAATAATAAAACATGTCGATAAAACACGATAAAACATAAGGCAACAAAATAGGCTAAGGTATCCCAAAGATTGAACATTAACTTAGTGAGAGGTTACCTGAACTGCTTGTTGATACGGTGAACGCAATGTCTTGAACCGCCAACAATGAATGCAATTCAGAAATAACAGCCACACTTGATGCCTCAACCGAAGAAAACAGCTTCCAAGCTCTTGCGGTTGTGCCCATTTTGGCCGTGGGCTAAAATCCCGGACTTAATGAATGTCTCTAGAGAATCAGCTCAAATTCTCATAGGAAGCGGCCCCACTTCCAACATCCACAAAGGTGAGTCCATAAAGAGTGTCCTTCCACACCCCGCTTTAATCAAAGCCATGGTACCCATTAAGATCGCAAAAGATCATCCTGTAATTCTGCAGGCAGCACTATCGCACGGTTACACCATAGGGAGGGACATAGATAGTGCTTTCACAATATCACCATAAATTAGTTGTCTCATTGAACCTTGATCTTGGAAATCCAATCTCAAGGTTGAGTATCCTTCATGGTGATTTATTCAATGAGCTTAAGTCCCATCCCCCTCGATGTAAATTTAACTTCCTCTCTGGTTAAGCCTTTCGTCAAAGGATCTGCAAGATTATATTTGGATTTTACAAAGTCTATCGAGATAATACCAGTAGAGAGTAGTTGTTTCACCGTCTAGTGTCTTCTTCGTATATGTATAGACTTCCCGTTGTATACATTGTTCTTTGCACAACCAAGAGCAGCTTTATTGTCACAGTGGATTGCGATTGAAGACACAGGCTTGGGCCAGTGTGGAATTCCTCCCAGGAAACATCGTATCCATTCAGCTTCCTCTCCAGCAATTTCCAAGGCTATAAATTCAGAATCCATAGTAGATTTAGCTATACATGTTTGTTTGGTAGACTTCCATGAGACAGACGCACCTCCAAGTAAGAAGATGTACCCACTAGTAGACTTGCACTCTCTTGTCTTGATATCCAGTTGGCATCACAATACCCTTCCAGTACAGCAGGATACTTCCCAAAACTTAAGCAATAGTTTGAGGTCCCTCTCAGGTAACGTATGACTCTGAAGAGATCATTCCAGTGATCCAGCCCTGGGTTGCAAGTATACCTTCTTAATCTACTCATAGAGTAAGCAATATCAGGTCTTGTACAGTTCATCAAATACATAAGACTACCAATAATGCGAGAATACTCAAGTTGATCAATACCCCCACCCTTGTTCTTTTTCAATTTACAAGTGGGATCAAATGGAGTAGATGCAAGTTTAGCATGTTCATAATTAAATCTCTTTAATACGGTTTCAGCATAATGAGATTGACTAAGACTATATCCATCATACGTCTTTCTGATTTTCATCCCTAAGATTACATCAGTAGGGCCTAAGTCTTTCATGTCAAAATTATCTCTAAGCATGCTTTTAATGGTATTAATAATATCAATGTTACTGCCTAATATGAGCATATCATCAACATATAGGCATACAATAACATGAGAATCATCCACAGATTTAATGTAAACACATTTATCAGATTCATTCACCTTGAAACCATTAGTTATCATAACATGATCAAATTTTTCATGCCATTGTTTGGGTGCTTGTTTTAAACCGTATAGAGATTTGTTCAACTTGCATACTTTTTTTTCACAACCTTTTACTATAAAGCCTTCAGGTTGGTCCATATAAATTTCTTCATTCAATTCACCATATAGAAATGCAGTTTTAACATCCATCTAATGTATATGCAAATCATAAATTGAAGCAATAGCAATCAACATCCTAATAGAAGTGATTCTAGTGACAGGTGAATAGGTATCAAAGAAATCTAATCCTTCCTTTTGTCTATAGCCTTTAGCTACCAACCTAGCTTTATATTTATCTATAGTTCCATCTGTTCTAAGTTTCCTTTTGAACACCCATTTGCAACCTATGGATTTACTTCCAGGAGGCAAGTCTACAAGCTCCCAAGTTTCGTTTTGCTGAATGGACTCCCATTCATTTAATGAAGCTTCTTCCCAGAAAGGAGCTTCTGGAGAAGTCATAGCTTCCTTGTAGGTTTGGGGTTCAGACTCTACCGTAAGAGTCAAAAAATCTGGGCCAAAACTTGTTTCAGTTCTAACCCTCTTACTTCTTCTTGGTTCAGTCTCATACTCTAAAGTTGGGGTTTGACTAGTAGATGGAACATCCGAGAGGTCATCATGGACCCTTTTTCGAGGTCCAGACCTTAAAGGAAATATGTGTTCATAAAACACAGCATCTCTAGATTCCAATATGGTATTCTGACCAATGTTATTATGGTCAGAGATGATGACCATAAACCTGTGTGCAGTTGTATGCTCAGGATACCCTAAGAAAACACAGTCGACTGTTTTAGGACCTATTTTAGTTTTCTTGGGATGAGGAATGGCCACCTTGGCCAAACACCCCCACACTTTAAAGTATGCATAGGAAGGTTGTTTACCATTCCACAATTCGTAGGGAGTTTTTATCTGATTTTTTAAATGGAACTCGGTTCAAAATATAGCATGCCGAGAGGATAGCTTCCCCCCACAAGTTCGAGGATAACCCTGAACTTGTCAACATAGCATTTACCATATCTATGAGTGTTCTATTTTTTCTTTCGGCTACACCATTCGATTCAGGTGAATATGGTGCAGTGGTTTCATGAATGATTCCATTATTGTTACAAAAATCTCCTATGGGTATCACATACTCACCGCCACGTTCATACCTAAGAGTTTTAATCTTAACTCCTTTTTGGTTTTCTACTTCAAGTTTATAAAACTTGAAAGCCTCTAAGGCCTCATCTTTACTTCTAAGAAGATGAACCTGACAGTATCGTGAGTAATCATCTATAAAAGTGATGTACCATTTTCTTCCACCTCTTGTTGGTGTTGATTTCAAGTCTCCTAAATCCGAGTGTATTAGTTCCAAAGGAACTGTTTTACGTTCAATACTTTTATTAAATGGTTTTCTTGTATATTTAGATTCAACACAGATTTCACATCTTTGTTTTTTTTCAAAGTTTATTTTTGGTATGCAACCTAAATTAGCAAGTCTTTCTAGAGATTTGAAATTTACATGCCCAAGTCTATCATGCCAAACATGTGAAGAGTCACAAACATAAGCAGAAGAAGATGCATTAACATTCAATTTCAAATCAGATACACTAAGCTTAATCATGTTATCAGTAACATAACCTTTTCCTACGAATTCACCATGTTTAGAAATCACAATAGTATTAGACTCAGCAACAATTTTAAAACCTTTTCCTAGCAGGATGGTTTCTGAGATAATATTTTTGCATATGTCTGGGACGTAGAATACGTCATTCAATGCAAGAGTTTTTCCTGAAGTTAGCTTCAGTTCGACCTTGCCTTTCCCCACCACTTTCGCGGTGGAAGAGTTTCCCATGAACAGTTTCTCATCATCTCCTACTATGGCATAGGAGGAGAAAGCATTCTGAATTGACAGACATGCTTGGTGGCTCCAGAATCAAGCCACCAGTCTCTCACATTAGTCATACTAGAGACAAGGTCGACTTCAGACACCATGCCAGTGAAATATCCAGAGTCCTCTACTATGTTTTCCTTATTTTTCTGTTTTGGATCATATTTGATCCTTTTAGGGGCCTTACAGTCTTTATCCATATGTCCAGGTTTACCACAATTAAAACAGTCGCCTTTGATGGTGTGCTTAGTGACACCACCTCTAGGCTTAAAATTGTTACCTCTGGGTTTTCGACGTCTGTTACGTCTATTACCCATTTTGCTGGATTCTCCGGGAGTTTTCTTTGAAGCAGCTTTATCGTCCAAAACATGAGCTTTGTTGGACATGTTTTTTCTCAGCATCATGCTCTTGTCCTTGCTGCACATAAGCTCCTCAACCTGGATATTTTTGCCAAGCAACATGCTTACAACACATTCAAAATATTCACATGTTATAGTCATGGACACAAGACACACCATTTCAGAAGTTACTTTTCAACTTAATCAAAAGCAAAAAAATAAAAAAATCCACTTCCTATATTGCTACTAGGAAGCAAATTGCTTTTGTTTATGTCTTCTGGGATTGACTTTAGCGTTTGATATCAAAACACTGTCTTAGATAGACTACTATAAATAAAATATTATATATTTATACGGTTGTACTAAGCTCAAGATTGTTGGATTAGGAAACCTAGTTTTACAACAAGAATCGGAAGATAATAATCACTTGGAGCTTGCTTTGTGGAGAACTTGCAGAGATATTGATGGAGAAATTGAATTCAGATATGGTATCAGAAATACGTTCTCGATTACCTATCAAATCCATCTTACAATGCACAAAAGTATGCAAAATCTGGCGAACTCTCTTTAGGAAACAAACTGGTATGCTTTTCACACCTTTGTCAAAAAGCTCAAAACAATATGAATTTGGTGATGTCGAACTTTACTACAGAGAACAATCTTCTGAGAAGGTTAGTTTGAATTCTACTGAAGCACAAGATTTTTACAAGACAGTAACAAAAATAGGCAATATTGGTGTATATACTTTTACTGGGAATTTCAGGTTGGTTGGTTCTTGCAATGGTTTGGTATGTTACGAAGGTTGTGATTCCTTTATCGATCATGTTATGTACATCTCCAATCCCATCACTGGTGAACGTATTCGTGTTCCCGAGATGGGTAAATTTTATGAGCCTGCTGGATTCTGCTATTGTCCTTCCACCAACGAATACAAGGTTGTGAACATTTTTCGCAAATCAAATGGCAAGAGATGCCGATCAAAAAACAAGAAAACTGGCAAGAGATGCGTCCAAGTTTACACTCTTGGCGATGGCAGGAGCTGGAGAAGAAAACCTGGAATTACCTATGAGTTTTATGAATCGGGCGTTTTTGCTAATGGGTCTCTGCATTGGTTAATCAATGAAAGATGCAACTGTGATATTGTAGCCTTCGATTTAGCAGATGAAACATTTCGGTGTCTCCCATCGCTACCATCTTGTCATATTCCTTCGGATTCCAATATGAATGTTAATCTTGGGTCTGTTGGAGGGAATCTGTATCTGCTGTGCCTTAGAAACATAAAGCAAGGTGAATGTATAATGGATATATGGGTATTCAAGAAGAAAAATTTAAACAACTGCCGTCGTAGTGAGCGTATAAAAGAGCATACCTACTTTAACTCTTCCACCTGGATAAGGAAGTTCAGCAGAAAATGGGAGTCAGGCTCAACCTATAACTGTCAACTATTATCCCTAACAGAGAATGAAATACTGCTATGGCAGAATAAGGTTCTCTCTTGTTATGATCCTATAACTTTTAAGGAATTATGGCGGGCTCAAGGTGCAAAAGGGTATGTTAAAGCAACTCCTCATATGCACAGCCTTGCTTCCCTGAAAGACCTTGGAGAAGAGCTGGTTCCTGTTAGGAACTGCATCCAAAAAAGCTAGCTTGAATGGCTTAATTGAACAATGACTGTTCGAATTCAAGGTGAAACATTTAGTACATTTAATCTATATAAATAGCATAGGTATTATTTTATGTCTCCAGTAATTTCCATTTCCTAAATGATTTTTATTTATATTTCTTTACACGGAGGGCATTGCGTAGCTGTAGGCCTTTTTAAGCCATCTGAACTTGCTCATACCCATTTAAGATTATTTTTTTTTTATTGATCTTGGCTGAAGGTCAAGGTTCTTTATCAAGTTCTATTGTAGCGAAATACTGAGATGTATCTCAGAATTTGAGTACCAAGAAGGGAAAGATCATAACCGATCAAAAAAAAAAGAAGGGAAAGATCATTATGTGTGTATATCAACAGCTAGTTCAGGAAATTACTGCAATACGTATACATCTAATGGTTTCCCAGAAAACGATATCCTCTTATTAGGAAAACAGTGGGTTCCCTATTCTAAGACCGTTTCCATATTGAGGTCGGTTTCCCAATCCAGGCAGTATAGAGTTTAGGAAAGAGTTTAGTTTCCTAATGAAAGACTAATCCTTGGTTGTGTTCTGTATATATAGAAGTAGAATTGTGTGTTTCTAGACTATCCAACCTAGAAGAGTAGTATACCGACGGATCTGATAAACAAACAGCCAGAGTTGTCTTCGTTTTTCTCACAAGAATCAGAAGAGATGATCAAGTAAACTTGTCCAGCATCATAGATGGATAAGTTGAGTTCCAAGACAGGTATGCTTTTCACAAAGAAACCTAAAACATCCAATTATGTCGAATTCCATTACATAGAAGAATTTTCTGAGATGGTAAATTCTAATTGTACGGAACAACCACAAAATCATACCAAACAGATAGGCACTATGTGTGGTTCTAATGCTTGGGGCTTAAGCATGGTTGGTTCCTGCAATGGTCTGGTATGTTACAGAGTTGCCGAGTCCCAATTCGGTCGTGTCATCTACATTTTCAATCCCATGACTGATGAACGTATTGTTTTTCGCCGGGCGGGTATGTGTTTTAACAGCGTTGGATTTGGTTATTGTGATTCCACCAATGCATACAAGGTTGTTAGGAATTGTTACATGGAGAATGGGGTTCCTTGCGCTAAAAATAAGTTCCAAGTTTACACTCTTGGTGTTGACAACGACTGGAGAGACAAACCACAAATTACATATGAGTTTGAGGAATCGGGGGTTTTTGCTAATGGTGCTCTGCATTGGTTAAATAATAAGTCTAGCTGTGAGATTGTTGCCTTTGACTTAGCAGATGAAACATTTCAATCTCTACCATCACCCCCGGTTCGTCATTTTCCTTCGGAATCCTATATCAATGTTACGCTTGAAGGGACTCTGTGTTTGTGTCTGCCCGACGAAGAAATGGATCATGTATGGGTATTCAAGAAGAAAAATATCAACAACTGCGGAAGTAGTACTTGTTTGAAAACGCGGACTTATAGTAACTCTTTTACTTGGATCAAGGTTTTCAGCCGAAAATTGGATTCAGGAGGCTCAAGGTATCAAGTATTATCCCTAACAGAGAATAAAATTCTGATATCGCAAGATGGCGTTATCTCTTGTTACGACATTGAAGCTTCAACTCCCAAAAGACTATGGCGTACTGAAGTTGCAAAAGGGTATGATCAAGCAACTCCTCATATGAATAATAGCCTTGTTTCGTTAGAAGATTTTGGAGAACCGCTAGTTGATCGTGAAGAAAGCCCTCCAGAAAAGCTACCCTGGATTCCCAAAGCATTCTCTGACTTTGGCGGTAAATATGCATAGTACAAATATTCTTTCATGTCTTTTTAATTTCCATTCCAAATGATTTTTTCTTTTTTAATTTCTTTACATGGACTAATGGAGGCACTGCCGTTTAAGCCATTCTGTTGACCTTTAAGCGAGCAGGGTCAAGTTAAGTGTAACCTAAATTTCAATTCTATTTAGCCATCATTATGTTCTTGTTAGTTGGACTAAATTTGTCGATCTCTTTCGACTTAAAGGCAGCTATTTTTAACACGTACA
Source organism: Papaver bracteatum (assembly GCA_023529315.1). Classification (NCBI taxonomy): domain Eukaryota; kingdom Viridiplantae; phylum Streptophyta; class Magnoliopsida; order Ranunculales; family Papaveraceae; genus Papaver; species Papaver bracteatum. The sequence goes on along the minus strand of JAJJWX010000557.1, from coordinate 448,242 downwards.
GTATCAATAAATCTCCAATACCAAAACCAAAAAAAATAAAAAATGCAGCCTGGATTGTTTTGATTTAATTAATTCGAAGAGCATTTTTAAGTTTGGGCATTGAACAAGGAACTCGTAACTGAAGCAATTGCAAGGTTTCTAATTGAAGCAGGTATTGGAAATGCACAATCTGGTATATATGTCAAGAGAAACAAATGATGACGCATTTGGAATTGAAGTAGTTTTAAACTCCCCAATACCTAAAAAAGTCATGTCAAAAACATTAGTCATGTCAAATATCTTATATAAACTTAAATTTAATTAGATAATTAGCTACTTTTGTTGTTGTTGTTGATTTAGAGAATTTAATGATCTTGTTATTTTGGGATATATAGGGCTGTCAATATACTTTTCAAATCCGATATCCGATTTCGAAAATTCGACATCTTATAGAATTTAATTTGATTTATCGGATATCAGATTTCGGAAGCGAATATGATATCGGATTTTTCCTCTTAACCCAAACGGAACCAGATGAGGCTCATTCCGTTAGGATAATATCCGACATCCGATAGCCTAGGAGTGTACTTGTAATTTCCGACCCCTAGGAATTATCTCTCAACTGTCGAGATTCGAGAATAACCTGATACTATCTTATGTCCATCGCATTAACATTTTTTTCTGTGCTCTTAAAATTTTATTCTTCTCAAGTCTCAACACTTTAAAGAAGAGAAAGCTCGAGAGAGTAAGATAGATCGAGAGAGAGTCAGAAATTAGAGAATAAAGAATTAGAGATCGATAGATGGTCAGAGATTCTCAGATAAGTAAGTAATGATTGATGTTTCCAAATTAGGTTTTAATTATTTTTTTCTCAAATTGATTGTTGCGATTACATGTTTGATGTCTAATAATTTATATTTTTTCCATTTTTGATGAATTCATTTCAAGTCTATAAAGAGGAACAGAGAAACTATGTTCGATTTTTGATTTTGTTTATTGGGTTTGAATACAGAAATTAGGATTTCGATTTTATAAGAAGATGTTGATTGTTGAGAACTTAAGATGTTGTTTTAATGATTAATCAAAAAACGTTAGTTTAGTACAAGAACTTCAATTTCAGTATCTTCCCTCTTAGAATTGTTATTTGTGTTGTTGCTTTCTTTATTGAATCCCATAACTTGAGAACTTACATGATTAGGCTTTCCAAAGCATAAATAGTTCTGGTCATCAACATTTATGCTAGTTCTGCGAATTTTTAGCCGTATACTACTTGTATTAGTTCCATCTTTGTATGAAATTTGTAACTGCATATGGACCTTTTCAAAATACTGCTAGTAATTTATTACAGTACTGATAATTGGCTAGACATATAATTAGTCATGCAGTTTAGCAACTGTAATAGCTTACGGTCTATTACTTTTTTGTTAGAGCACTGCTCGGTCAAACTCGCAAGCGTTGTTATCTCAATCTTGTTTGTCAAGTTTAGTGATCAAAACTATAAATCTTGATTTCTAGTCTACTTATAGCTATGTCTCGAACTAGGATAAATTCTGTAGTTGAGCTTTAGACTTCACGGCGTTCATCAATTGAAGACGAAGAACTACTAAGGAGAGATTGTGGAACTTCATCAACAAAAGGTACTAAAACTCATCTATCACTCGTAAAGTCTATTTCTTCTCTATCTCATATATTGAGGCAAATGTCGCATAGCTATATAATATTCGATTATACACATTTGATATTTCGAGCTGAGTTTAACTCGCTTATATATTTCTCTAAATATGTGTTCGTAAGATTTCGCTTTAACCAAGTTCATCTTATATTCTTGAAAAAAGTCAAAAGATGATCATATGAAAATCGCCTTGTAACATCTCATTTGATGTAGACTCGGAATGTTTCGTATTAATTATATTAATCACTTGAAAATAGCTTTGATGCTAATAGTTTGTGAAAACAACTATTGTCATCCTATAAGAATGTTTCAATGATTGAAATAGAGTTTAGAACACTTAACGATAATTGGATTATAGACATAGTATGCGTACTTGCATATATGTTGATCCAAGACTGGTATAGTATGCATACCTATATGCGTGAAGAAAGCCCTCCAGAAAAGTGTAACCTAAATTTCAATTCTATTTAGCCATCATTATGTTCTTGTTAGTTGGACTAAATTTGTCGATCTTTTTCGACTTAAAGGCAGCTATTTTTAACACGTACAGTATCAATAAATCTCCAATACCAAAACCAAAAAAAATAAAAAAATGCAGCCTGGATTGTTTTGATTTAATTAATTAGAAGAGCATTTTTAAGTTTGGGCATTGAACAAGGAACTCGTAACTGAAGCAATTGCAAGGTTTCTAATTGAAGCAGGTATTGGAAATGCACAATCTGGTATATATGTCAAGAGAAACAAATGATGACGCATTTGGAATTGAAGTAGTTTTAAACTCCACAATACCTAAAAAAGTCTAATCACATGATTTTCTTAGTTTGAGTTCTCTCAGACAACCTTTTTTTTCTTCAAAAAAAACAAAAATTGAACCTTGGTACAGTTATAATAGCAAACGGAGATGAACCAAGGAGAATGGAAAAAAATAAAATGTTATGTCTTCTCCAAAGGATACTCGTTTTTGCTATCCATCATTCTGATAACCTAAATGTTGTTTGTGTTATGAACCTCTCTTTGGAAGGTGATGACTATGGAACTTGCAGCATCTGGGTTACTGATGAACGAACAGCAAAAACCAGTATTTTAGGAGAAGATATACTGGTGTCAGACGAAGTAGAATCATTGTGCTTGGTACGAACCGTACGGTAAGGTCATGTGTGCCGGGTGAGCTGGATCAAGCCTGGGAAGGCATACATTAAGGCCTGGGCCTGGTATTGGTTAATGAACGGTCAGAGTTCGCAACTTGGGGAATTACGTGGATTTGGTGACACCCGTGTCCGGTCCGTCTAAATGATGGGTGCTCGATTTTTAGTAGGAAATACGTACCAATTGGTCCTACAAATAATATATTAGAGAGTCTAGTCCAATCGACCCAGTCAATTGGGTGTTTGGTCCTATTTGGTAATATAAATTATAGTTTGGTCCTAAAAATTATAGTTTGGTCCTAGGGTGATGTCATGGATGATGTAAATGTCATGTTATAGTGTCAGAAATACAAGACATAGAGGAACGTTTTTCGTTAAGAAAGTGTCGCCTAAATCCCTACCTGTTGGTGCCAGTTTAGAGACAACAAGAGGCGAAAACCGTAGCGAAAAATCCAGTTAGAGAGTTTTTTACGCACGGTTTTACGCTTGCTGTTGTCTGCGAAACTAACCAACAGTAGGGATTTAAGCGACACTTTTCTTAAAGAAAACGTTCCTCTATGTCTTGTATTTAATGAGTTAAAAGGTCTTAGCAATCGGATTTATCGTTTAGGAGATCTGTTCCCCGGAAACTAGCTGGCCTGAGCTGAAATTTGTAGCTACGCAGTTTTGTGACCTAGTTTGCGCATACTTTTGATTGACCATTTGAACTCTGAATCATGATTTTTAAAGTGCGTTTGGAAGTTGGTTATTTCGTCTTTCTAAGATGGGGTCAAACTCTTAATTCCGACTTCTAACGAGGTCTGGAGAGCCTCGACAAACTGGATAAATACATTGGCTAACTGAAGTTAACTTTGACTAACAGTTTGACTAGTGACGTCGTTGACTAACGGGGTCAACGACCCAAACTCAAAAACGGACAAACTTACGACCTCCAAACTTAAAGACATACCAAAACTTACGACCCAAATACTAATTAACCCTAACAAATTACATATAATCAGGAAGCAGTTGCAGCAAACATAAACACAGTAGGTAAACAATGATGAAACTAATTACCGCAACGTTCTCTCTGAATAAACTTTATCACATATTAAACATAAGAATTTCTAATAAGTCTGACTTCTAATAGACAGTTCACTGGTAGTAGCAGCATTATTAGCCGGATTCTAACTCAAAACGTCTGAAGCAAGTTTAGATCAAAGCAATGGCATGCAAAAAGACTGGTATGTTGTTGCATGATTTGTTGGAGATAAAAACGAGAACCATATATGGTGGCATTAACCATCTCAATCTGTCACTCCGATATCTCCAAAAATGATGAAACTATGGTTTCACAATAACATAAAACATGGACAGATTCCAATATCAGGTTTCTTATGTGTCGTACCAGAAAAAATAGCATTGTATGTCTGATACCCAAACAATACATAGGAATAGGATACCAAGTTCTCAGTAGTTTTAACAAGCTTTGATGAATCATTAAGTTCCAAGTCGAAAATTCAACCCTACAGTTCATTAAGTTTCTTATGTGGCGAACCTCATTAGAGATATCAAATTACAAGCGTTTTTTTGGGCAAAATCGAACACAAAGATGTTCGAGCTTAACGAAAATATGGTGATTTCTTTGTGGGATTCCTTATACCGGCTTCCATAAAAAAAATTTGCTTCTTTTCTTGAGTAACCGAATCCCCTTTCGGCTCCCCTTTTTGGCTTCCGTTGTATTCATTGGGTTGAGGTACCCCTTTTAAGTGCCTCTTTTTCAATGAAATTTCTACTGGACCGATCAAAAAAAAATCAACCCTACAGTGGATGAGCCAGATCATGGAGCTGGGCCTCTAAAACTCATTTTACTTTCTGCAACGGTGGACAACAGTTACCATCAAGGAAACGAGAAGGCATATCTTATCTAACCATATCTGAACTGATTCAAAATGTTGATTAAGTGTCTTAAACACATCCCACAAATTCTATATGATAGCCATAAATCTTGATAAACAACCAAATAAATACAAAATGAAAAACGCTCACTGAACAAAACATGGTAATAGCACCTAATAATTACAAAATCCAAACGGATTTACATGAGGATAAAGTTTACCTTACTACTGAATTGCTAGGGATAACATGAACATAAGCTTCAGACATTTCAATCAATCTTCGGATCCCATTGATTAACACTTACATACGTCCATATGAGCAAGGCCACTGGGTAAAAACAAAATCAAAATTAACAAAACAAAAAATAAATTTCACAAACCCCCAAAACTAAAAAATTCATACTTTCTGTGATTGGATCCTCAGATCTATTGGTCGACGTCACACTGGCTCTATGCGTTCCAGTGAATTTACCATATGCATGATGCAGCAGAGCAATTACCATGAAAGTTGATATGATCTTGAATTTCATCGCCGCTTTCATAATTTCTCATACAAACAATATAACGTTTTTTTCGTAAGTTAAAAGACACAAAGTGCAAGTTGCAACCAAGGGGCTATTTAAGTTATGTGGCTTGGAAAGGGACAAAAGTGTTGAAATTACCTAATTTGTAATGTCTAATATGAACTAATGTGAACAAGGTTTAAAGAAGTCTAGAGTTAGGTAGAGTTCAAAGTATCTAGAATGATCAATAAAGGTTGGTCAAATACCATAATGTAAAACATGTGATAAAAATGTTGGTCTAGTTTGTAGGCTAAGGAAGTAGAACTCAATTTGGAGTTGGTTACTTGGAGGCTTAGCTAACTAGTATAAATAGGCAAGTTCTACATCAATTGTAATTCAAGCAAGAAAGCAAGAATCAATCAATACAAAGTTCAAGTTACAAAGTCCTTGCTTCCACCCTTCACTACTAGAGCTCTATACGAGCAACACCACGATGCTCGTATATCTCCGAAAAATATTATCAAGGTTTCTAAGTTCTTGATAAGAGTATAAATTTTAACTAAAAGTGGCAAACCCATGCCATTGGGAGAAAATGGTTCCAAACGGCACCAAATTCAGAGTGCCTGGCTACCTCTCTAAACAACACAGCGAAGAAGAATTAGAAGAACCAAATTCAAATATAAATAAATATAATCAAAGTCAAACCCAGAATTAAATTAAGATAAAGAACCCTGACAGGTCAATAGGCACCTCTAATGGGTGTGCATAAGTTCGAATGGCTTAAAGAGCTTACTCAATGCCTCTTTCTAATGAAATAAAAAAAATCAGAAAAAAGATTATTAGGAAATAGATATTACTAAAGACATGAAAAATTATCTATTCTACGAATACTAGTTTAACGTTGTAGACTTTTCGACTAGAATTCGAACACTCACTATTCGATTAGGCAATTCAAGCTAACTTTTTTCAAATGCATTGTTATCATCAACTAGTTCTTCTCCAAGATCTTTCAGCGAAACAAGGCTATGCATATAAGGAGTTGGTTGAAAATACCCTGATGCAACTTCATCACACCATAGTTTCTTTGAAGTGGTAGCTTTAAGGTCATACCAAGAGAGAGCGCCATTTTTCAATAGTAGAATTTGACTTTCTGTTACGGATAACGGATGACACTCTGCGCCTGAATCCAATATTCTACTGAACACCTTGATCCAAGTAAAAGAGTTGAAGTAGGTAGGCGCTCTCAAACGAGTACTACGTCGGAAGTTGTTCCTATTTTTCTTTTTGAATACCCATACATCCATTATATAATCACGTTGCTTTGTGTAAGGATGACACAAACACAGATCCCCTTCAAGCGTAACTCTGATATAGGCATAGGACGGAAAACGACGCAGTGGTGACGGGGAAGATCTAAAAGTTTCATCTGCTAAATCAAAGGCTACAATGTCACAGTTAGAATCTGTAACTTTTAACCAATGGAGATCCCCATTTGCAAAAACACCTGATTGCGCAAACCTATAGGTAATTTCTAGTATGTCTCTCCACCCGCGGCCATCACCAAGAGTGTAAACTTGGACATAATCCTCGCCATTTTCCATGTAAAAAAACTTAATAACCTTGTACGTATTGCTGGAGTAACAATAACCGAATCCAGCACAACCAAAAAATTTATTCATACCGGGAACACGAATACGTTCACCGGTGATGGGATTAAAAATGTTCAAACCATGACCTAATTGAGGCTCATAAGTTCTGTAACATACCAAACCATTGCAAGAACCGACCAAACCCAATGAGAAATTAGGAAGTATACCTATATATCTTTGTAAAATTTTGTGGTTCTTGGATAGAATTTAAATTTTCCATCTCAGAAAATTGTTCTCTATAGTAAAGATGGATTTCACCATCAGATCTAGGATTATGGGCTAAAATCATACCTGTCATTGGTTTCCCCAATAGATTTCTCCAGATACTGCATACTTTTCTGCACTGCAAGGAAGATTCAATTGGTAATCGAGTAAGTATTTGAGGTTCCATGTCCGAATTCAACTTAGCCATCATCATTCATTCCCTTTTCCAACAAATCTCCCGATCCTCTTCTGCTTCTTTGAGTCTTGATTGATGTCTTCGGATGGATTCTTCTTTGATTATTGATGTACAGCTAGGGTTTAACTCCAAGGATTAGGTTTTCATTTCACGATTTATGATTTTTTGTGTGGTTAACCTCTTGAGTTAAGTAGATCGCCCTTTTGATAGTTTCTCGTACAAAACTACCCCTGATAACGCAACTCAAAGAAACCGATATAACGTGTTTTCTAAGGAAATGTGTTATTGAGGCCGTTCAATCCATTAGAGAGACTGCCTAACCCCATGCACGTGCCAAAAAAAAAAAAAAAAAACTGTTTGGCATACCAGGTGGCATGACAAATGGGTTGCGCTAGTGCGCCACTATGGGAAAACCACGGAGCGACAGAGTTTTTAGCAAACAATATTGAATATATCGCCAGCAATAAAGCCTTTATCCCCAACGCTATCATTAATAGCACTCGTTATTGAGTCTAGTGCCAATGGCTAGTTCTTTATCGCCTATAAAAAGGTAATTTTCAAACTCAAAACTTACCCAAAATTTTGAGTGTAAAAAGATTTCTCGATTTCTCTCTTTGTTAATTTAATTTTTCTATTTTTCTATTTCTCTCTTTCTCAATCTAATTTATTTTTTCAAATTTTCCCAAATGACACAATTTCAAACCCAACTTGATTTTTCTGGAGTAGTGCTTGAAGGTACTGTTAAAAACATCTACGACAATTATAAAGTTTTCAAATAAAAAAATAGGTAAGAAGCAAAAAAGTCTTCAAGTTTTGGATATTAACCAAGTATTTGTGGGTGAAAATGGTTTCTGCTGATTTCGGTAATTTCGGGTGTGCGGGTGAGAAACAAATTTAAACACTAAATAATGTACTGCAAGGGAGTACTTTAGATTCGAGAGATCAATCTGTACAAGTCCAGCCTAAACCAATAATGGTCGTTCCAGACTTGTTTCTGTCACAAAGTGAAGGAGAATGAGTTGGTTTTGGGGAAGGAAGCAAGGAAAGTGATGAGACCAGAATAGTTGATTCTGGAAGAGTAGTTGTGTTACGACTTGTATCAGAAAGTGGGAAGCTAACAAAATGGAAAGCTAGCAAATATTTTTTGAATGTTGTATTCTCCTGACTGAACTTGTTGTTCTGTGAAAATAGGTAAGACCTATTTATACAAGTCGAAGTGAAACGTACTATGGTCTCATCAAGGAATGGAAAAATAGGAGGAGGTGGTAACCGTTAACGCATGGAATTGATGTCCCATAAAAAAGAGCGTTTCACCATTAACTCCTTATATTTACTAACCGCCTCACCCTTATGACATTTCCTTATGACAGGCGTAGTGTACGTCGCACGCTTTCGTTTTTGGTAGCCGCATAGGGAAGGCCAGCATGGTTGCGCGTATAGGTTGGAAATGCCATTGGCATGGCATGCCTTGGCTCAGTTTGGCTCGGCAAAATTAGGGTTTCGGGCCAAAGGTTACCATGCGTTGTCTGGTTACCTTGGACGGCTAGGATTTGCTCACTACACCAAATCAAGGTTTTCCTAACAATAGGATTCCTAACTAGTTTTATTTTGGTAACTCAAATCATTCATTATAAATCTAGTAACTCTTGTAAAGGGTTAGCAAATTAAGCAATAGTTAGCATAATTAGGAATTAATTCATAAAAATTAAATAACTATTCAAAATGTGAGATCATTAGTTATGCATCCCTAACACATTTTCTACTAAATCACGATTACAACTATTCCTACCCCAAAATAGATGTCTATTAAAATCAACCCCATCTTTATAACTCTTTATCATTTTTACTAGTAACACATTTCTACATAGCTAACACATTGATTTTTTTTTGAAATTCAGAAAATGCAAAATAGAATTTTTAGATTTTATAATTCTTTTGTTTGGAACCAAAAAATGGTTCTAATACCCTGGGATGACCTAAACCCGGAACTAATCCTCTCGGTGTGGGAACCAAAAATTGATTTCCACTTTGAGTCGTTGACATAACCAAACCAATATCGAGTTGCTTAACAAAAAACAGTGAGACACTCCTTGTGCGCTAAATCAAACCCTAGGCTTCTCATCGAATCAAAAGAAAAGTCAATCAAATTCGAATCCAATTGATTAAATACCCATCGTATGATTGATTTCTCTTTGTTTCTTTAACTCATTAAATTCAGAGGAACTTGAAGAGAAGTAATAACGATGAAGGAGATTCATTTCTGACCAAATTCGTTTTCAACTCATTCATATGGTTTCTGGTATGATTTTTCTTTTTATTCTTCGATTACTCTTATTTCAGTTTTTCAATTATGAACCTAGGGTTTAAACATTTAGGGATTTTTAGAATTGGGAGTTTCTGATTGTGATTATAATTTTTTTAGTTTTTCTATTTGGGTGATTATGGTTAAAGATGAACAAAATGTGGAGAAAAAGTGGGATAATTTTGTGAAGATTAAATGGGGTTTACCTAACTGTCAATTAGCTTAATTTTGTAAGAAATTTGTGTTGTTATGTTAGGTAAAAAAATCCCATTTTGATTATGGGTTTTCATTGTGACTTTGAATTATGATTTGTTCATTGTAATTTAGGTTTTAGAAAATCCCCCATTCTGATCTGAATGGTAGTTTTGAAATCAGGTATGAACTTTTTTTTTTCGATTTTAAGCCGAAGAAAATCCACTAGTTAACAATGTTTTAATTTCATTTCATTGTTGGGAAATTTAGATTAAGTGTAGATGGTGATAAAGCATCAACCTTTAGAATTTTTCTCTAGGTAACCAAGGTTCGAAATAATGAGCTGATGGTGTGCAGATATAGTTTAGATAGATTTTGAGGTGCGGTGACAATTACTGTTGTTGACGTTGATTAGCTTTTATGATTTGGGGATTATTCACTTGTATGATGTTATACAACTCTCTGGCTAAATAGAGAAATTACTAGTTACAATCGTTGAGGTTAGAAGAAGATAAATTTAGACCTACTTCATGTTTATGCAGGAAAAGGCGTTAGTTATGTATTTACGATATAGAAATGTACCTCAGTTACTAAAAGTCAGCATCTTAATGTAAAAGAAATGTGAATAGCTAGAGTTTTCTAGAGTGGTCTTAGGCTGGAAAGTTAGAGAGAGTTCTAGAGATAGAGTAATCGGTTAGGTGAAGCTATAAATAGGCTGTAGTGTATTCAGTTGAGACTTGTAATTGAGTAAATACCCAAAGAGTGGTATAGGTTGGGTGAGTGCATAGTTGAGCGACAACTACTTGTGTAATCGAGTGAAATCCTGAAGTGGATAGTAAGGTGAGGAATCAGTAAAGTTGAGTCTTGTAAAAGAGTGTAAGGTATGTACGATGAAAGTTTTGAGAAGTAATAAAATTTTCTTCTTCTCAAACTTCAAGCTTCGGTTGAGGGATTTCCAAGTTCATTGAGCGAGTCCTGAACATTTTCATACCCATTCAGCCTCTGGCCCCAAAATCATTTCCAACGAATACCTGGTGAAATGAATATACAGGATGTTCAAGTAGAAAAAATTTCTAGCCAGTAAAATTACAGTTCAAAGAAAGGTGTGAAGCTTTCCAGTCAGTAAATTATATTGCTATTGCGAATGGATTCATTTTGTACTGATTTTAATATGCTGATAACATGTTGGTATCTATTCATATTGTGTAATTAGGGACGTTGATCTTGAATATGCTCGAAAGTTTGGTAATTGGAGCTGACATAACTCAACTTACGGGTTTTGATTATAATAGTTTACTATTGTTATATGTTACTAAGCTCAACAATGCGATGCTTGTTCTGTTTCTTGAATTTTTATTCTTTACTATTTCTAGATTCCTTCTTTTTCTTGATTTTTTATCTAATGTTTGGCTTAATATTCTCTTCTTTTGCATAGCTAGTGCAAGATAGAAAAACAGATTCAGTTATGTGATAATTTGTTATGAGGCTATGTGCAGTAAGATTGATAAAGGGTGTACTGTATGTGGTTAAAGCCGAGAAGGAAGGCAACTACAAATGAACTTGATTTGAGTGTTTCTGGCCATTGACTCGTTTGCTTGAAATTTATGGTGATAAGAAGCAAGAATGCTGCCAAAAAGACAAGGATAGCCACAATGTAATTGTATCGTTAACATTTTGCGCAACTGGAATTTGAGTTAGCAAAAAAAAGGTTTCTGAACTTGGTACTTCTGGAGGTTTTATTTTGCTTTTATCATTCTTTAGGTTTTGTATATAGAGAGAGTAACACATTGCTCCTCATTTACATTTTCTGTTGAACGTACTTACCAGAATTCTCCTACAGGATCTTGTTGACATTAATGTCTTCCGCGATGCGAAGAAGGTCACTGATTCCCTTCAAAGAAGGGTAACTCCTGGTGTGCAGAAAAAATCCAGGTTGATGAAATCAAAGGTGCAACTTTATTTCTCTAGTTCTCTGTTTAGCTTGTGCTATTTATTTAGGTGAAAAGCCCATCATCTTCATACTATGCACATTTTAGTTTAACATTCTCTAGTGATTTTTATAAACTTTAAACCTGCAAGTAGGTTTGATATTCTAGTATACAGGATGATGGACGATATTCTTTGGGCAATAGTGCTTAATGACTGTTATTTGTCTAGGTCCACAGATTCTTATAGGATTCGTTTTACTGTTTCATATATCCCTTCCGACCTATGTGCTAAATGATCGTTCTAGACGTTAAAGTGGGGATAGCAAACTAAATGATTGTTCTAGACTTTAAAGTGGGGATAGCAAATGATATAGCATGTTAGTTTGATTAAGGTTAGCAATGGGGCTTGTTTGGTGGTAAGCTTGCATAAGGACGGTATGGGTTCATTACTTTTATTTATTGCATCGTAAAATGTGGTAAGATTTCCTGAGGTCAGCGGGGGATCTCTTCATCAATTGAGGTGGATTTATAGAAAAATTTCATCTCAGTTTGAAATAGCAGTTTAGATAGAAAGAAGCTAAGCTCCATCTTCTTCTCAATGCTGCTAACTTGTAACTTCTCTTTTCTTATATCTTCTTCATTTTTTTTTCTTTTTTGCTGCTGTAATTCTTATTGTTTTTTCCCAGTGAACTGGTTGCATCAGCCCTTTTTCATATTTTTTTTCCTTGCATACCTGCAGTGACTTGGTACTTGATGTTTGATACATTGATTTTCTTTAATGCCAAGCAACATTGACTTCTTGACTAGTATACGAGTAATATTTAGTGTATGTTGAATCACATGGTTTTTTTTTATGTTGAACCAACCGAGGAGATTGGATTACGGAAGGAAAACTTGCTGCTGACAGTTATGTTTTAGTTTTTTCTCCCACACAATTTTCCAATCCCTCTTCTGACTCACTGTGTCACTTGAGCGACTAAACTGCACATCACTTTTTCCTCAGGGTATCATGAAACTGTGTTCGATTTTTTTTGTGCTTGCTTGTGTCTGTTTGAGTGATTATATGTGTCTGCAGTTGACAAACTCGGAAGATAATTGTATAATTCTTTAAACTATATGTGTTTGAATAATTGAATCTGTGGTGCAATGGTAGCACGTCTGACGTCAAGGCAGAAAATGCGTGTTTGATTCACGCCAGGTTCACTCATTGTAATACAAAATATTTAAAGTGCGAAATTGTGCGTGAAGATTCATATGGAATGGTGACGTGTTTCGATTGTGAAGATTGAGAAGTGAAACTGTAGAGTATGAGAGGCGTCGATTGTGCTCGATGGATAGTATTTCGGGGTTTTGGTACAGCGAAGTTGAATCATCTTCTGGCAGTGATTGTGAAAAATTGAGATGCTACTGTCACAAGTGCCGTATATGGATTATTGCTTAGCTTATACTGCTTATACTGGATTTGGGGTTGCTAGCCACAAATGCATTGTGTTTGGCCTGAAATGATTTTTTCAGGTAGTGCCTAAATGTGGAAGTCAGGTATGTGTGATTTGGGTTCAGTTTGGTGTTTTGGTTGAAACCATTGGGTGAAGGTTCATGAGATTATAGAAGTCAGTGGTGCAATATTTATTTCGTTTTAAGTCAAAAATGCATCTTCAAACGAGTGCGCTAATTTCTAATACTGAAACTTTGTTAGTTACATCGAAGTCCTAAACCTACTAATTTTTGCAATATTATCCTTATTAATCTCTTTCACTAAGTTGGAATGTTTACTAGAACCCTTAATCTATCGTAATTGGGATTTGAAATCTGTGAATTCATTTCTCATTGTCTAATTCAATCTTATATACTATTTGGATTTATATATAGTTGAAGGTCGATAACAATATCCGAATTTATTCTAATTTATATATATAATTTAGAATTATTTCTTATACAGAGTTGCTAATAAAACTAAATGCCGGTATAGGGTTTATTTAAAGTTTTAGAATATTCAATGAATCTTACCTGTAAATGGATGGATTCATCATTCTTACGAAGTTTCCGACTTATATTGTAGTCCCCTCACGGCGAGGTTTCGATCTCCGAGCCAGGTTATGCATACAATATGCCAAAATAAGGTTTGTTTGAGGTTTCGATGATGTATCATGCTAAGTTTGAAGTCAGAACCCTCCCGGAGCTTTGTGGTTCATAGTTTGTATGCCGTTATACCATATTTGAATTTCGAATCAACACTGAGCTTCATATTTATCGATTTCGATGATGTATCATGTAAAGTTTGAAGTCAGAATCCTCCCAGAGCTTCTTGGTTCATAGTTTGTATGCCGTTATACCACATTTGAAGTTCAAATCGAAACTGAGCTTCATATTTATCGATTTCGGTGATGTAACACGCTAAGTTTGAAGTCGATTCTCTCTAGAGCTTCTTGGTTCATAGTTTGTTTGTCATTATACTTAATTTGAAGTTCGAATCGACACTGAGCTTTATATTTATCGATTTCGGTGATGTAACATGCTAAGTTTGAGGTCAGAACCCTCCCAGAGCTTCATATTTATCGATTTCGATGATGTATCATACACTAAAGCTATTTCATGAAATGTATGACTAGTCGAAATTACTTCATGACCTGTGAGACTCGTCTAAATTCCAACCGAAGCACAAAGAGAAAGCACAAAAGCACAAAGAGAACGCACTTCCCCTAATACAACTGCAGTCACCGATTTCATTTTTCTTTCTTTTGATTCATTCTTATATATTCTTCGGATTTATGTATAGTTGAAGCTGGATAACAATATCCAAATTTATTTTGATTTATATGTATTCTATAGATTTTTTCCTTGATGAAAGTTGGGAAGAAACACACTTTGTATTGAAAAGAAACACACTTTCTCGATCTGTGTGAGTATGCTGAATCAGTTTTCCACCGTCATATTTCTCCATAATCCGTATGAAAATTTATCTCCACCGTCCAAAATATTTTATACAAAACCTAAAAATGAATTCTCATCTCACTTCCCCCTTTCTCTTCTTTCTTTTCTTCTTTTTCTCCGTCTGTTCTGCTCTACCCCAAAACCCAAATCGAAGTCTAATTAAGATGAACTACAAGTATGTAAAGCGGTGATGACATACATGGCATTGGATCTGAACTGTGGGCGTTATTAAAGAACTTAAACTCACTGATTGAAGCAAAATCTAGGGTTTGTGTGATCTTCTCACTGTTCTCGTAGCTAATTAGAATTATAGGGTTTCTGGTGTTAATTTCGTTTGTTGAATGATGCAGATGTACTCTTTGGTACTGGTGCTTTTGGGATCCGGTAACAAAAACGATTTAATTTTTAGTTTTAATTTCAATTTTTCTTCATCAGTTTTGTAATTTGATTTCTTGGGTTTTTGGATTTTGGATTTTTGTAGGCCAGGAATGCTAAAAAAAAGGAAATTTTGACCAATGTTCAAATGAATTAGGAGGAGATGGAATCTGCAGAATTTAATTTTCCAACTAAAGAGGTTTGATTTTAGTTATGATTTAATTACAGTTTTCGTCTTCTTAATATGCACTTTAGTGATTGAGGTTAAAATTATTGTATTTGGTTAAGTTCACATCTGTTTGGAATCCGTCCCTAAAATGGGGTATGATGCTCTTTTGATAGCTGTATTGCGCACCAAACATTGCCTCTGATTTATTCTTGTGAACTTAGATATAGCATCATCTACTCTGATGCTGGCTTTAGGTACAGAACATCTCTTAACATATTAGGATACAAGAAAGGAGACTTGCATTCATTTATAAGTCCAAAAATTTCCCTTTTATTACCACTAAATCTTGTTGGCAGTATCTGCATGTACTACTGCTACTGCTAGTCTATGAACAACCTTCACTTTAACTATTGTGTCCATTCCACCCCCTTGAAGGGTTTCAAACAATGCTAATTGCCCTGCTTGTAGTTTAAGTTGTCCTCGATTCATTCTTATGTGGTTTGGTTTCTGTTCTACGTGATTTGTAGATTCTTTATTTGTGTCACCAGTTCTGAACAATTTGGATGTTGGTTATGCAGATTTTGCCAGCAAACGAGCTAAACAAATGAGCTAATGATACGATATATAGGAAACTTATGTTCCATGAAAGTTTTCGTTTGGATTGTGTTGCTACCTTTGTTTTTTCTTTTGTTCTTTGTGGGGAAGAGACTGCGACCAGGAAGTGATGGGTTTTTACTATCAAAATGTAGTCTTGTTCGTTATCCTGGACAATTACAATCAAATGACTTACATTTTAAGGATGATGTCATTCCATGCAAGTGTACATTCCGTAGTGGAGACTGTGTGTGCCTTTTGATCTTTGGATTATTATTGGATGGACAACAACTTCTAAGATCATAAATTTAAAAAAAAATGTACCACCACCAATTTATTATATGTCTTCTGTCGTAGGTACTACTCCCACAACGATGATTACCTTGAAAAATGCTATTGCTACAAATCAATATATGATATTCCATCTGTTAAAGAAGATCCGACACAAATGGTGCAGGCAATGTATGTTTTTTAGGTCATTATTTCTCAGTTTCTTTTGAAACTTTATTGACATTAATTTTCCGTGTATGTATTAAGAAGGATCTGCTGGTTCATAATCTTGGCGAAACACAATCCAATGCAGTCGAGCCTCCTTAACTCCAACTTTGGAAGATAATAATCTCTCTGAGATCCAGAATTTTCGGTATGTTTTTTTTCTTTCTTATTGATTATATACATGAGCCTAAACCCCTGAATTGGTGATTGTCCCTTTCCTTTATTTGGTTTAGACATTTAGTTGTTGGTTTTTGTTTAATTGATTATCATGTGTTCCTTTCATACCATTTTCAGGGTACTCCTAAAGCAGATCGCCACAATGGAGGTCATCCTGTGGACGTCTCTTTGGGAAGC
This sequence comes from Papaver bracteatum, assembly GCA_023529315.1. Taxonomy (NCBI): domain Eukaryota; kingdom Viridiplantae; phylum Streptophyta; class Magnoliopsida; order Ranunculales; family Papaveraceae; genus Papaver; species Papaver bracteatum. The sequence continues at coordinate 431,677 of JAJJWX010000557.1, read as the reverse complement.
ATACAAAGCTGAGTTTGAGAACGAAAAGAATATGCTTGGAGGATCGTTGCGGGACAAATCTGCAGAAGATCTAAAGCAAAGAATCCTCCAATTACTCAGCTGATATGAGTTTGTTTTATCTCTTTTCAGAATATCTTGGTTGTATTTAAATATTACTCAAGGATTACCATGAAGAGAGTCTCACAGCTGCTATGCCTTAGTCTCAAGGTTAACTTCATCTCTGACCATTCAGTGATATTATTGTCTTTCGCCCTTCTTATATCTACAAAACATACCATGTGATATGCATCATTTCAATTGGACCCTTCTCGGGGAAGTAGGCACCTATATATTTCATTAGCACTATATTATTTTGTCGCAAATCTTTCTTTCATCGATTTGGAGTGACAAATTGTCTGTCTATTTAACTGACCAGGCAACTAAATTCATGTTGCAAATTTTTATAGTTAATTTGTTTTGTCGATCAAATTTTAATATGTATATTTGCTGTCATACTTTGCAGGTTGATTTCTGGAAGCTTTCATCCTTGAGGAGGGAATTTGGTCCAATTTTCTTTGGTGAACTTTGCTGGTTGCTGCCAAAGGTTGGGAGATAGTTATTGATCAAGAAGGTTCTTGGTTGTATTTTCCCAAATGTTTCAGTTTTGTAATGTGAATTTAGAATGGTTGCAAATTGTTGCTTTTGGGATCAAAATGTACTGGATATGGTTATGAATAAGAATTGTAGTTTCTCCAACATTTTTGTTGTAAATTTGCACTTTAAAAATTTGAATATGACACATGCATGTCATGACTGAAGTACATTTTCAGTTCACTGGCACCGGACATTTTCAGGTAGCCGGAATGTAGCCGGGGTCACCTGAAAGTACCCTGTAAACATTAGACGCATGGTGTTTCTTCATTGGTCACAAAATAAGACACATGTCACTTTTTTATTAGTCACTTGAACAGTTATATAAAGAGTTAGCAAAGGTTATAACAATATATTTACATTACAAAATAAATGTGAAATGTAAAATGTCAATAGTTAGGATAAATATTGTAATGAAAATGAAGTGTTAGCCTATTTAACTTTCCTAATGGATTAAAAGAGTTGGAAAAAATCCTAACACATTATATAACTGCATATAGGTAACCATTTTTCTTAGTTAGGGAAATTAGCTTCTATTTTTCCCTAACACTTTCCTTCCATTACAAAAACTTGAATTTGGTGTAGTGGCTCCTGGGATTGAAGGACGACCGTTGATTATCGCATGCCTTCGTTTTGGTAGCCGCATAGGGAAGGCCAGTATGGTGGCGCGACTAGGTTGGCATGGGGGCATGGCAAGGTGCGCTTAGCATGGAAGGGTGGGGCCAAGGGCTTGACATGGACGGTGTGACTTGGCATGGTGGGGCCAAGGGCTTGACATGCCATGGGCGCATGGTGCGGCTAATATGGTTATGGCCTATGCAAGTTGCGGTTTGGATTGACATGGTGGGGCCAAGGGTTTGGCGTGACCAAGCTAGGATCATGACCAAACTAGGAGCATAACCAAGCTAGAGTTTTGGCAGAGTTTAGGCGCGGCCAAAAATTTGGGTTTGACGTTGGGCCAAAGGTTACCACGCGTTAGCTGGTGATCTTGGACGACTAAGATTTGCATCTTAGATGGAAAGATGGTCATTGATTGTTGCAGGCCTTTTTTTTGGAAGCCAGCGTTGTGCATGGCGTCTTGGGACGGCAAGCATGGTTGGTATGCTTTAGCGTGGAGATGTGGCTGGCATGGTATGTCATTGGCAAATGGGTTGCGACTAGCATGTTTGGCATGCCTTGGCGCGGTAGCCGGTAGGCGTGGCTGGCATGGCTTTCCATTGGCACAGGGGTGCTGTTAGCATGGTTGACATGCCTTGGCGTGGTAGGCGTGGCTGGCACGTCTTGCCATTGGTACAGGGGTGCGGCTAGCATGGTTGGCATGCCTTGGTGTGGTAGGTGTGTTTGGAACGGCTTGCCATTGGCATAGAGGTGCGTCTAGCATGGTTGGCATGCCTTGGCGCGGTATGCGTGGCTGGCAGGGCTTGCCATTGGAATAGGGGTGCATCTAGCATGGTTGGCATGCCTTGGTACACCTATGTGTGAATGGCACGGCTTTCCATTGGCACAGGGGTGCGGATAGCATGGTTGGCATGCCTTGGCATGGTGGGTGTGGCTGGAACGGCTTGCCATTGGCACAGGGGTGCAGCTAGCATGGTTAGCATGCCTTTGGCGTGGTAGGTGTGTCTGGAACGGCTTGCCATTGGCACAGGGGTGCGGCTAGCATTGTTGGCATGCCTTGGCGCGGTGGGTATGGATGGCATGGTTTTGTATTGGCATATGTGGCGTAGGAATTAGGGTTTTAACCCATCGAAACCCTAATTAGTAATTAATTTTAAAAAAAGGTACCCTGATAATTTTCTCGCAGACATATTAAAGGGTTCAATAAATGCGTTTAAGTCCTGTGACGTCACTGTCTGACTAGGGTTTTACGACTTTACCCATAAGTTAAAAACCACCATCAACACCAAGTCAAAACCGCAACTAACAAAAGGCAAAGAAAAGTTCAAGGAAAGGAAAATCAAGGTAAAACAAATTTGAATCCAAAGAAGAAGATAACCAAAGGAAACTCCGTTCATGAGCGCATTGATTGGAAGTTTGGTGAAAGAAAAAAGATTAACAAGATGAAGAACAGTGTCCCAAATTTTTATTTTTAAAGTTTATATTTCAAATTATTATTGTCTAGTTTTATGTCTTGTAAAATGATTATCGAAGTTTCATGATTTTGAAAATTTGATTCGTATTGTTGACAATTAAGCTTAATTTTATTCTTAATACAATCTTACATTTTAATTAGAGATACATTTTTGTTTAAACTAAAATAAGATAAATATTAACACTTAATACTTAAAACAACTTTCAAACTTAATGACTTAAGTGGACAATTAAGAAATTAAAATATAAATATTGGATTATATTTTGGAAACCCTCTTAAAATCTCTAAACAACTTCCAAGGAAGTCTTTTCCGTAGGTGTGACGATATTCCATACACCTTTGTTCAAGTTCGATCATGGTTTCACCATCCCTCAAGTTTGAACCTTCTTGTTAAAGTGAAACAATATACTTACTAATTTTCATATTCATCACAATGAAGAGATAAGACAACACTGAAACATCACAATTGTTGGGGTTCATTGTTTGTTCTTGAAATTTTCTAAATATCCTTTCCCAAAAAATTAGGTGACATGATTCTTCTTTGAATATAGTCTCTGTACAAAAAAAAACATATTTGCTGCAAATACATTCATCTTCCTCAGTAGTAAATTTTGGTAATCTCCTCCTAATTCGACTTCGCATGTTAGCACGATTAATGACTCTTTGATTTTCGGCAGCATGTTGGTTTGCTAAGAAATCAACCATGTTCATATTATCATCCATGCTCTCTAAGGAATTAGAAGAGTTATGAAAAGAATTGGATATTAAGAAATTCTAGAGAGATTTATAAATTCTGGAGTGAGTTGAAATGAGTTTGAAATTTGGTATTTATAGAGGGGAAAAATGGTAGTTGTTTGATGAGGAACTGATAAGCGATGATCAAGTCAGCGAGCGATAGCTTGACTAACACTGGCGCTGGAATCACCAACGAGCGATATTTATACCATCTAGCGATGAACTCTCTATCGGTCGCTGGAAAGTATGTCGTGTATGCCTATATGTTATAATTGACATATATGCATATATGTTTGGCACTTTATCATACCCATAGTGGGTGCATATATGGGAAAATATGATGTTTTCCATATGCGTAGGAATATGCCTAATAAGACAAAATATGGTCACTAGTTAGTAATTCAAAATTCCCTTATCTAAAGCGTAAAAAAGTACGGTTGTTTATTTTTTTTACTTTCTGAAGCCAACCGTAACACACTAAAGCCAACCGTAAATCATTACTTCCAACCGTAACTCATGTTTTTGGTTTTTCGAAACAAATCGTAACTCATTAAATCAACCGTAACTCATATTTTTGTTTTTTCAAAACCAACAGTAACTCACTAAATCCAACTGTAACGAGTTACCCTTGGTTTCTAAAAACCAAAAAGTCAACCTTAACTGGTTCTAGATTTTTTTTTTTTTTCCGAACTTGATTGAGAAAATATAACATACTTCGATCTCATTTGCAATATATTAATTTTGGGTCGTTTATTAGAATTAAAGAATTAGGTTTGTTTTTCATTCTCTTTTTAGGTTTGATTGATAGAAGGGTTACTGATGATGATTGATTTTGAATTTTTGATGATGATGATTGATTTTGGGTTATTGTTGAACTGTTCTTCATAATGATTGATTTTTGGTTGTTGTTGATGATTAGAAGTAAAGAGTTTTTTTTTGTTTTTTTTAGGTTATTGATGAAAGGGCACCCCTAACTAAACATTAGGATCATGGTGAAGCCCCTCTAATGGATTTAACAACCCCAATAATAGGTTTCTTCTTAGAAGCATCTCCAATAGTAGGTCAAAAAAAAAATCCTACATGGAGTTTAATTTTAGACCTCCATTTGTTGGGATTTTCAAACATAATCCTAAATAAGGAAGAATTAATTGGGGGATATGGAAACTAATTGGGGGATATAGCTACAGGGCAAAAACGGTGTCCCAATAGCAATTCTGGGTGACCCCCTATGTAATTTTTTTTTAATTCCTAATCTAGCCCTCACTAATCATGTTTAGTAGTTAATAATAATTAGTATATGCTTAAGTATTTGGGGGATAGTTTAGTGTGTGTTTTGATTTTAATTTGTGTGAGTGAGGAGTAGAAGGAGAGGAAAAAAAAATAAGTGGAATTTTTTTTTTTTGAAAATGGAAGATGATTGTGATGAGAGAATTGCTGCTAAGAGGTTGAAAATTTGATTTGTTTCCTTTGAATTCACCATTGTTGCAGCTGAAAAAGCTCGGTTCCGTCATGGTATTCAACCAAAAAACCATGCCGGCATTTGTCGGAAATTTTCAAAAATTGTTTGCCACTATCCAGGGGGGGTTCGGGGGTCTTCATATCAACTGACCATGCCGGCAGTGAAGTGATTAAAACCAGAAAAAATTCAAAAAGGAAGTGATGAAAACCATGCCGGAATTGATGAAGACCATATGCCGGAACATGATACCGGCATACTCGAGAATCAATTCCGGCATGGTCATCATCACTTTCAGCATGATCTTCATCACTTCCGAATAAAATAAAAATTCGTTTCCAAAGTGAAGAGAAGAGAATTTGATGTAGAGTGGGGAGAGTTTAGAATTTTAAAGGGAATGGGGAATATTTAGGTTTCAAAGCTCTACCCCTAAATAAGATTAATAAGAAGTGGAGATGGAAATGGGGGATATGATTTTGTTTTTTGATTTTAAGTTTTTGATTTTAATTTTGTGGGAAGGGTATTTTAGTATTTTCATAACCAAAAATAACCCCTTAACACATACCATGGGTTGGGGGAAGTAATTCATATCCCCAATTAATTCCCATATCCCCCAATTAATTGTTCTAAATAAGACCCTTTTCCCAAAATTAATCTCTAATAGGCAAGGTCGTGATATGTATTTTCTGACTTAGGTAAGCATGATAAGAAAAAATTTAGCATAATTTTTTGTTAGATAATATTTTTTAAAAATAAAATTGATGACATGAAATTATTTAGGGGTCATTCCAAAGATATAGTTAAGACATTCTTTAGCACCTTCAGAGCATCTCCAAGAGAGGGTGGAGGTTTTATTTTTTCATGACACATAGGATTTTAGACCCTCATTTACATTAAATTCATCTCCAATAGTGGGTCATACAAAATAGGAAGGGTGTTAAAATAAATATGAAGGTCTTGGAGAAGGTCTTATTTAGACATTGAGAATGACTTCCACATCATCATTTTAACTATTTTTTAATTTTTTAATTTTTAAATAAATTGTTATGAACCAATAGGAAAGAGAGAATCAATTTTATCATTATCCAAAACAACAAATTTTTAAAATAAGACCTCATACTATTGGAGATGGTTCATAAGCAAAATATTATTATTTTTGCCACATACATATGATCCCATAAATAACCTGGCTTGATTGGGGTATACCCAGATTAATTGGGGTATACCTAATTTTAAAGGGACATTTTTTGTGGGTTTTAGGGGGAGGCATAATAGGTAATTTACAAAAATACTCTTATCCTTTAAAAACCTATTACCCTAAATCAGTTTTAATTTTTCTTTTCATTTCATCTTCTTCTCTTCTTCTCCTCCACAACCCTACCCTACCATCTCCATCACCCCCACCACCACCAAAACTCGTCAATCAATTCGTTAACATCGTCGATTCGAAAACTCCGATTAATCTTCATCAATGGATCCACCACGGAAGAAGGCAACTCGTATGAAAGAAACTAATCGCAAACCCAATGAATATAACCCTGGAATTGCAAGTTTGGTTGCTAAGAAAGTGAAGAAAAAAACGGTTGAAGAAGGAATTGAACCCGCTGAAACACGTGAAATGTTGCGCTTAAGAAAGTAAGGGCTTGTTTAAACTCACTCTAGTACTTCGATTTCATATTTGCATGTCAAATTAGGTCAGAAAAATCGAATTTGTGAATTGGCAGTTGCCATGCCGGCAATGTTTTTTTTATCGACCCTTCCGGGGTTTCATAGTTAGGGTTTGGCCGGAATGGTATAAGCTTGAAGAACCTTCCAGTTCTATGGTTTCTGTAACTGCTACTAGCAGCGCCGGTAGATTATTCAACTAAGTACCTGCCGGTGTTAAATTATTCTTAACGGAGCTGGCATTTTATTCGTTTTTCACCCTGCCGGCTACTTTGCTTTGAATGTCTCCTGATGCCTAGAATGTTTAGTCCCGGAAGGGTATTTTATAAAACTATGTCGGCGATTTGTCCGCCGGAAATGTATGGTTAATGCACCTTGCCGACTTGTTTAGTGAAAATTCCTTGTATTTACTGTGTAATTTTTTTTGTTGGACGGAAGGATATTTTGATGACACCCTGCCGGGTATGGCTTAGCCGGTAAGAATATTTTGGTCGAACTTTCCGGCTATGTGTCCGCCGGGTGGGTTTGTTTTGTAGACCCTGCCGGCCTTTGATTCCAAATTTCTGAATTATTCTTGTTCAGATTGCGAACGGCAAAGAAGAAAGCTGCTCTGAAAGCAGCTCTTAGTAGTCCTCCTTCAACACCTCCTCGTGTTGGTGATAAATTCTTGTCTTCAAAACATCGAGGGGCATATGTTGAGCGGGGAATGATAAAGATCATTATAAGCAATAATCCAGAACCACCATCTAAACCCAGTGATTCAGACGACACTCCAGATAAAGACCAATCAATTCCATCTGGTAGAAGAGGTGATGATGATGATGTTGATGAAAGAATTCCGGCTGCTGGAGGAGGCAACAATGATGATGATGATGAAGATGATGATGATGGTGATCAAGACATGCCACCTGTTGGAAGAGGTAATGATGATGATGATGGTAATAGAGATAAAGGTAAGAAAACCGTCGAAGAGGAAGAGGAACAAGAAGAAGAAGAAGATGAAGGAGATGGAGAACAAGTTGTTGAACCCACCGAAGCTTCAGGGTCAACTTCAACCGGAGCGAGGAAGAGGGTGATCACTAAACCACAGAATTCTCACATGCCTTCCGAACACTTCATGGTTACACTGAAAAAAGATGAGGACCCAAGGGGGACCCCAAGAGATGGTGGCAATGTTCTTTTTGGATACAAAGACTCATGGGCATGTACGATCCATAATACTATCGTAAGTAATCTTAATCCGTCTTTGTTCTTTATTCAAGTGTGTAACTATCTTAATTAAATTTGCGTCAAGTGTTTGTATATCTTTTCATTTTGTTTTTTTTGGGTATTTAGGATCACAAGAATGCTATCCATCTCATGAGGCGCCAAGCTTTGTGTTCAGTGGCTCATACTTGGGATCTTGACAAGGAATGTGAGGATGTGAAAGTGATTGTGAGGAACTCCGGGTTGATGCCTGCGATTGAGAGTTAGAATATTAATCTTGATAAAGTTAAAGTCTCTGCATTCTGTGAAAGGTTCTATCTTTCGAGAGATTTGAGCAAGAAATTATTCTTGATACCATGTTAATCCCGTTCGGTGAGATGGCGATAACTTCCGATGATGCTCAACAAATTATAGGCCTCGAGGTTGAGGGAAAAAACAGTCTGTGAGGGGATGGATAATTCGATATCTTTCGAGATGATTTACGATTTGAGCAAGAAATTATTCGGTTGGAATCAGAGTTCGAGACGGGAGGCTGTTCTTGACATGAAGGATGGTCGTCTAACCAAGAAGTTTAATACGAAGAGGTTGAGGGACACATTATGGGATACACAACAATCCTTGACAGGGAAGGAATGGTGAACCCGGTGCGAATCAATGCTTCAACGGCCGTTTATTTGCTATACGTCTGGGCAAATGTATCTTCCCGAACAGTTCCGGAAACCAAGTGGAGGCCGGTTACTTGCAACTATTGGATCCCTTAAATAAGATGCGTGAGTATTCTTGGGGTACTGCGGTGGTCTCCTTCTTGAACAATGAGTTGACAAAATGTTCTAGGGCACTCACTAAGCAAGTTAACGGAAACACATGTCTCTTCCAGGTAATTTTTGATCTAAAACATTTATATTACCGAATATTCTCGTAAGATAAGGCTCTTACTTAATTTTTTTTTTTCATAGGTTTGGATATATGAGCACTTCCCTTCCTTGTTCAAAGACAGCTCCTACATCAAAGTGGATGAGAGTGTTGCGGTTAATATAGGCCAAGAGCGGAAAGGTACAGTTTTAAGGGTACTCAGGATAAGGAAATTCCGCAACAGCTTACGAAACTCTGAATTTCCATCGACGAATTGACTGCGGAGGATGTGATTTTTCATCTGTATCGGGATGCTAGAAATCAAGGTTTAATCCATCCTAGAAATGAAGTTGTTGCATTATACTATGGACCCTTGATGAATGTGTTTGAAGGATATTCAATGTACGATCCACATCGGATTATGCGACAATTGGGTTACGTCCAAGAAGAACCTCATTTCGATGAAGATAAGTCGTTCTTTACTGTGAACCGTGATGAGTGCACCACGTCCCAAAAAACAATTAACGTCTCTTACGCTCCACTATTGGCTCAAGAACATTGGGACAATAGACGTGTCCGTAACATCGATGTGAGTCTTTTGGACGAGGTGACCAACGGTCATGAAGCTACTAAGAAATACATGGTGTGGTACTTGGAATGGGCTCGTCCTACTGTGATTAGGAAAATGACTGCTGAAGAACTGACTCTAAAGAAGAAGTTGGAAGCGAAAGACCCATCAACATTTCTTAAGTTCTTTGTAAGTATATTTAGAGTTGATCTTACTATTTTAAGATTGATTGCATTACCGAATCATTCTATTCATTATTTGTTGTTTAATTGAAAATATAAGGAGCATTTGAAGACCTTTAGGAAGGTGTTGTTGTGCGCGAGAGAAAAAGGACAGCCTTTGTCGATTGAAGAGCAAAGCAAGCATATTGACTATGTTAACAGTGTTGGCAATGAGGATGCCAATGAAATGTTCAAGCAACTTGAGGCCCAAGTAAAGGCTGAACAAAAATTTAGGAGAGAATCACAAACCAAGATGAAGGCTGATAAAAAGAGGACTCGTGGTGGTGAAGGTAGCAGCAGTGGTCGTGGTGGTGAAGGTAATTCTCCAAAACGGGGTTGTGGTCATCGTGGACGTGGTCGTAGTCAATGAATGCTTTCGTAGTTCATTTCTTTATGTTATGGTGGACAAATGTTTAAGTTAATGGTGTGGACAAATGTTTTTTTAAGGTTTATGGGACGTGTTTTCATTTTGGACAAAAAGTGTTGGATTTATAGTTGTTGAATGAACGATTTGTTTTGATTTGTAAAATTTTAATGCATAAGACGGAATGATTTTTTAAATTTACCCTGCCGGCTATCCCAGGGACGGCATGGTGGTGAACTGTCAGAGTGCTGGCCCTGCCAAAGGAAATTGTGTAGTTATCAGAGCCGGCATGAACCAAAATGATAACCCTTACGGCTGAATCGTAGACGGCAATGTATTGACCCAATATAGGTCCGGCGGTTTTGTTGCAAAACAACTTTTCTCCTGATGCCTAAAATCTTACACGACCGGCATGGTAACAAATTTAAGACCCTGCCGGTCTGGTTTTGACTTGTACCTCGCCGGCGGAATCAAAATTCAAATTTTTGGCAAGTACAATTTCATTGATTGACTTGTACTTGAGCACTATAATGGCCAAATTTGTGCACAATCCTATAAATACACTACTTCTCTCTACAAAACAACACACAACTATTTGCATATACTCTCCAAAGCTCATATCGTCATACGCTCCATCTAACTCACTCAATATCTCTCTACAAACAACAATGGCATCGTTTGATTCAAATGAATATTTGGCAATCACCAAAGATTGGTATGGGGAAGATCGACTTAGACGTCAATCCTCCTAAAGGGAGGATTCCAAAACATTTTGGGCTAGGGTACACAACAAATTTAGCGGCGAGTTTGGGTATCCTAATGCAAGAAGTATTCAACAAGTCTAAGCTAGGCACCTAGTAATCGAAAATGCGATACTTTCTTTTTTAGCTCTCCAACCTCGGATTTTTAACACTCGCCCCTTCACCTTGTCCACTGCACAATTTGTAAGTAATTTTGTGGTTTTTTTTTACGTACCCCATGTTGTGTTATCTTCCAACAAAACACCACTAACAAATGTAAGCTTGTTTTTATAGCAAGAAGCCGTGAAAGCGCGCTACTTCGAAGTAAAGGGGGAAGCATTCGCATTCTATGCAAGCTATCACTTCTTGGCCGATAGAATCCCGAAGGATAACCCGGACTACTTGGATGCGGTATCGTCTTCGTCGGAGGAAGATTGATGGTTTTAGAAGTTTTAGTGTAGGTTTTGTGGGTATACCTCTATGTAAGCCCTCACAAGACTATAACTCGTCCACTAGGGTCGCCTAGGGTTTAAAGGCTTGATGCACATGCTAAGTGCATTCGTTTTTCTGTTTCAATCAATGTAGTAACCAAAATTGCACGAATAAAGTGAATTACATCTTCCATAGTTTCTGTTTTCTGTTTGGCATAAGTAAAGGTCGGCAATGTTATAAATCCATAACCTACCGGCCAAATGTCAGCCGGCATGTAAAAAAAATATTTTCTTGCCGACTTTACGACCGCAGGCATTGTAGGAAGATTTACCATGCCGAACGTAAAATTATGTTCCAATATACTCGGCGCGTTCTTCAACCGAGACAATGCCTCGTGTAGTAAGGTCAAGTCGACTTATTCAAAGTGGAACCTGCCGGTTGAACATTGGTCGGAAGGTTATTCAAAGCAGACCTTGCCGTCTATAGAACAGCCGGAAGCTTATTCAAACCATTACCTTGTCGGCCTTGTGCATTTTCAAAATCAATTTTTTTTGATCGAAATCGAAATCATAAGACAGATGAAAGTTTTAATCTACTGATTTTCAAAATTTTAATTTAAACTCAATTAATTAAATTAATCAGAGTTTTAGTGTTAATTAACAAAGGGCATATTAGCCATTTAGAAAATACAAGGTTAAGGGGTGGCTTGGTTTTACTTCATAATGACCTTATTTTGTCTTATTGGGTATACCCCAATTAATCTGGGTATACCCCAATCTCGCCAGGATAAATAAGGATCTAAATAAAAATTCCACATAAGATTTTTAACACTCACTGTTGGAGATGCTCTCATACTTAATATTTTAGCCCTCTTAATTTATAGGACCTAATTATATATTGGAGATGCTCTAAGATACACAGTGCAGCCAAGCCCAAGGGTTTGTTCTGATATTTTATTTTGTTTTCATTTTGTTTTTTTTGCTAGGAAAAGAAAAAAATTCGTTCAATGCTTAAGAAGAGTTGCATAAAAAAAATTAATACAGTTTGGTAGAGTGGTACTATCTAACTCTCTGAAGCAACTAACGAAGGCATGTTTTTCCATTACATCTGCTACTCCATTGGCATCCCTTTATTACATATAAGAGTAAACCTCTATCCTAGTAGAATAATTCAGCTTGCATTGGATGTTAGGTTCGTTTGTTTTTTCGTTTATCTGATGTCTGAGATGCGTGATTCACTGAACATCGTATTGGCTAGCCATTTATATTAAGAAGTGCGAATTCAAATACTTATCATCAAAGTTCAACGGGAGAATTATTTATAGTATCTTTACACAATTCAATTTCGTTTATTGTATATGTAAAAGGAGAACAATGCCTTTTATTAGCTAAGTGAAGTGCGAATTCAAATACTTATCATCGATTGAAAACAACTTCAAACTTTTTAAGCCTGGCGTATTTAGGGGCGACCCCAACATAATTAGGGGCGACACAAAAGACAAAATAGGTTGAAAATACTTATATCCCCCTTCATAAGCGGGAGGTTAATCCATAATCGGTAGTTTGGGGCAACTATATATTCGGTAGTTATATGAACTATTTTTGCTATCAATTATAGTCTCAACCAAATTAGAAAAATAGAGGATTTTTGCAAAATCTTATTTTGTGAAAACTCTATATTCAGTAGTTATATTCAGTAGTTGTATGTGTTGGATATTTTCAAAATTGTTATATACTATTTTTATGTACTGCATATATGCTTGAACATGACCCTACATTGCATATCAATCAATAGGTACTTGGGGAAAGAGTGATTTTTAGATGCAATACATATCATTATGCAATACTGTATAAACCCTTAGTTTTTACGTGATCAAGTCGTGGACGCAAATGATCTTTCAACTCTCTCTCGAAGCACACTTGTTGGAAAGTTAAAGATCTTTGATCATGAATCACAATCTATTCAAGCTAAATGAATCGATTTTAAAGATGAATTTTTTCCAAAAGCTCCTGTAGAGAAAAATAGATTGGTAAGTGATTCCGATGAATTGATTGCAGAAAATTCTGATGATAATGTTGAACTAACATTGTCACTGATTACGAGACAATTTTGAGATATATATATATACATATATATATATATATATATATATATATATATATACACAAGTCCTTTTATGCCCGTGCAAAATGCACGGGATATTGTCATTCATCTTAACAGACTAAAAAATGGTTAATCCAACAATGTTCATGACTATAACAGCAGAATGACATTATCTGGAGCTACCAAATAACGACGCCATGCCGTTTTCAGTTGGAATAAACAAAATCAAGTTTGCATTCAATGGACATTGAATTTATTATGGGAAATCAAAACAAAAATAGATCATAATGTTTCTGTCGTATCAATTCTGAATTCAGAAATATTATAACATATTTTCCTTTGTTGTAGAGTAAAAATTACGGTTTATGAACAGCTGCATTTTTTATATCCACATTTCATAGCCACTGCCATGTTATCCATTGACATTTACTTTCCATTAGAATTGTCGTTTAGTTTGAACTTTCCAAAACACAATATAGCAGTCAACTATTAAATTGAACTAAAACCTCAATTGATTTTTCATACTTACTTCCCACCATGGGAAAGAATTGGAACCAACAATATTAGTTAGAGCAAATCCTATGGGTAGTGTAACCCTTTCATTTTGAAAGGGTCACTACCAATTTGGCCTAATTTGCTCCCACTATGGTAAGTGAAAGGGTGTATTTTGGTCCCAAAACGTTCAACCACTCGTTCAGGTGAACGAGTGGTTGGTAGTGTAAAACTTTACGGGGGACAGTCTCCCGTCAGGAAAAAAAAAGTTTTTAGTACAAAACGGGGGATAGTTCCCCGTTAAATTTTTTTTTCGTTTTTGACGGGGGACAATCCCCCGTCCATGTAGTTTTGGTTAGCTTTTTTAGTTGACGGGGGATTGTCCCCCGTCTAAGAAATTTTTTTTTTTTTTTTTTTTTTTTTTTTTTTGACGGGGGACAGTCCCCCGTCAGAGCCAAAATCCAACTTTTTTTAACTAAACGGGAGACTGTCTCCCGTGTAGTGTCTTTTTTGGAATTTGCCCATAGTAGCTTCACTCGTTCATATGGGTGAGTAGTCTTCCATATGGGTGAGTTAGTCTCACTTTGGAGACTACCCATAGGAGATGCTCTAAACACATCCAAAAAAACTTTTATAAAAGATTCGATGGTGGCAACCGAAAATATTGTAAATGCATAAGACAAAAGTAGACTATTTTGAGTATTAAAAAGATTAAGTATTCGCCGCGCCACTTCTTTCTTTTCATCATGCTCACCATCTATCTTCTGCGTTGTGGTTTTCCTTTTTTCATCCATCTTATCTTATCCTGTATAAATAACACCATAAACTCAAAATTCAGTACCTAAAAAATCATAAATTGAAAGCACTACCAATCGATATGCATGAGACATGAAATTTCAGGAAAACTAAGAGTTAAGAACTTGAATCTTAATTTCCCCACATTTCTGGACTTCTAACTCATTGGAGTAGCCTTTGTGTTATTTTCATAATTAGTTTGACTGGATAAAATGGTTGTACTTAATAGTTCTCACCATACATAGCCACGGACATCGACTTCAGAATTAGCACGTAGCCTTTCACCATCATCAGTATCCAGCAATTATTTTATACACTGGTTCTTTGTATTCAAATTTTCTTCTGGTATATCGTATATGCATACTTCTAGGATAATTTGCATTACGTCTTCCACACTTTGGGTAGTGGGTAGGCTGACGATGATCAAAACATGGTCTAAAAAAAGGAATTAGATACTTAACAAAGTCATCAGGGGTGTTCTTTCAACTAAGAAATTTGGAAACTTCAATAAGGATTATCGGTTGACAAAGAAGTGAACATATGTACCATACATACCTCTAAGTTGCATCTTAGAGTGAAGGTTGACGGGCATAAAAGGACTTGCAAGTATTCATCGGTAAGGTTAGTTCTGGTGGGCTCTCGCATAACTTGGTTTCGTTCATTTTCCGTTTCTGGTGATTATATTAACCTGACTTGATGCGGCTCCAAGGAACTTCATGAATCACCGATATCAGTTTTTATTTCGCACACATAAAAGTTTTCAGATGGTTTCTTTTTCTATCAGTCTGGCGTTCTCACATATTGAACACCTAAGCAACTGTAACTGAAGCAATAAGAAGGAAATCATATTTAGTGAGCAGCAGAAACTGTGGAATTTTAAAATTAACCTAACATTCAGGAATTTCTTCAGACATTTATGTTCAACCAAAAGAATGCATATTGTACCTACCACCCGATCACCCCTGATGAATGAACGAAATGATTACGATAATGACGGAAGCCAAAACTCCAAAGAATGCACATTGTACCTCCCACCCTATCACCATTGACGAATATTTTAAGAACATTAAGTGGACGAAAAGATTATGAGAACACAGACGCCCTACAGAAGTTAAAAAAAGAAGAAGATTGTATCAGATTTCAGAATTTCGACTCACCAAAAAATCAAATGTTACTGGTTCTCTCGGTGCTTATCTTATTTATATTGTTTGAAGCGTTGCATTTAGATGTTAATGTGTTCTTTCATTAGTATCTCTTGGTGAACAGCTTCTTATTGTAAGGGTTTACTTTATGTTGTATATCTCTTGGCCCAAACATTTCATTAGTCGGGAAAAGGTGTTGGATCCAATATCACGTCTCTAAATAACAGCCATGCATCCTTGTTTCTAAACGTTTCAGTGAAACGATAAAGAGTATGAAGATTGACAGTTTTGAAAATACACGTCTCATGCTAACAAAACAAAACTTATCCGAACAGAAGCCATATTTGCTTCTGCTGTTTGGTAAAGGATGCATCTATTTGTGTAGTGTTTTCTCTAATTATATAAACTTAAATTGAGAGAAAACATGAAACTTATTGAGGAGCCGACACATCAGCACCTAACATTCTCCTTTATATAAAGAAGTATTGATACGTGTAGCTGTAGGTGGAAGAAAATTAGGAATATATTTAGATTAATGGAATAAATTTGGAGATACATAATGTCTGTACCCAAAACAGCTCATTACTAGCCGAAGGATGCTTACCTATCAAGTAAAGAAAGATACTATGCGTTATAAGAAAAGTGGTACTTTCACTTTTTTTTATTTGTTCTATTTTTTTGGAAAAATGATACTTCCTATGTTTCTAAAACGGAGGTAGTATAGATTGTTTATTTTATTGACTTAATTTTTTGACTGTCAAGAGAACAGTTTATTTTCATCAGGCTCATCTTCCTAACTACCCACTATATTTATGGTTGAAAATATACATGTAAACAGTTTTGACTGCCAAAAGAACTCCTAGAGTTTTGAATGTATTTAGATAAATGTAACTCTATAGATTTGAGATATATACGTTCCTGTAGGTGGCAGAAAATTAGGAATATATTTAGATTAATGGAATGCATTTGAAGATTCACAATGTCAGTACCCAAAACAGCTCATAATAAGCGGAAGGATGCTTAAACAACAATTGTCTGTTGTATATTATAGACTTAGACCTATCAAGCAAAGAAAGATAGATTGTTTATTTAAGCGACTTAATTTTTTGTATTCTTTCTTCTTCTTTTGTTGGACGTTGTTGCATGACCAATATACACCCAGACGCTTTAGAGTCAGAAGAAACAAGCATATCACCTATAATCCCTAATTCCGGGAACTCATTCCATTCACTAAAAGCAGCGAATAGTTTTGTAGATTCCTGCCCATGATCTCGTCCAACAATCACAAGCTCGAATGAACTTTCCATTTCTTTAATACTCGAAATAAGATCTACACCATCTTTCACCGCTTCTTCGATGTACTCCACATTCTTGAAACCTGCAGTTTGATGCCTAAATGCATATATTGCATCATCATCTAACTTCTTCTCTTTGGTTCTTTGCTGCTGCATCCTATCATCAGATTGCATGAATCTAATAACTGTCAAGTTTACGTTAACATCATCTCCAATACGAGCACCATAAGCCAATCCCTCCCGATCATCTGGACCGCTCAAGAATATAACCAAAACCTTGGATACAGGAGAGCTGCTGTTACTCATACCTCCAAGAGTAGAGGGTCTGGTTTCACCTTTGTCAATTAAGATACCTACAGAACAAGGTGCCTTTTTGAGAATGTTCATGTTCACTCTACGGATCGCGGATGAGGACACGGACTTCGAAAGTATAGCTGGTTGTTTGTGGTGAAAGGGTATAATTATTAGGGAAGTTCTTTTATCGAAACCTAGTGAGCAAACATCTTCATGCATTATATTATAAGGTGAGATTGCTGTGAAAGAATTCAATGAAACTATTCCTCTGTTGTGATGTGCATATAATGAAAAGGAATTCATGATGATTCTTGTCGTCGGGTCCATATCTGAGTTCTCCGTTCTAGGCCTTGTTTTGTGAGCGATAAGTAAAGGTGTTGCACGACCTTGAAGTTGAACTAGGTGAAGAGCATAGACGCAGATGGGACTATATGTTTTTGCATTGGAAGCTTCAAGGAGTTTGACAATGCTTGGGACATTCTCCGCGTGGTAGACACAAGCTAGTATACGAAGCTCCGCGTTGGGTTTAGAGTGCTGGATGGTTTTTCTTCTGTAAGATGCGTATTTGCTCGAGGGGTCGTAGAAACATTTCACTATGATTGAGATTGCTCCAGTAAAAGTCACCATAGTTAACACGAGACATCCGTAAAGTTCCCTGGTGATGAGTTGTAGACCTATTGATCGCACCCATATCTGAATGTCTAGCACACCTTGGACATTCATGATGAGTCCTAGAATGATAGCATCTTGGTAAGGCATTCCGGAATAGAAAGCAGGGATTAATGTTCCTAACAACTTCCCAAAAAAGCTGAACAAGGATATTAGCTGAACTCCCCAGAAAGTTGACATTCTTATATCGTATACTTGGAAAACACATGCTCTAGCAATCACAATTACTGGGACAAGTATACCGGTGACGAAACACTCGAGTTTATTTTCTATCGCAGCTCCTAATGGTGGTCCAGGTGGAACGACCAAACCAAGAAGCAATGGACCTACCAAATAATGCTGCCCAACAATCTCACCGAGCAATGAAGAAACCAAAACCGTAAGAAATATGAAGATTAGGTATCCTTCCTTGACTACCATGTTATCTGCTGTGTGTTTGTTTATCCAGAACATTATGGGTCGTATAACATAGAGAATAACTATGATGATTAGTAAACAACTGAGAATTGTCCACCAAAAGGCATATTGAACCGTCGCTCGTCCGCTTTGTATAATTGTTAAAACAAAGAAGACAGAAAGTAAGCTGCAGAATCCACTGACCATGGATGCTGATACAGCTATTCGGCCAAGTTCGGAATTTAGGAGCTTTAGATCAGACAAGAAGTCATTGATTACGTGAGGAGAACTCACGGATGTTAATCCTGCGATAGCATAGAAAGATCCGGCTACCTGTGGGGAAAAAAATGTATGATTTCTGCTTACAGTGATGAAAGCCACTGCCGACGAGAGAATCACAGGTAGCAAAAAGCTAAGGAGTCCTATCATCCATGCCATTTTCCCTGATCTCTTTACCATACCCATATCTGATTTTACTCCTATAAGAAACAGAAAGAACATGGAACCGAAGTACTGAACTGTTTCCAATATATATAAAGATGAATATGTGAATATCTTGGTAGCCATTAACCACGATTGCCCCACACCTGAAGGACCCGTGATTATACCTCCCTGTTCAACACAATGCATGCATCGATCAACAGAATGCTAATAAAACCATTATCAGAAAAATGCATGCAACAAGGGCGGTGATTAAATTGAAGGGATAAAAGACGCTTACTTACTATCATCTGAGCAACAAATGAAGTCACACCAATGGGTTTCAATAGGAATTCCATGGTTGATGTTACCAAAGCTGTGATGGAAATCTGAGCCAAGAAAATAGGAAGTGAATAGTTGAAAGGATCATCTCCCAACCACATGTTCGACTTTCTCTGCAGTAATGCAGTCGGCATAACTTCCCACATTACAAAATTCTTACCAATGAATTCGTGCCTCTCCGTGACGTTACCAAAATAGCCCTTACAATTTTTAATGACCATCCGAACATCCAGTGGTGATTCCGCGAGAATCCCCCTGAAATCCATTGTCAACGGTTGTTTCTTCAGATCAGATAGGTGATCTGAAGAAACAACCGTATGACTTGCTGAAACTAGAAAAGTTTGAATCTTTTGCGTTTCATTCTGCTTATATATACGAAGTTTAATTATGGAGGAGAGGAATGTACGGTTTACTGCTAGGGTGTAATCGTTGAATTCCATGCAGTCACTTAGATTTTGGATTGGCCTTACTGGTTACAACAGTTGGCCTCTATGATTATTCACCGTCCGTTTTCTCGCGGATATCTGTTTCTGTTTTCTCAGAATCTTATTATGGGTGTCTAAATTTAGCTTTTGTAAGTTGCAAAATGTTTTATTTACACATAGCACACAAGGACACAACCACTTTTCTAGTAACTGTTACTAATATACGACTGAGATTTTTTAAGTTCCAAAATGGACTCTACAAATAAAGCATACTCCCACCGTTTCTCTGGAAAAGAGATATTACCACTTTTCAGTTTGGCTTATTTTTAGGTTAAAATAAAAAAAGTGATAATATCTCTTATCCCCTTGAAAAGTTAATATTTCTTGCATAGTCAGAAACAGTTAAGCCCATTCCAGAAGCAGCAATGCAGTTTGTCATAGACGAGCAATGTTTATTCTAACAGTCATAAAACCTTCATTTCTGTAAGGTTCCTCTGTTGTAATTTTTAGTTACTCATCATTCAAGTTCAAGGGGCTGTAGGCACCTCAAAGGGAATGGCTTAAACACTAATTCGGACACTAATTCTTTAACTGAGCAATCCAAGTAAACGTTTCCTTCTAAAAACAAGCTTGCTATGTTGTATTAGGCGCTCTTGGCGCGCCGAGGAAAATTTAAAAATCAGCAGAATTGCACATGATTTGGCGTCTCGTGAGCGCGTTTCACAACATAGCTTTGGAATCTGCAAAATCTTTCAACGTATGAACAGTTGTTTGATCATAATCCTTTTGCACCTTCAGTAAGCTATAGTTTCTTTTGTAGCTTTTAAGGTCATATAACAAGAGAACGCCATTTTGCCAAAGCAGAATTTCAGTCTCTGTTAGGGTTAATAGTTTGCACTTTGAGCCTGAATTCAATTTTCATCTTATACCCTCGATCCAAGTAGAAGAGTTAATGTAGGTGCACGCTTTCAAGAGTACTACGTCCACAGTTGTTCATATTTTTCTTCATGAATACCCATAAATCCCTCGGAGGTTCATCCTGTTCTATGTAAGATGGACATAAATAAAGATCCCTTAGAAAATGTGCATTTCCTTCTTGGTACTCAAATTTTAACCTTTTTATTTTTCTTATGCAAAGCTGAATTTTTATGATTGAGTAATAGTAGAAATAAGAGACATTAACGACCTACAAATAAAAAACTGGGGCACTGCTTAGGCAACTAGCAATAACCCTCTTGCATCTAGTATTTACCATGTCTATTTTGGTGCACATAATCCCAGCCACTAAAAGATTAAAGAGATTTATGTGTCTTCGATGACTCCCCTTATGAAAATTATAAACTGACCGAGGGTTGCATCCCGCAGTCTACCGCGCCTCTCACAGGTCAAGGGGCCCCTCGCAAATGAAGGCGCGAGGACAGGCCAAAACGACAATTTCTCTCATTTCTCAGAGATACTCAATCACAGCAAAGCATCACTTCATCAAAATTTGGAACACACCAATTACACTCTTCAGCAATCAAAGACTTGAACCTTCCTAGACACTAGCTTGAAGACGCTGAAATTGGATAAGAAACGACTTGCAAAATATACAATTATCTAGAAATGCCTTTTAATGTGAGGGATTTTTCAGTGTTGTAACATTCAGGTTGTCTTTCAATCATCTCATTCTCCAAGAATCTTTTGTTTCTGGACATCTACTGCCGCATGACAAACCAAGTCGGGGCTTCCTTCTGATCAACTGTTCCTAAATTGATCTAATACACCAGAACAACAAAAAAACGAGGAGCAAGAGAAATTGAGAGCCAAAGGCAGCCATTTCATAAACAGCATAAATCTTAAGAGCAGGAAATAAGCAATTAGGTGTCTTAAACACATTGGACAAAATCTATATGACAGCTAAAAATTCAATTATACTCAAACATAAATCCAGACAGAACCAAATAAATAGAAAACGGATGTTTCTACCTTAATCTCCCCTTTTCTTGTTCGTATATTATATTATTAGGTGGTACAGACATTCATTTTGTTCGACCGGAACTTGATTGGTACTGGTATCCAAAGCTTTTGTGATTTGTTCTTAAACAAAGTGACAGAAGATGTGGATACAAGTATCAGTCAAGTAGCAGTTGGAACGCAACTAAAGTTGTAAAAAGCTCCCAATAATACGATAGACATAGAGAAAAAGAAAAGTGTCAGATAGAAATAGAACTATGAGACAAAGAATTGATTTGGGACCCCCAGGTTTGTCATAGACATGATGCCTGAATATTCAAGAACAAAATCAAATCTGAAGCAAGATGGTCGCACTGCATTCAAGATCATTACATTTGGAACAACAGTTCAACCAAAAAAGAACCACAAACTCGAATACCAATAGTAAATAGACCAAAAACTTATCTACATGCTTTACTTTTAACTTATTATGGCCACATATATTGGGATATGTAAACATAATGTACTGATGACTATCAACGATCCAATGGTGACACAAAAGGATAACAAAGATTTTACATCCTATGTAAAAGTAGCACTGGTTTGGAGAATATTGTCATGTTATTTTTTTGTACAAAATTCTTTACCAGACTTGCAGAAAGAGAACACTCTTGAAAAATGCGCTTGAAATCTGGTTTTGACACTATAACGAAATTCTTTAAGATACGGCCTGTCTTTTCACCTAACTATCATCAAAATCAACCAGTAAATATGATGCACCTCTTCATACAGAAAAAGCATAAATAACCATGTCAAGAATTACAGGAGGATAAGTTTAACCTGCTACAGAAGTTGTCAGGAATCACAGGGGGAGAAGCTCCAGACATGGTAATCAAAATCATTGGATCCTTTTGATTAGCATTTACATACTCATCATACATATGAGACCAGATTAAAGCAAAATACAACAAGATCAAAATTAAACATATGAAAAAGACCAGGATTTACAAGTTACAACTAAAAAGTTAACTTGCTTTCTGCAATTACATCCTCGAGATCTATTTGTTGATGTAACTCTGCCTCATCGCATTACAGTGAATTTAGCTACAAAACAATAATGCAGCAGACTAGCAGAGCAATTACTATCGAAGGCCACATCATTTTGAATTTTTTCATCCTTTTGTTAATTTCTTATTGAAACTGATATACTGTTTTTTTGAAGTTAAAAGGCACAAAATGCAACCTAGGGACTGTTAAGATATCAATATCAAAGCAAAAATTGCAACCAAACAGCATCAAATTTAGAGTATACCTCTCTAACCACACAGTGAAGTAGAACTAGAAGAACCAAATTTGAATAAAAAGAAACCTAAACTAAAGTCAGATAAAGAACATGGACAATTTCGAAGGGATTAAACGTCCTACTCAATGCCTCTTTCTAAAGAAACAAAAAAGTTCATTAGGAAATGGAAATTACTAGGAACACGTAAGGATATCTATACTATGAATGATAGTTTCATTGTTTTAGACTTTTTGACTCGAATTGGAACACTCATTCTTCAATTAAGAAAGATGCAATTCTTAACATCAACTAACTTTTCTCTAAGATCCTTTAACAAAGTAAGGCTATGCATATGAGGAGTTGCTTGAACATCCCCTTTTGCACCTTCAGTACACCATAGTTTCGTAGAAGTTGTCGCTTTAAGGTCATAACAAAAGATAACGCCATTTTTCCATAATATGATTTCAGTCTCTGTTAGGGATAATAGCTGGCACTTTTAGCCTGAATCTAACTTATTGCTGAACACCTTCATCCAAGTAAAAGAATTAATGTAGGTACGTGCTTTCAAGCGACTACTACGTCGGCAGTTGTTGATACTTCTTGAAACCCTTACATCCATCATAGGTTCTCTTTGCTTTATGTCAAGAAGACACAAAAAAAGATCCCCTTCAAGCGTAACACTAATAGAGGAATTGGAAGGAAAATGATAAACCGGTTATGGGAGAGATTGAAATGTTTCATCTGCTACACCAAAGGCTACAATATCACACTTCTAGTATTTATTAACTAATGTACAGCCCCATTAGCAAAAACCCCCGATTTCAAGAACTTATAGCTAATTTCTGGTTTGTCTCTCCACCCGCTGCCATCACCAAGAGAACTTGGATGCATTGCTTGCCATCAATACCAACGTAAAAAAATCTTAATTAATGACTTTGTAATCGGTGGAATCACTGGAATGACAATAACCAAATCCAGCACAAACAAAAGACTCTGAGAGGAAAAGTACTCGTACGCTTCTTAGGAGGAAAACGGATACGTTCACCAGTGATGGTATTGAAAATGTCGATAACAACACCGAATTCGGGCTCATAAGTACTATAACATACCAAACCATTGCAAGAACCGACAAAATTGAAGGGATACATACCAGTAAATACACGGGCCATCTCTGTAACCATCTTGTGAAAATTTTGTGGTTGTTCTTGGGTACAATTGGAATTTACTAACATCTCAAAAAATTATTCTAAATAGTGGGAGTTTATAATCATCATAGTAATATATAGGTTTTTTCGTGAAAAGCATACCTGAATTTGATTTCCCCAATAGATTTCGCCAGAGATTGCATACTCTTCTGCATTGCAAGAAGGATTTGATTGGCAATGGATTAAGTATTTGGAATACCGTATCTGAACCCAAATTCTCCATCATTATTCCCTTCTCCAACAAAATTGCGTCTACCAGATGCGAATGAAGGATGCCAATCAGGGTTTCGAGGTTTCCTAATACCTACCACTGATTATTCTTTGATTTTTGTTCTACATCAAGGGTTTGAGATCCGTCGCCATTTTTGATAATTTCTTATACAGAATTACCTCCACTTATTACCGACTCAGGGAAACCTTTTTTAAAGGCGTCCTTGGAGGAGATTTAAAGTGAGTAAAGATTTAAGGCTTGACACGTCAGCCTCGAATCAACGCCCAGATTTTACCTTGATTCAAAGTTGGATCAAGATACAAGCGCCCGGGAGCCATTAGATTTTAAAATTTTAAACAAAACTAGTCATAAAAACCCAAGGTGACCAAACTTGTGATATAAAAACCCACTCAAATATTGGGATCCATTAAAACTCAATCTTAAAAAAAATTGATACAAAAACCCCAAATTTTTAAAAATTGATACAAAAATCCCAAATTTCAAAATTGTTTGCATCAAATTTTATGATAAAACCAAATTTTGGTTTCATCAACCGCGAGTTAGATTTAATTTGTTGGGGTTTTTGTGTTACTTTTGTTTTGATGGGGGTTTTGTGGATTGATAGTGACATCTTTGGGGTTATAACTCGCGGACCGAATTTTAAAAGAATCTAGTGGGTGAGATTTAAAACGCCGAATCGTTTGCCACAAAAAGTAAATTTTTAAAGAATGGATTTCAGATTTAGTTGAATCAACTGATGGAACGCAATATTGAATAGACCCACCTTTGTCGGGTTTCTTCTTTGAATCTAGAATGTTGAAGACCCATAACACCAAGAGCATCTCCAATGGGAGGATTTATTGTGAATTTCAAAATATATGGTCTCCAACGGAAACGTGAACAAAGAATGTGAGGATTAAGTGTCAAACGGTTAGCTTCACATCCTCAGGTAGATCCTCTGGTTTTAGAAGATCTCTTAGAGGATGTGAAGATCCTAGTCATACTTTATCCCAAAAATAATTGGGTAGTTTCACATTTACTTTTTACAGATTTTAAAGTTCTAAAAATGCCTAACCAATTATATTCTTACAAATAGTCAAACAATTTACTAAATCATATCTCCTGTTGGAGATGGTTTTCTTAAATTTGCTAAAATTAAGAAAAAATTCATTAAACATCAGCAAAAGGATGTCTTCCCAAACGTCCACATAGGAAACACATTGAGGATCCATTGGAGATGCTCCGAGTATAAGGGTAAAGCTCCACGAATTGGGTCATAACAACTTGTTTGTGTTTGGATCTAAATATGATTCAGACCTTTTCCTTTAGCATTTTCTTAATGTCTAATTCGAAATTAGACTCAGACTCATACATCTAAGTTGGAGTTGCTTAAGTCAAGTTCATCGGATAGCTAGCTTGTTCATGTAATATTTAATGCAACGAAATATAAGGAGTTAACTCAAACCAATTAAGGTTGAGTCAGAGAAATAAAATTAAAAAAAAAACTTCTAAATGCGTATGGTCCGGAATATGACAAACCCATCAACACTAAGTTCACAATTTCCCTGTAGAAGCTTCAATCTAGTTGGGTTTGGACAAACATCATTCCTACATTCCCCAATCAAAGAACAGAGTCCTTTACCAACTAGGTTACAATATCTTGTTTGAGGTTGGATCTAAATCTCACTCGACCTGAATTAGATTTCAGGTCGTTCGTTGTTTTTTTCCTTTCTCATTTTCCAGTTGTCTAGTTCGAAGTTTCATCCAGTCTTTTTTGAAAATGTTCAAGTCAAGTGTAGTTGACTCTTTCAGTTAATATTTGATGCAATGAGTCAAATCCGAATATAATGAATTAATCAAACCAATTAGCTCCGTCATAGAAATACAAACAGAAAAAAATAAAAAGGTAAATAAAACCAAAGAAATACAACCAAAGCCCCCGAGTCACGGATTACAACACCTTGTTTGTGCTTGGCTCTAAATATTACTTAACCTGAATTAGATTTCTGATCGTTAGTTTTTTATTTTTTACATTTTTCTAAAAAAACTAGTCAAAAAAACTCAAGGTGACCAAACTTGTATTACAAAAACCCCACTCAAATGTTGGGATCCATTGAAGCTCTATCTTAAACAAAAATAATAAAAAAACCCCAAATTTTTAAAAATTGATAAAAAACCCCAAATTTCATCAAATTCTTTGGGGTTTCATCAAATTTTATATGAAACCAAATTTTGGTTTCATCAACCGAGAGTTAATTTTGTTTTGTTGGGGTTTTTGTGTTACTTTTATTTTGATGGATTTTTGGTAGATGGATAGTGGTACCTTTGGGGTTTTAACTCGCGGACCGTTTTTCTAATGTCTAATTCAATGTTTGACTCAGTCTTATACTCCTTCCGGCCCACTATTAGATGAACTAATTGAAGTTTGCATAGTTCTTAAGGCAAGGAAGGGAAGAGAGTATTTTTTTACAAGTATACCCTTATGGATAATAACTAGTAAATTTAGTAATGATTTCTCTGTCAGACTATACCATAGACGTTCGCAAACTTTATACCATTGAAAAATATTTTAAAACACATATGTAACGAGTATAAACATGCCTATCAAATTATATATATAAAAAAAAATTTAAAAAGAAATAGACTTTCATTGATATTAATTCTCATTCAAGATGAGATGTTGCATAATACAATCAGGTGGTTCATCATGAACCCACTATCTGTTTGCATTATTTGAAATTGTGCATTGAGCTAAATCATGCGCAATAGAATTAAGAGATTTTTGTAAAAGGGTCGTAAGTTTTAGGCTTAATTAGGGTTTGGGTCGTGAAACATGCAGTTGATGTGATTGGGTCGTAGACTAACCCAGGACCGTTAAAAACTTGTTAGTTGACACTTTTTATTTTACCAAGCACCTTGACCATTATCTGACTAGCGTTGACCGTTTAAATAATGTCAAAATATATATCTCACTCATCATTTTCCATCTTCTTTCATGTTTGGTAATGATCTTTCTTCGTTTATCTCAAGTATATAGTACGGGTTTCAGCAGTGAAAATTAATTCTCGATTAAGAGCACTCTTGGTTGCGACACAAAGCTTATTGGTGATGTCATTGAAATTGAAGATATATTGCTATTTTAGATCTTTAAACCGAACTAGAGGAAGCAACATCATTAGGGATTATTAATTTATTATAAGCTGTGGGAAGCGGTGTAAGCTTAGCCGTGCAAAAAAAAGCAGTGTAAGTTTGTCTGTTTTTTTAATAAGAAGTAGATGGACGACGTGTGCTGGAGAGATAGTGATCTGATCATATCTACGACAATCCATCAAAGGAATTCGATCCAGCTTTACTAGACTGTGTCAAATGGATAAACATCCATCTTTCTTATTGAAATTTTAATGCGTTTAAGGATACTAGTTAAAAATTATTTGTTAAAATGGGAACATCTGTTGATGAATGGTTAGGAATAGTTAAGAAAACACATGTTGATGTTACAGAGCTTTTATTGTTGTAATGAAGATCCAGGATTAGGTTTGAGAAATCTTGTTAAAGAGTTGAAGAATAAATGAGGATCCATTTGTTGACTTTGTTTCCTGATAAATTGATACCGCTTAAGTAAATTATAACTGTGAATGTGTCTGCTGTAATAGTTGAAGCGTTAATCAACTGAAATGTTGATAATCGTCATTGTTTGAATGTGTAGTTAAAATGTTCGGTGAAATGTCTCACTAAACAAACCAAACGGTCAAAGTCAAACAGTCATAAGGGAATTTTCTTAAACAAACCAAACTGTTAAGGTTAGTCTACCACCCAATTGCATCAACTGCATGTTTCATGACCCAGGCCCTAATTAGGCCTAAAACTTACGACCCTTTTACAATATATCTCTAGAATTAACGTCTCTAGAAACTACTGTGAAGCTAACTTCACTAAAGTGCTTGACGCGATCTCGGATGGAGAGAATTGTAGATCGAATGCTCCATGGTATTTCATTTGCATTCCATTGTATAGGTTTAGGAATTGTTGTTGCATCCCCCTCCACTATGATTCTAGGAACCTGAAATATGCCTTCCAGTTGAATACCGAGACCATAAGCTTTGGCCTATGCAATTGTGGAAGAGATGCAATTGAAACAAAAAGCACCACTTCCCAGGTGATTCCCGAAAGAATATATGGCCACCACAGCTGCCGAAGCATTCCTACCGTTGAAATCAGCATCCACATTTACTTCAATAACAAAAGCAGGAGGAAATTCCTAAGAAACTGCATTGGAATGATTGATAGCAATGTTGGAGCAGTAGTTAAAAGCCTGGTGCAGATCAAACAATCTGAAATCTTGTAATGCTCTTTGAATGCATTGAGATGTTGAGACATGAATATTATTAAAGATCAAGTCATTCCTCGATTTCCATATATTCCACATTATAGATGCAACTAGATTCAGCATATACCCTGATCAGAGTAAAGTAACCAGTGTTGAACGATCTGACTTGGCAACATTCCAAGAACTTTGCTGATAGACTGCTAGTGAAAATTGACACTTAAAAAATAAATCGACAGTTTCTTCCTCCGCGGTACAAAAAGGATATATACTTTGAATCAGATTATTGAACTTTCCCAAATTGTGATACACAACCAGACCATTATGTAGCACCTTCCAAATGAAAGTATGGATTTTGGGTTTAATTTTCATCTTCTTCCAAAATAATTTCCACGGGAATTCCTATACAGAAGAAGTTGTAGCCCTGTTTTAGAAGTATCAATTAAAAGGGTAATTTTAGAAGTATCCTCTTGTTTAATGAAATAGGTCATAAATCTAAAAATAAATAGGTCAACTAATAATGGGACGGAAGAAGTATATCTGATCTGGAGGTGTTTAAGTCGCATTTAATTGTGTACCTAACTCATTCAGTATAAATATGATGCAATCCTATTTCTGGGGATGTATGGGGGGAGAGTTTTTGAGTGCTAAATTACTAAGTGGAACCTAAATATTATAGGGGGAGATCAGATTTGTGTAAAAGTTCAAAAATACCCTCTATAATTTTAATTTATTCCCCTTATACCCTCTAGTTAACTACCTAATCTAATCAAAAAAAGAAAAAGAAAAAAACGGAACAATAAAAGAAAAAAAACCGCCCCCTTCTTCTTCTTCTTCTTCTCATATTCTTTCCTTCTTCTTCTTTTCTTCTTCCATTGAACGTTTTTTAACGATTAATCGTCGATTCAACAAAAAAATCGCCGTCGACTAAACTCATTCTATAAAACCATGAAACCTAAGGAAAATCTAGGTCATTCTTCGTCAAATCAACCTCCTACTGAAGCAGAGAAACCAACTTAATCAAATGAAGATGAAACTGAAAATCAAGAAGAAGTGAATGAAGGAGATCCACTAGCCACTGAGACTCCTAATATGACAGCAATAAGGTAGGAATTCAAAAACCTACTCTTTATTTAAGCGTTTCGTTGATTATTCTTGTAGTTTCTAAAAATTTAGGTATGGAAAAACGGTTTCTGAAAATTATATTGTTACAGCCGAGAGTTCTTGTGTTTCCCAGCCGTAAATAGGTGTTACATTTGGGAATTACTGATTTCTAAGAACTCCCATCCGTAACTAAATCGACGTGTACGAGATGTAGAATTTCTATCCGTAACTAGTTGTATACGGCTAGGATATTCCTAGCCATATATTCTCCTTTGTCCATAATTTTTTTAGCGGTGTATCGTTACGTCTCAGTTTTTCTATCCGTGTCTTTATTTCATGACCGTAATATTCAGTTTCCTAGCCGTTTTTTATATTACGGCTTGGAATTTCCTAGATATATTTTTGGCATGTGTTGAGTAGTGAACTAGCAATATAACAACGTATAGTTTTCCCTATCCGTAATTGTATTTCGGCTTGGTCGATTACTAACTTCCCATCCGTAATTTATTTTTCATCTTAGTCGATTACTATGTTCCCATCCGTAATAGTTGTTACGTCTTGGACTATTCAATTTACCTGGCCGTGTTGGGTGTTATGGTTTGGTTCTGTCAAATTTTCCCAGACGTATTTATTATCTACTTTTGGTTTTTTTCCTTGTTTGTCTTGGAACAGAGGAAAATAAAAGAAGAAGAAAAGATCCCAAGAAGTAACACCTTGTAGTGACCCGACTCCACAACTTCGTCACGCAAAATTATAAATCATTGGGAGCAAACGCAAGGAAAGCAAGTGGAGTTGTGACTGCTTGAGAAAATGAAGGTGGTGGAGATGGAGTTGGAGTCACTGGAGGAACTGAAGTTGGAGTTGCTAGAGGAACTAAAGTTGTTGTCAGTTCTAGTGATGGTGGAAATGAAGGTGTACTTGTTGTTACCGGCGGAACAAAATTGGAACTTCTAATGGTGCGGTATTGATAAAGGTAAATCCGTAGATGAGGAGGGAAGAGAGGAGGACAAGAAGTATGGAAAAAGAAGTATAAACCTAAGACAATGCCAAGAGAAGTAATTGATGATATGGAGGCTTTACCTCCCAAGAGGAATGGGAGACCTTGGGGTGAGGCAAGAGATCGTTCTGTCTTGATTGGATACACGTCTTCATGGGCTGCTAGGGTTTGCGGAACAAAGGTAATAAATTAAATTACATATATGTTGTATTCATGTTGTTATGGATTATTATTTTTACAACCAATTTTTTTTTTTTAGTTTCCGGAAAAAGCGGTCCCTAAACTAAATTACCAACAAGCAAGGTTTTGGTTGTTGGACAATGAGCATCTAGATGTGATAGCTTTGGTAAAAGCTTCGGGGTTATGGTCTGGGATCGAGGCTTTGCAGAAAATATATGAAGTTGTGAAAGTTTGTCGTTTTAGATAAATATTTTGTCCCAAAACTATGACTTTTCACCTCCCATTCGGCGAGATGACTATCACTCCAGATGACGCAAAGAAAATCACTGGTCTAGCTTTGGAAGGAAAGGCAGTGTTTGATGGTTTCAACAATTATATGCCTTTTGATGAGCTTTGTGACTTGGCGAAGAACTATCTTGGGTGGGGTAAAGATGAAGCGGAAGAAGAGTTTGATATAGGGTATGAAACACTTCCTAGATCTAAAAGGAAATTTAGTGCACCAGGCGAAATTGGTGAAGTAGATAATATGTCAAGGAAGATTAATTTGGGTCGTCTGTGGGATAAGTCTGGGGATTCTAAACGCAAGATGCATAGTGGGTTGGTGGTGATGGACGTAGAAAGAGCTATACATACGGCTATATCTTACTTGTTGCATGCTCTTGGGACCATCCTTTTCCCCGATTTCTCAGGAAATAAGGTAAATGCATGTTATTTGCAGTGGTTAAAGACTCTCAGTCTCGATAAGAAAGCAAACGAGGTACCTAGGTACTCGTGGGCCACCTCCCTCCGTGAGGATGTGTTGGATTGTCTTTGCAAAGCTTCTAGATGGAACAAACACAAATTACGGGATGTGTTGCTCTTATCCAGGTATCTTTTTGTTTTAATATAACAAATGTTTATTTGTTTTAATTTTATATATTTATTTGTGTGTAATAACTTATTTATATACAAATTTTTTTATTTTTTTGCCGTAGTCATGGGCTTACGAGCATTTTAAAAGCTTGAGGCCTACTCGGAATATAGATTGGCCTCTATATAAAGCTAAAGGAGGGAGATACCCCTTTGGAGGGACCCAACACAAGGCTAAAGAGACGGAAATGGTCGACATGAGGAAAAAATTGGATTCTTTGACAATTGAAGATGTGGCTTTTGATCCATATTTGAAACTTGATGAGGATGGAGAAGATGAAGTTGGTGATAGAGTATTTACTGATGTGGCAACCTATACGGGACCTTTGTTTCATGCAACCGGGTTCGTCATTTTAGATCCTCATAGAACGCTCCGCCAAATAGGTATTGTCTGCCTGAAGAAACTCCTTTTATACTGAGGGTAGCCACCTCCCAATTTAAGGACAAACAGGTGAAATTGAACTATGACAATGCACCGGCGATCAAGTATTGGAATGCTCGTTCCCAAGAAGTAAACCAAATGAGTAGAAGACTCCTTGAAGCTTATCATGGGACTTCCCAAGCGGATGCGAATTACATGGAATGGTATCGAGAGTGGGCTCATCCTTATGTGGAAAATTTGGATCCGGAGGTGCAGAGACATTTCAAGAATGTAGAGAAAGAGAGTTCAAAGACATCAAGGAATGAAAAACATGATTGGGAGAAGATGGTGGTACGTATACTACTAATTATGTTTGTATATGATGTTTTTTTTGTTGAATTATCTATGAATAATTAGAGTATGTATGTTTGATATGAAAAAATGATATGAAAAATCACCCTTATGATTAATTTGGGTGAGGGAACTAGGCCAAATATCAACATAGGTGACATTTCAAAAATGTCACAATATCAATTTCATGACAGTTCAGGTGAAATTTGAAAGTGTCACCAATGGCCAATGACATCACCCAATTATGATTAATTTGGGTGAGGGAAAACGTTAATTGTATAATGAAAAGCGCCAGCAAAATATTATTTCCAACGGTTTTCTTATATAACCGTCAAGATACCATAAAGTGTCCCATAATTTTCCACAACTGTCACCGTAACCAGCTTCATCAACACTTATTGGATCAAAACCGTTTCTTTGTTTTGGCTGACGCTTCACCTCGAGAAAATGTCATCATGATTTTTGAGTTGTATTGATTATGATTAATTTGGGTGAGGAAAATAATTTTCATAAAAAATTAAAAAATCAAAAATCAAAATCCAATGATCATCGAAACAAAAAGTCTCTACAAATCCGGTTAAATTCCAAAGAAAGAGTGGGGAAGAAAGGAGGGAGAGAGACGAAAAATAATGAGAAAAGGAAATGGGGTTTAGGATATTTTACTTTTTGAAAAGCCCCAATGTGAAAGGCGGACTAAACTATGGTAAAGTTAAAAAGAATTAGAAAGAGAAAGCAGTTTTCCATTTATTTATTTTTATAAAATTTTACCCTACATGTAATATTCGATGTTGAGAAAAGAAAAAAAAAGAAAGCTAAGATTAAATGATTGACGGACCAGATTTGCAACCAAAAAAAAAAAAGAACAAAAGGAGAAAAAAAGGAAAAGTAACCATCACGTGCTTTCCTCCCCTTTACTTGCTTCCAATTGGCCCTTGATTTCCTTGATATACTCAAAGCGGTAAACATCATCATTCATAAATTTGTTAGTAACATCAAATCTTTTAATTCTACCCAAATATTCGTTTTCTTCTTGAGATAACATATTTGACTGCTTAGGATGCTCTATTGAATAGATCGAAGACACATCATTAGGGTTGATATCCTCACGAATTTCCCTAATTTGGTTTGCGATCATAATTATCCATTCCTGGATTCCTTTAGAAAAAAAATATGAATCAAGGAGGGAGGGTTTATATCCTGATTTAGTTTATTAATTTTTAAACATGAAAGCACAATATGTACCAAGGAGAACTAAAAGGGCTAAACCGTCTCCTATTGTGACATGTATTAACTAACCGTCATTACATGAGATATTGTGACAAAGTATAGACCCAACTCACTATATATCAAATATGACCAAGTTCATCTAGGTTACCTCTATGATAACGTTTTACTCATAATAAGGACACTCCCCCACGACTTGACCAAGTTCAATCTAATTCCAAAATCATTGTTTTTTTGTAAAACCGATGGTAGAAAATTCAAGCCTCCATAAGATTAAACGAGTTAGAGGCATAATTATCCATGAGAAAGGAGGTTTATATCCCTGATGAAGAGAACGACCAAGAGAACTAAAAGGGCTAGGTCTTATAGTTTGATTCGTTCAATCTAATTCCAAAATCAGGTTTTTATGATACTTGGCCTCCGCAAAAAAACGACATATCCCACGTGTCGTAGAATATCTTATAGTTTGGATTCGTTGAATAATTTGAATATGATAAGCTACAATAAGAATCTGTCATTTTTATTTGGTTTCTATTTGCCCCATTACCTGCAAGTTCCACCCCAGCAGCAATTCCCACGAAAATATTTTTTTACCAAAAACGCAATAAACGAAAGATTTATATGCCGTTGATAATTAAAGATCCAGCTGTTGATATATGGGGTTTGAAATATTTTAGAATCCGAATGAATTGGTGTAGGCTAATTAAAATTTTCATATACTTCAAAAAAAAAATCAATTTATTTTAGACCTTTGATAAAAGTGATCCTACGGCCAACTCCTAAAACCGATCTCCTAAAAATCTTGAAACTACCCGAGTGAAGACTCGAATCAGATTGAGAAATAACTTACACCTTGTTACTTTGCAGCTGAATCATCTGAGTCGTCTGGATATGAGTCATCTGGATTTGAGTGAAATCACCTGAGTCATCTAGATCTGACTCACTAAGATCTGAGTCAAAAAATATGTTTGTTTTGTGAGTCAGACCTGACTCGGCTGACTGGATTTATTTGGAAAGAAAATTCCCTTGTACAGAATGGGCTAACTTTGCATCATTTTCTTTACTCACTTCATTTACAACCTTGAACTACAAAAAAAAACAAAAAAAATACATACATACATACATGGCATTTATTCACCAATAATAATATGTTCAGTAGAAGCTGAATTGTAATTTGTACATAATGGGATAGTTATAAGGGGAAAACTGCGGGTAATCAATAAGACCCCTAAAAATTCCCACCAGTTCGGGAAGGTCTCTCATTGGCATAGCTTACACTAGTCCTTCCACCAAGATCACTGGCATAGCTAATTGAATCACTACAGATGTACTAATTCCATTCCCCTCGACTAGCATTTATACCTGACCGTATAGAAGTTAGACCTCAACTAGCATTTTTCTCAGAAGTGTAGCTGACAAATCCAAAGCCCCTCGACCTCCCAGTTTCTATCTGTGATAACTCTAACTGTACATTCAATGATTCAATAAGTATTGAACATTTTATGTAAGAAAACATGAGTGTAATTTTCCTTATCTCAGCAATATTTTACATTTAAATCTCAGGATCTCACAATGCAATGGTGCATACAAAATTCAATTTTACTTGATTACTTTCTTGTGCCAAAAGAGCAGGCAAACTATATAATCCCCAATATCCTAAGAAAAGCTCGGTGCTCTTAGAAACAAGAATGGGAAAAACCATTGCAACCAATGAACAAGATGTAAAAAGAACAAACAATAGTCACTAACCATCAGTAGGTTCACCAAAGATGTTGAATGATTCCTTAAGTTGCTGGTCATCCGTATTATAAGAAAGACCTACAAGCAATAATAAAAATTGAGTTAACCAAACAAAAAAATATCATTTAAGGAGGATTTACACTATAATCTATCACTCACAAATACTAGAATACCTCCAATAAACAGCTTTGATCCTCTAGGCCTTCCTGACACACCTCCTGACATACACCAAACAACATTGTACATAAATACCAAAGAACCATGTCCATTTGATGCACACAAATTTTACATCAATAGGCAAAAGGGAGCCAGGAACAATTTCCAATCCACCTCTGCCCATAACAACATTATGCAGTCTGTAACTCCCAAACATTATTCAAGGGAGAAGTTTGGTAACATTTGTTGATGAACTACTTGGCAACAGTATAGCTCCTGAAAACATATCTATATTAGTACGACGAGTCACACACGAAGGAACACAACAAAAGAGTAGTCTACTATGTAATAATACTTTCATAAAAATATAGGAAGAAGTCTTGTTCAACTTTTAAGACTAGTAACTTGTTCAACTTCTGATGGCAGAAAGATAAACAAAAAATAAATCGATAATGCTAACATACCGTATAGTTAGAAAGGATTCCCTTGAATGTTAAATATTCCAAATTTTTAACTGCCTAATGTGAATCAAAATGGAGTCACAGGTTTGTACAATGTACGGTTTCCCATAACACTGTTTTTAACTCTCGATTAGCTAGCATTAGCAATTGTTTTTGCAAACTGGTACATGCAAAGGATGCTCAAGAGTGATTGTTTCACATCAGATTGATTATTAATCAAAGGCATCCAAATCGACTAAAAACAGACTAATAACAGTACATGGAATCTATAATTGAAAAATCCATATACTATCATGCTTAATGATCATACTTTTATCCTTGGCATTTTCACAAACACCTTCTAAAAGCTAAAAAAACATCCATCAAATACTCAACCAGCAAAGTAAACCATCCTAGAAGAACATAGTAATCCAGTGAGTATGTTCATAGGAAACCCCTGGCTCTAAAATAAAACAACATGGAAGGAAATTATTATACCTTCACAAAACTCTAATCTTCATCCCTCTTCATTATTTCCTTCCCCCTTGAAGCCAATTAAGAATTCAAATCAGAATATATAAAAAAACCCATCTTCCAAAATCATCAAAAACACGTATGAAGATGATACAAAACATATGGACGAAGAATTATGGATGTTGAAATTATACCTATGTTGTTGACTCTTTTAAAACAAGCTGATGACTTGAAAGAATGGAGAGATTAGTTGAGATTGATGAAGGAGATGATGATATTAGTAGATTTGTTGAGAGAGGGATGAAGGAGACATCAGATCTGCTCCCGATGGAAATCCATCTCTGCTCTCGATGGAAAAACCTGGACGGAAGAAACGAGGAAAATTGAAAGGAAGTGAAATATGTGATTTAACAAATCGAGGATATTTTCATATATTCTTACGAGTCAGGGGTTTGGGGGATTGAGCGAGTCAAATCACGAGTCAGAGGTTCCAATAAATGGAAAACAAACGGTCTAATTGCTGACTCGGACCGAGTCAGGGGTTGATTCAGACCCAGATGCTGAGTCAGCTGCAAACAAACAAGTTGTTACTCCGTATTCTCCTCCATCGTGGATGAAACCTTCTCATAACCTTTCATCTTTACCTAATTTTTCTGATTTTTTTTTTCGTATATCATTAAACATATTGATTGAACTGAAGAAACTATGGATGGATCTGAAGGCGAAATCGGTAAGTGTTTTTATGATTTTGATTCAATCATCTTAGTTTTCTATGAACTTCTAATTAAATCGAGGGTTTTCATCTATGAGCCATTAATCCTTCTTTATAACTAATTCGAATTTTGGGTATTCAGTATTTTGAATTTTGCATTCAAAAGAATGTTGAACCCCCAAATGAAGACTTCTCTATTATAACCCTTAATTGATTGAAATTTTATGAATCCTTTGATTTGAAATTGTTAGGATTTTGATAAGACACCTAAATCCACAAACAACGATACAGGCCAAGGTCGATAACTTCTGATCTGCGTGGCATTCTTTCTTTCTACGAGAAGTTCAATCCTGACAAGTAATCCCTGAACAACTTGATTACTTTAGCCCCCTAAATACCAGCGAAAATAGACCTAAGTTTTTCCTTTCAAAATCCAGAATTAGAAAATCCTTCATGGCTGATGTGTTTACCATGTGTCCTGCTAATCAAAGCAAGCTACTAGGATTCGATTGCGCCTAATAGGTGATTCTTTGGCACCCTTGATTTGTGTACTCCATGTTCATGTAATGTCGTCAGAATTTGAGTCGCTTAACCTGTTCATTCCCTTTGTACGTTCGATTGGTCAGTAAGGCAATGTAGGCATCCACTTGAGAATGAGTTGATGTCTCTTAGTTTTCGTACCTTCACAATCAGATTAACCCCCACGTTCCACCACAGGATCCTCATACCCTAAACCATTTTATACTATCATCTATAAAAAAGTATTTGTTTGATATGTAAGAATTAGTTATCTCAGTAATGATGGTTGGAGCTTATCATGCTCCCATTCTAATAATAATAATCATGTTTTCTGTTTTAGGAAGAAGGTTAAAAGAGATACTAAGGAGCTAAGGCAGAAGCAAGGTGAAATTACCCTTTTATGATGTCGCTTAAAGAAGAGGCAACCCAAGTTTTGATGGATTCAATGTTTATGTAGTTGATGTAAATATCGCTGTATCTTTGGTTGTTCTTGTTTTTTGCTATGCACTAGTCAATTATTGAGGACTTATGGAATGGCAGGATGGTGCAGGTACCTGGAGTGATGGAAAATTGGTCACTAAAATAGAAAGGAACAGTGACAGTGTGACGGCAGTAAGTATCAGGACCCTGTATACTCTATTTTATGTACAAAATTCAACTTTTAACAAATTCTTAAGCTTGAATCCTTCTAACATATTGTCTTTTAAAGCTTAATAATCCCTTCTTTTATTCTCATAAAAAATCTATAGCCTTTGAATTGAGAAAATTTCAGCTACTTTCACTTAGGTTATGGAAATTCTTGTTCACTTTGGAGCTCCAGAAAATATCTTAGTCGATGGGAAATTTCACTTGGGAACAGATTGGTTGATTCCACTTTTACTCAATTTTTGGCGACTCCTACAAGATCTGGGCGTGAGTTACACCTTCTTAACTCAAAAGAATTTTTGAAGAAGTATCAGATTCCTCATTTCTTTTAATTGCTTAACGTTCATGATTTAGTATAATGTACTTATTTTTTTCATTTTATATGTATATAGGTTACTATCAAGTTTGACACAAGAGTTGATGATCTTCTTGTAGAAAACAAATAGGTTGTTGGAGTCAGAGTTTTTGATGCAATAAATGAATTGCATGCTGATAGCCAAAATTGGAAATATGATGCAGTTCTATCTGTAGGGCATTCTGCTCGTGCTGTTGATGAAATGCTTGTTCCTTATAATGTGCGCATATATAGTTCCCAAGATTTTGCAGTGAGTTCTTTCAGTAACCCTAAACTTTGCATCCTTGTTATGTGACATTGGATTTTTATTTTACTCTCAAATTCTGTCGACAAGCCTGATGCAATGTTACCATGGTATCTTCTTCGTGCCATCACACGTTATTTTCCTACTTTTACCCTCAAATGATAGGAGACGAAAACTAATTGGGAAGAAGATTCCTTGGTGACACTGCCTCGGGTGAACTCCTAAAAGATGTTAACGTATATCTTTGTGCCCTTATAAATTTTATTTACAGGTTGGGTTGTGGGATGAGCATCCTCAAGAACTAATAAACAACATCCAGGTGTGTCTCAACTTGCTTTCTTATTTCTTAATGGTTTTATTTTGAGTTTATGTTTTAAATTCTTACATGGACTCCAAAATGATTAGGTAATTTTCTATCAAAAAATTATCTTGTTGTATGCGTTACAGTCTGGTCTTCGTGCTATATTTCTTAATATTGACTATCATAACTTATGCAAGCATATTTCTTAGTTGGTAGTTTTGGTGTTAATTTAATTTGGATACAGCTAAAAAATTCCATATTGTTTTATGGATTTTACATTTGTATCTAGACTAATGTCCTGGATTTCTATATTTGTTTCTATAAATTAAACTATGTATAATAACTTTGGTCCCATACTGCTGGTTGACAGAATCTAGTAACTGGATGCCTCGTGAAGAATTTAAAGAACAAAGAAGTTTGGACGTGTTAATTTTAGTACACCACCAAATGATGAAAATGATGAAGTCCTCATCGATGAAATATTCGATATCCATATGGAACACTTGAAGGTATTGATCCCGGCGAGACCCGATTGAATGGCCAAAGCAATACGGAACTCGTACGTGCATAATCATACTATTTTTTTTTTATTCTTCTCTGTTGTTTTGAACATGAAGCCGCTTTTGTTGTTGAATTTAAAGATGTTGGGTTGTTAAGTTGTTAACAGAAATCAAAGTTATTTTTAATAAAATGAGTCTTACAAAAAATTCATATATTGCCTTGTCTGTAGTATTAATTTAAAAAAATAAGGAAAAAAATACCTACTTGTAGAAACTGACTTCGAATGCTAGAGATTCGACTGAGGCGGATTTGGCTGAAACTGACCCAACTGAAACAGATTAGGCTGAATATAGGATTACAGAGTTTGACACTCATCACCAGTCGTTATTTATGGACAAAACAAATCCGTTGTTAATTTTAGACAAAAACTAACCGTCCTATAATAAATAGTACACCAAAAATATGATAGACTTTATGACGGATGATATTAGTCTTATAACTCGATTTACGACAGATTTGGTCTGTCCTAAATTCCGCATTCTGGACTAGTATAAGCAAGGAAAAGCCGACCGAGGTGAAAACGGTGGAACAAGTGCTTGAGGTGGTCGAGGTGCAAAAGGTGGAACAAATGCTCAAGGTAGTCGAGGTACTGGAACAAGTGCAAAAGTTAGACGTGCTGGAACAAGTGCTCGAGGTGGATGTGGTGGAGGTAAAACGGCTCCAATTCAAGGTGGCAGCGGTCGAGGTAAAAAATATATAGTTATAGAACAAGTTGTGGAACCTCAGGCTAGGGACGATTTGGATGAGTTTTTGCAAAGCACGTCGGAGGAGGGATCAAGTGAAAGTGAATAACTATTTACTTTTTATAATATTACTTCATGAATCTTTTATTATCTAATACTTTGTGTATTTACTTTTGTTGTTGTTTGGTTATGGATTTGGATGGATGAATTTTTAAAACTTTGCATTTATTAATGAATGTTAGTCTTTCCAATTGTCTAATCTAAGAAAACTGAGGAAACAATCAAGATTCACTAATTTTTTGTGCACTTTCGGCTAGATCGATCCTTCACATAACCTAGCCAAAAGTGCATATAATACTTCTCAAATATACTTGCATAGGATTGCGGATGGAAAGTCCCGGCCGTTATACAAAAACGGTTAGGAAACGTATCCTTAACTCTATCACGGTCAGGAAATACCAAGCTATATATTTCACTAGAGACTCAAAATTTAACTGAACCTGGGTTACGTCTATGTTTCCGAGCCGTGTATTTGTTTGCGGTTGGCACTCCGAGCCGTAAAGCTGACATAAATTTACATCTCTGGTTTACGGCTTGGTGGACATTTGAAGTTCCTGGCCGTAAAAAGATTACGACTTGAAAATTCCTATTCATCAAGGATGTAATTCTGACAAAAAATAACAACTATTATTTACTGCTTGAACTACCTAGCCGTAAATATGACACACCACAAATCCTGCAAGTTTATACATAATAACGGTTGGGTTTCCCCTGCTATTTCCAAGCCGTAAATACCTATAATTATGAATACCACATCATATCGGCTAGTTTTTTGAATTTTTAAAAATAGATCCGTTTGAAGACTAATCTATAGAAGGTTTTAGATGTTCAACCACTTATTTAAACTTGAAATAACTCCACCTCCATATAACCACCCATTCCAAAATAAAATCACACCTTCTACATCAATAATCTCCACCAAAACTCCTACAAACTCAATGCAATGTACTCAAAGGATAAATCCAACTTCACTTTGGAAGAAGACTCATCTCTTTGCAAAAAAATTGTATTATGCTATCCAAAGAAACGAGAAGAACGAAAGCAAGGTGGTTTAGCCAGTAAATTGTATTGGAGTAATATTTTTGAGAATTTTTGTAGTGAAACAGGTAACACTAACAACCGCGATGGGGTTGAATTTTATCTTCGATTTTTAGACTGATAGCAAAATGTGGAAGAATATATGGCTTTACGTCGTATGTGCAATGAACTTCGACTTAGAGGTGAGACTGATAGAGAAGTCGCAGCTCAAGCTAAGAAGGAATGGAGAAAATGGAAAGGTTATGATTTCAACTTGGAAGCTCAATTCGCCATCATCAAAGATTTCTTAATGCATCGAAAGGGATGTTATTAAAACCAACTTTGTAACGGGGATCTATTAAGTATGTAATGAGTTTTATTTTGGTCTAATTAATGAAAGTATTACTAATTTGCAATCGTAGTATGTATTCATGTTGAAAATTAAAATTTCCCATCTTACATATTCAATTACGGACGGGAAATATAAGAATTCACAACTATAATACAGACTCAGCAGATTATCGTTGAATCACGACTAGAAGTTCTTAACTTCCCATCCGTTATCAATGTTTACGGCTAGGAATGCATCATATCCTAACCGTAATTGATTCATTACGGCTGGTTCGACACAATTTCTTGGCCGTAACATCAGAAAATTCCAGATTTCTTCTGATTTTTGACGGATTTGAACTGATGAAATTGATGTTGGGAGTTGATTATAAGGTTATCTTGAATTTTGTGATGAAGGGTTTCATCATTTTTCTTCAAAATAATTCAAAAAAATTTCACTAAAATCACCATTTTTCCTTCTTCAAAACTCAAAAAAAAAAAGGTTTTGATTTGCAAAAGATTAATGTTTTGATTAGTCTAATTGATTCACTAAGACTGATTAGTTAGCTTAATCCAGTTAATTAACATTAATCAAATTAAGGGTAGATTAGACATTACAAAAAATGATGGATAAGGGGTCCTTTGAGTTGTTATTTCATGACCCTATCAAGCCCCCAAAAGCCCATCCGTTTTAAGCCCAAAAATAGGATTCTTAGTTTAGTAAGAAAAATACATTAAAAAAAAAAAAAAAAAAAAAAAAAAATCCTCCGAATGTAATGTACTAATGTGTCATTGCATTATATGGAAAAGGACAAACCCATACAAGAGGAAGAAAATGGTTGCAAGCAGCACTAAATTCACAGTGCCTACATCTCTAAACCAAACAGTGAACTAGAATAAGATGAACGAAACTAATAAAAATCTAGTAAGAATCCAGATTCAGATAAAAGAACCTTTCAAGCTCTTCTACAAGATCTTTCGAGCAAACGTGACTGACATTTACTGACTGCATATGAGGAATTGATTAAAAAAAACCCAGCTCTTTTGTACCTTTAGCATGCCATCATCAAGAGTGTGAACTAGGACGTATCGCTTGGGAATC
Organism: Papaver bracteatum; assembly: GCA_023529315.1. Classification (NCBI taxonomy): domain Eukaryota; kingdom Viridiplantae; phylum Streptophyta; class Magnoliopsida; order Ranunculales; family Papaveraceae; genus Papaver; species Papaver bracteatum. Next base: position 388,921 of record JAJJWX010000557.1, on the reverse strand, counting down.
GGGATTAATGTTGTACGTAGACATCGGTGGAGCGACAACACTTACACAATATAGATAAGTATGTTTGGAAATGTATAAAACATCACCGAGTTGCTACTATTCTTGGATGCCTTTCTGACCTACCAACTAGCTTTTCTCCAATGTCTTTCAATGAAACAAGGCTATGCATATGGGGAACTGCTTGATAAATAAACTCTTTTGCGGCCTCAGCATACCATATTTTCTTCAAAGTTTTAGGGTCATAACAAGAGAGAACTCCATTCTGCCACAGCAGAATTTCACTCTTTGTTAGGGACAATAGTTCACATTTTGAGAGTGAATCCCATTTTCTACTAAACAACTTGAACCAAGTAAAAGAGTTACAGTAGGTACGCTCTTTCAAACGAGTACTACGTCGGCAGTTCTTCATATTTTTCTCCTTGAATAACCATATATCCATCATAGGTTCACCTTGCTTCATGTATCGAAGACACAGATACAGGTTCCCACCGAATGACCCGAGATTTACGTCCATATAGGAATTGGAAGGAATCTGACAAGGAGGTGAACAGAGTGATCGAAACGTTTCATCTGCTAAATCAAAGGCTACAATACCAAAATTAGATTTTTGATTTATCCAATGCAGAGCCCCATTAGCAAAAACGCCAAATCCCTTAAACGTATAGGTATTACTGCTGATTTCTGGTATGTCTCTCCACCCGCTGCCTTCACCAAGAGTGTAAACTTGGACTCGTCGCTTGGCATCTTTCATGTAAAAAATCTTAACAACCTTGTAGGCCTCGGAGGAATGACAATAACCGAATCCAGAACACTCAAAACATGCACCTATTTTGGGAGGACTAGTACGTTTTCTTTTTTTATCAGAGGAAAGACAAATACGTTCACCAGTCATGGGATTGAAGATGTATATAACCGCTAAAGTTTCGTAACATACCAAACCATTGCAAGTACCTACCATTGTGAAGTACCAAATACCAGTACCTATACTGCCTATCTTTGTAACTTTCTTGTAAAAAATTTGTTGTTCTTCTGTAGAATTTAAATTTACCATCTCACACGATTGCTCTGTGTAGTATAGGTCAACAGGACCTTGATCGCAATATCTAGGTGTCTGTGTGAAAAGCATACCTTTCTTTGGTTTCCCCAAGAGATTTCTCCATAGTCTGCATACTTTTCTGCATTGTAAGACTGATTTGATATCTGTCTTGGGTAATCGAGATAGTATTTCTAATACGATATCTGTACTCAAATTCTCCATCGGCTGCAATTTGTCTGTTCTCCTCAAAGATAGCCTATTGTCTTCGATTCTTGCTGTACAGCTAGGGTTTTCTATACAACAATCTTGATCTAGTAAAACGGTAGAGGCTCGTATTTATATGAAAATCTTAACCTGGTTTGCGGGCTGCTGTATTTTATTTATATTTTGGAGTCCAAATCTAAATATAGAAGGTGCTCTAATAATACCGCGCTGACATTGAGTGCTACCTTATTATTATGGTCTATTACCACTGAAAGTCACAGGGAAAGGCAGGGACTAGCCGGAGCGCTAAATAACACACGTTCCACTTCTATCTTGGTCACATCACAAGCATCCAACCCCCTGCAACTTCTCTGAAAATCCTAAAGATTTTAAATTAGCTAGGTACTACAAGAGATGCCTATAAAGATTCTTTAACAGACACCAACTCCATACGTTGGATCGTTTAACAATACAAATTAACTAATTAGCTTCTGTGGCTGGCTCTTTGCAATCTTGAGAGCTTTTTGACGATGTAACTCTGGCTCTTTGCATTACTGTAAATTCAACACACAAAATACTAATGCAGCAGAGCAGTTACCGTCTTGATATAATTTTGTGTTTCTTCACCCTTTTCATAATTTCTCACAGAAACCAACCGTTTTTTTGAAGTTAAAAGGCACAGTGCAACCAAGGGATTGTATAGATATAAATATCATAGGCTAATTTAAATGTGCCATAGCATTTAATGTGGCTTGGTAAGGGGCATGCAAAAGTGGCAAGCATTTAATGTGACTTGGAAGTGTTGCTTGGAAGTGTTGCTTTAATGGAAGAGTAGTTGGGTTACCATGACTTGTTATCATAAAAGGTAGGAGAACTCACGAGGAGAGCTAAGTAAGTATTTATGAGTGTTGTCTTGTCCGAATGACCTTGTTGTCCAAATGAAAATAGGTAAGACCTATCTATACAAGTCGAAGTAGAAACGTACCCTGGTCTCATTAAGGAGTGGGGAAGTAAATGGGAGGAGGTGGTAACCGTATGCATGGACTTGATGTTCCATAAAGTGGTTAACGAATGAAACTGTTATGGAATTGATGATCCATAAAGTTGTTAAAGAACGGCTTTATGTCCCGTGAACGTTTCCTACATAACTTCCCGTATTTACTAGCTGCCCCACCCTTATGACACTTCCTTATGAAGGGCGTAGTGTTCGCCGCACGGTGTAAACCGCCAAGCCAATACCCAAAGAGGATCCCCCAGTTTGTGTTGATGTCTCGAATATTTTTGGAAAACATGTAACTCGTTGTTATGGCTTGGAAAGTTGATGTCGGGAAACTTGTTATCCTGGTGACCTTCGACGGTCGAGATTTTGCATCTTGAGAGGAGGGGCAACCGTTGATCGTTGCACGCCTTTGTTTTGGTAGACGCGTAGTGAGGGCCAACAGGATGGCACGGCTAGGGTGTGTTTAGATTTGGCATGAGGGGCCAAGGGTTCGCCATGGGAATATGGCATGGCTAGGGCCAAGGCGAGGGCGGTTGGCTTGGCATGGCTAGGGCCAAGGAAAAGTGCGTTTGGCATGGCTCGGCTAGCTTGGCTAGGTTTGGTTTGGCTTGGAATGTGGGGCCAAGGGGTAGCCATGGGAGCACGAGGTAGGAGAGTGGTAACCTTATGCGCCCATGGCTACCCACATGCCAAGCCAAAACCGCACCTATCCAAAGCTAGTCATGCCATGCTCCCATGGATACCCCTTGGCCCCACATGCCAAGCCAAACCCGCACCTATCCAAAGCTAGTCACGCCATGTGCCCATGGCTACCCATTGGCCCCACATGCCAAGCCAAACCAAACCTATCCTAGCTAGCTGCGCCATGCCAAACGCACTTTGCCTTGGCCCTAGCCATGCGAGTCATGTCATGCCAAGCCAAGCGCCCTCGCCTTGGCCCTAGCCATGCCATACGCCCATGGAGAACCGTTGGCCCCTCATGCCAAGTCTAAACACACCCTAGCCATGCCACCCTATTGGACCTCACTACGCGGATACCAAAACAAAGGCGTACAATGATCAACGGTTGCCCCTCTCAAGATGCAAAATCTCGACCGTCGAAGGTCACCAGGCTAGCAAGTTGCCCGAGATCAACTTGCCAAGCCATAACAACGTGTTACATGTTTTCCAAAAAAATTCGAGACATCAACACAAACTGGGGATCCTCTTTGGGTATTGGCTTGGAAGTTTACAACGAGTGGCGAACACTACGCACTTTATAAGGAAGTGTCATAAGGGTGAGGCAGCTAGTAAATACGGGAAGTTATGTAGGAAACGTTCACGGGACATAAATCCGTTCTTTAACAACTTTATGGATCATCAATTCCACAACAGTTTCATTCGTTAACCACTTTATGGAACATCAAGTCCATGCATACGGTTACCACCTCCTCCCATTTACTTCCCCACTCCTTAATGAGTCCAGGGTACGTTTCTATTTAGACTTGTATAAATAGGTCTTACATATTTCCATTTAGACAACAAGTTCATTCAGACAAGACAACACTCATAAATACTTACTTAGCTCTCCTCGTGAGCTCTCCTACATTTTCTGATAACAAGTCGTGGTAACCCAACTACTCTTCCAAAATGAACTCACGAGGAGTTGATGTTCCATAAAGTGGTTAACGCATGAAAATATTATGGAATTGATGTTCCATAAAGTTGTTAACGCACGACATTATGTCCCATGAATGTTTCCCACATAACTTCCCGTATTTACTAGCCGCCTCACCCTTATGACAATTCCTTATGAAGGGCGTAGTGTTCGCTGCAAGCTATAAACCGCTAAACCAATTTCCGAAGAGGATCCCCCAGTTTGTGTTGATGTCTCGAATGTTTTTAAAAATAATGTAACACATTGTTATGTCTTGGCAAGTTGAGCTCGGGGAACTTGCTAGCCTGGTGAACTTCGACGGTCAAGATTTTACATCTTGAGAGGAGGGACAACCGTTGATCGTTGCACGCCTTTTTTTTGGTAGCCGCGTAGTGAGGGCCAATAGGGTGGCACAGCTAGGGTGTGTTTAGAATTGGCATGAGGGTCTAAGGGTTCTCCATGGGCATATGGCATGGCTAGGGCCAAGGCGAGGGCGCATGGCTTGGCATGGAGTGACTAGCATGGCTAGGGCCAAGGAAAAGTACGTTTGGCATGGCGCGGCTAGCTTGGCTAGGTTTGGTTTGGCTTGGAATGTGGGTCCAAGGGGTATCCATGGGCGCATGGCGTGACTAACTTGGGCAAGGTGAGGTTTTGGCTTGGAATGTGGGGCCAAGGGGTAGACATGGGTGCATGGCGTTACTATATTGGGCTAGGTGAGGTTTTGGCTTGGCATGTAGGTCCAAGGGATAGCCATGGGCGCATGACGTGACTAGCTTGGGTTAGGTGCGTGACCAAGCTAGGGTTTTGGTCCAAAGGTCGTGAGGGGACCTTATACGGCCAGGATTTGCTTCTGGGATTGAAGGGCAACCGTTGATTGTTGTACGCCTTCACTTTGGTAGCCGCATGGTGGCATGGCGAGACGTGTTTGGCATGGCGCGGTCGGCGTGGCTATCTTTGGCTTGGTGCGTGACCAAACTAGGGTTTTGGGCCAAAGGTGGATGCACGCCTTCACTTCTTCAACATTTGAAAAACGTTTTTGGCGGGAAACCATGACGTGATTTTAGAACATGTTCTAGGAAAATGGATAATTCTTGGTAGGAAGTTGTGTTATGTCCTAGAAAACATGTTTTGGCATGTCTTCAGGATTTTGGGCCAAAGTCTTTGAGGTTTGACATTTATAAAGCGTGCAAACACCAAGTTTTCACCATTTCATCATTTGTAAAACCATTTTTGAGCAATAATAATGAATTTTGAGTGTGTTTCCAACATGATGAGCTAATCTCCTCCTGGGATTGAAATGATTGGAAAATTTATTTTCGTTTATATTTTATAATTCACTCAATTTTTTAATTGTTTGCATAATTTTTGTCATTAGTTGTGATTCAATTAGGATAGGTTATGCCTATGTTAAGGGATCAATTAATTGTTGAGAATTTCACTTTGATTATTTAAAAGATAAATAGTTTTGGGTTGTTAACCATAATTTATTCATGTGTAATAGTGGAATCTCTCTTATCTTGAAATCAAATTTGATCTAAGTGGTTTAATTAAATCTAAATTCCTTTGCCTTCACAAGTTTCAAAAGAACCTTTCATATCACTTTCTACAATACATCAATTTTGAGGGGCTTGTCTTTAGGCTTTTTATTTGTTCTTCAGTTGTGTAGGGACCTTAGATGTCCAGGATTCGCTCCTGGGATTGAAGGGCAACCGTTGATTGTTGCACGCCTTCACTTTGGTAGACGTGGCGGGAAGGACAGCGCGGCATGAGAGGCCATGGAGAGATGTATTTGAAATAGCGCTGCTAGCTTGGCTAGGTGCGTGACCAAGATAGGATTTTGGGCCAAAGTCGTGAGGTGACTTTGGGCGGCCAGGATTTCCTCCTGGGATTGAAGGGAAATCGTTGTTTGTTGCACCCCTTCACTTTGATATATGTAAGGGGAAGCCCAGCATGGTGGCGCGACATGAGGGGCCATGGCGAGATATATTTGGCATGGCGCAGCTAGCTTGGCTAGGTGCGTGACCAAGCTAGGGTTTTGTTCCAAAGTCGTGAGGTGACTTTAGGCGGCCAGGATTTGATCTGGGGATTGAGAGGCAACCTTTGATTGTTGCACGCCTTCACTTTGGTAGCCGCAAGGGGAAGGCCAGCATGGTGGCGCGACATGAGGGGCCATGGCGATATATATTTGGCATGGCGCGGTTGGTGTGGCTGGCATGATTTTCCATTGGCACAGAGGTGCGAATAGCATGGTCTGCATGCCTTGGCGTTGTTAGTGTGGCTGGCATGATTTGGAATTGGAAAAGAGGGGCGGCCATCATGGTTGGCATGCTTTGGCGCGGTTGGTGTGGCTGGCATGATTTGCCATTGGCACAGAGTTGCGGCTAGCATGGTCCGCATGCCTTGGCATTGTTGGTGTGGCTGACATGATTTTCCATTGGCACAGAGGTGTGGCCAGCATGGTTGGATGCCTTGGCACGGTTGGTGTGGATGGCATGATTTGCCATTGGCACAAAGGTGTGGCTAGCATGGTTGGCATGCCTTGGCGCGGTTGGTGTGGTTGACATGATTTTCCATTGGCACAGAGGTGCGGCTAGCATGGCTGGCATGCCTTGGTGCAGTTGGTGTGGCTGGAATGATTTTACATTGGCACAGAGGTGCGACTAGCATGGTTGGCATGCTTTGGCGCGGTTGGTGTGGCTGGCATGATTTTCCATTGGCACAGAGGTGCGGCTAGCATAGTTGGCATGCCTTGGCGCGGTTGGTGTTTCTGGCATGATTTTCCATTGGCACAGAGGTGCGGCTAGCATGGTTGGCATGCTTTGGTGCGGTTGGTGTGGCTGTCATGATTTGCCATTGTCACAGAGGGGAATTAGGGTTTGGCTCGTCGTAACCCTAATTTGAAAAAATATACCCCTGTAATTATTTTAGAGACACATTAAATGTTTCAGTAAATGTGCCTAGTAAATGCTTGTTGCTTTAAATGTTGTGACATTACTGTCTGCTAGGGTTTAGTGTTTTACGATTTTAACCCTAAGCTAAAAACCACCATCAACAAATGGATATCCTTAACATACAATTTACCATGGTTGAACATATGTTTGGGGAAAAAACTATATTTTCGGTCGTTTTCCCTTCCACCTTGTTGACTCATTTTACTCGTTCCCTTTCTCTACGATAGAATGTTGTTAAGTACACCTAAGTCCTACCATACTGTTCCAAAACCTGATGGTGAATAATTTAAAATAGATTAGACATTGTTGCCGTCAATTTTTTAATGAAGAGAAAGTGTCCAGGTATGTACAAATTAACTTTCAAAAATGAACGCATGGATGTGCTGGCAGCCCGGCACGTCATCAGTCTAACCCTCTACTAAAGGGAACACGTGTCAACACATGATCTCTGTAAAAATGTCTTTTAGTTTCCGATCATCCTTTTATTGTATCTTAAGTGGGTCACAATACACATAAATTGTGGCCTTCATCATCACTACCTCTTCATAAGGTCATCTCTCTCATCCTAATTGATGACCAATTCCATACAATTGTTTCTTGGAAGAAGTATTTGGATACCATTGGTTGACAACCTAATTCTAATTTTCGGGTTTCTAGTCATTTCTTTTGATCAGTATATATATTTTTAAATGATAAGAATTTGCTATTGAATGAGGTGCACTAATAATGGGAGTTTGAGAATCATAGTGGTGTAATCTCTGTTCCGGATTTGAATTTTCGTCCCAAATGTAGTAGCAAATCTATGTCTTTTTCTGCGTTCATTTCAAAATCAAAAATGTAAATGTCAAACTAAGTATCTCAATTTATGATCTTATTTTAATTGTGTTGTCTATTGATTTCAGGTTTGTATCTAAAAAGATTAATGCGTTTTTGTAGCGGAAAAGAAGAAGAGAGACGATAAAGAAGGAATAAAAAGAAACAAAAATGTACGTCGGCAATATTGATTTTACCTTTGAAAGAAAGGAGGGAGGAATTGATTTTATCTGTGACAGGAAAGGGATCATCTATGTTTTTATTTGTTCTGATTTCACTTGAGAGAGAGACTAAAAACGAAGAAGATGAGATCGATTAAAACGAAGATAACGTGAAATAAACAGGGAAACAAAAATATTCATGCTCAAAATTTTCCTCGGCAGTATTCGATCATTGAACCTTTGCTTGTCTATTTGACAGATATAGCCATTATTATTTTTCTTTGTAAAAGTGGCAGACGTGGGATAACTTAGATTCGATGGGGCATTTTAGTCATGTGAAAAAGCTTCACCAAAAAGAAGGCTTCCCCAAACAATTACCTCTTTTCTTTATATTAGTATAAGATATAATATGAGACACATATACAGACTCCTTCCATCCAACTCAAGATTAACTTTAATTTAGGAACTATAAGGAATTTGACAAGGTGGTGATGGGAGGCACTGAAATGTGTCATCTCTGTAGGATCGAGCAAGAGAGAGGAGAGCACATGCGGAAGAAATAAAACGATTACATTGATAATCAGTTTGGTGTACAATCTCTCATGGCTTAACAGCCTACTTATAGTCTCACAAACTTGACAATCACTCAAGTACTTTCCTAATAAAATAAAATTCTAAACAAAGCACACTTTCCTAACATAACACAAACTCTAAATAGAACTCTTCTAGAATGCTCTAGAACCGACGTCACAACTTGCTTCGACTTCCAAATATGACACAGTGTGTAAACAACATATGTTGATCCACCATGATGTGTCAACAATACTTGTTGATTCATGCACTGTGTTAACAACACTTGTTGACCCGCGAACCAAATCACTATATCTGGGTTTAACTTCCAACATCCTCCCTTAAACCAAGATATCATTCAACGTGAATTTCGTAACCCTCTTCTACTCCTCATATTCTTTCATTGATCGACGTTTGCACGTCCTTGTCTTTTCTAATTTTCCAATCCTCTTCTTCCATAGATAAACGTTAACACGTTCTTGTTTTTCTCATTCTTATTCAAAGGTACCACCAACAAACCTTTACTCCTTGATACTCGATTATAGCTTATCCCAACTTCATGATCTCACCGGAATTCCGTCATCAAACTCAAACTCAATTCAAAAACAAAGCATAAACAGCAAACTAACTAAAAACAAAGCACATACAGCAAACCAACTATAACGAAGCAATCTTCTAATTTTGCTTAACAGCAATCTTCAAACACATACCATAATGTCGTCATACCATAGTAACCAGCACAAACTTCTTTCTTCTTCATCGCAGTGGAACATCATTCTTAAAAAATCCTTAATAAGCTAGAAACACCTCATTGTGCTCTATTCAACTTCCTAACCAAACACAAAACCAAATTCTTTAACTCAACACCGAGTATTGTAGCTCATCTTCTTCTTTCAATCTTCTCCTCAACTCATAGGTATTATAACCTCCTTTTGTTGATCACTCCCTTCTCAAATTGCAGCACCAACTGCAACTCAACCAAACACAAATTCCATACTAGAATATCTTCTCAACTCTAGACAAATCCCCACACTGGGATTGCTTCACTTCTCTAGCCAAATCCCCACACTGGGATTGCTTCACTTCTCTCACGATCACACCCTTATGAAGTTTCTTCTTTTCACTCTCTCATCACCTCCTGGTGATCAACTTCTCTTTATTCACAACCTTAATGTTGTTTCTTCTTCTCTTTTCTTATTTGTTCTTCAAGATTCTCTCACAATCTTTCTCTTGTTACGCTTCTGCCACAAGCAATAACTAACACAAAATCTGCCGCACTTTGTAAATTTTCCAAGTTTCTCTTACAAAATCTTCAACCACACTTCAATCTTCCAACATGTTTGAGCTTAAACTCCTACCATCCTCCCTTAAGCTCAAATATCGCCACCCAACTTTCTTTGTCATTCTAAGCTTCTGAATTCTATCACCTTAATCAAACTGTACCAATCCTCTGACCGCAATACCAGCTTTGATCCTTTCGTCTTTTTCGAATCCATGACTTAACCCTTCGAATCAACCACTTACCCAAAAACTTCTTACCTCAACAAAAACTGCTTTCAGCCACGCCTATGTCACAAAACTGTCACACTTTTCCACTTATAACAATTTTGTTATTGTCACCAACTGTGACACTTTTCTCTGTTACGCTTCTGTAACTATTCTCCTATAACAAAACCTTTGTAACACCCATGCTGTTACAAACTTTCAATAACACTTTTCCTTTTTTTTTTTTTTTAGCAAAACCCTAACTGATTCTTTTTTAATCTCAATCTTCTACATCTTCGCACATGACCCTTCAGCTCTTCACGGCATCAGGATTCTAGTTCAGGATCTTCACCAAAAACTTTTAGACTGCCAACGTTTCATACATCACCAACCCGATAAGCAACCACTTTGAATCCTCTTCTAACCCATCACAGCTTCATCTTCCATCACCGAGAACCACCAAACACCAGCCAAGAACAGCAGCCAAGCTCCATCGACTCCAAACAGCAGCTTCTCTTTTCTTGCTCAAGTTGCTCAATCTTCTAAAATTAACAACAACGACTTCATCTTCTCTGTTTCCTTCTTCACTGCACCTTCTTTTGATCAACAAAAAAACACCACTGCCAACTCCTCGGAATCGTGTTCCCAGTCTATGGAAACAGCTCTTCTCTTCTCTAAACTTCTTGTTTTATCTCAACTTCTAAATATCGTCCACACGATGGCTCACAACTAATCGACTAAGCTACCACAGACCATTGGAAACCACTTCCGTTAGCCATTACCTCTTCCCAATTCACACGTCTTTCATCTTCTTTCCCAATCCTGGCTACGGAACATGGCAGCGACAATAACTAATTTTTATTCTTTGTCCATCACAGCACGAACTCTTGAGTCTTCTCTTCATGTCTTCCAAGTTATCCTTGATCTCAAGATTATTCTAGCAACGACAGAAATAGTGCATCATCATCTCGAGCTCTTTCTTTGTAATCACCACCGTGATCAATCATGGTTAGCACCAACCATTATCCCAGGAAGTCAATTCTAGGGTAGCAAGCTTTTGTTCAATGCAAATTTAGAAATAGTCAATCACCAACTCCATTAAACAATCTGAGCCCATACATTAAACACGTACCAAACTTGTTTTTCTTCTTGTCTTTGATTCACGTCATAACCCTTGTTCACACAATCAAACAATGACATCAAACAATTTTCAACATCCATTAATCCATGGCATTCATCTACATACTCCAGTATGAAAGGCTGCACTCTCGAACCCTAACATGTCTTGACAGGTCTTCCCACTATTCTGTTTCGTCAACTTTTAAAAGAAACCCCTAAAACTTCACAACCAACCAATTCTTATCATCTTGTAAGTCATATCATCAAACACCACTTTAACTTAGGGAAGCAGCATCACTTTCAGACAGACGAACAAACCAACACGAACACTGCTTGACATCTAACAGGTATTGAAACAGAAACATACCTTACGCCTTTGCAGATGTGCAAGGACCAAGAACATCATCAACAATTCTCTTCTTCACGTACAAACGTGAAACAGTTCTTTCAAAAACTTTGCGTAACTTTTTTTTAAAACTTCTTTATCGATTTCTTTACCAAAACTCTTAACTCTTTCCCCTCTCCCTTCCTCTCACCTTGCTATGATGCCATATGTAGGGTCGAGAAAGAGAGAGGAGAGCACACACGGAAGCAATAAAACTATTACATTGATAATCAGTTTGGTGTACAATCACTCATGGCTTAACATCCTACTTATAGTCTCACAAACTTGACAATCACTCAAAGTACTTTCCTAATAAAATAAAACTCTAAAGAAAGCACATTTTCCTAACATAACACAAACTCTAAATAGAACTCTTTTAGAACACTCTAGAACCGACGTCACAACTTGCTTCGACTTCCAAATATGACACAGTGTGTCAACAACGTATGTTGATCTACCCTGACGTTTCAACAATACTTGTTGATCCATGCACTGTGTTAACAACACTTGTTGACCCGTGAACCAAATCGCTATATCTTGGTTTAACTTCCAACAATCTCTTAAATCGGCTACAATATCAAATCTAGATTTTGTGTTTACCCATAAGTGAAAACGCCTGAACCCAAAAACTTATAGCTAAATTCTGACATGGCTCTCCACCTGCTGCCATTACCAAGAGTGTAAACTTCGCAATGTCGCTTGCCAGTTTCAACGTAAGAGATCCTGACAACCTTATGTGTATCCTTGGGATGATACTATAGCCGAATCCAGCACACTCATAATGATCACCCATCTTAGGAACACGAATACCTTCGCCAGTGATGGGATTGAATGCTGGAAGCTTGCAACAATGAACCCAAGAAAGAACAAGGACGCAAGAGTTTTTCCCATATTTTCTATCTCCGTAACTATCTAGTAAATTTATCGTTGTTATTCAGTAAAATTTAAATTAACCATCTCAGAAAATTGTTCTCTATGGTCATTATCAGGTATAAGCCATGCTTTCCCCATATGGTGGGTCTTTCAACTTTTAAAAATTACGCTTACCTTTTAGTCATTATCACTGTATAAGTTGTTATTATACTAGGTTGTGGAGTTGGACTTGGGGGTTTTGTCCTTGTTTTGCTCATCAAGAAACATAAATAATAAGTAATGATCGACAAATTCAGTCCAAAAAGCAAGAACACATCGATTGTTTGAAATTAACAAATGATCTCTTATTCTAATTCTCAAAGTGATAATAAATACTGATAAGTGCCGAATGGCTTAAACGTCCTACGCAACGCCTCCTTGTAAAAAAAAAAAAAAAATGGCAATTACTATAGACATGAATGAATATCTATACTATGAGCAATATTTTAAATGTTGTAGACTTTTTTACTCGAGTTGGATTACTCGAGTAGGAAATGTATATAAACATTCAGCACCAAGTTGCTACCTTTATTGGAAGCATCAAACAATCGCTCTTATCCAAGATCTTTCAACAAAACAAGGCTATGCATATGAGGAATTGCTGCATAAACATTCCCTTTTGCACCTTCAACATACCATATTTTCTCAAAAGTTGTATGGTCATAACAAGAGAGAACATTATTCTGCCAAAGCAGAATTTCATTCTCTGTTCCTGAAAATAGGCGAGTTAAGCATTTATCCTATTTTCTGCTGAAACTCCTTATCCAAGTAAAAAAGTTTAAGTTGGTAAGCTTTTTTATACATGAACTGTTGGGTGCAATAATCAAAAATAAGGAAAAATAAAATAAGAAAAAGTTATTGATACTTAACTTCTTTATGATGGATGTGATCGATTTGACGAAATGGACGAGCTCTGCAGATCTCCGCAACAACAACAAGGAAAAACTTTGAAAACAGAGTGAGTCATGTGTTCAATACGTTGCCCTTTAAGATATTAGCGCCCGGCTACACTCAAGAGTGATGCTATAGCCCTCACATGACGGATATCTCCAGGATAAAACATCCTAATACACCTACTACTAGTAGATGCTCAACTTGAGCTTGGCAACTCTGAAAAAACCCTCAAGGAAAATCGCGAACGCATAAGAAAACATATAAAATATCTTCCCTTGGGGGTCTCTCTAAAATGTAGAGCAGCCCCTTTCCCATGATTTTTACAAAAGTAGTGAATTTGTTTATATAATGGAACAAAACAACTTAAGAAGAAGAACTCCCCGATGTGGGACTAAAAAGCTTATATAGTCTCTTAAAACAATCAAAAAGTGAAAACTCCACAATGTGGGACTAATAAGTTTTTTCATTCACAAAAGAAAACAATAAATTATAATTTTATTAAAACCTTAAAAAAAAAAAAAATTTAGTAATTGTTTTCCAACAATCCCCCACATGAATGAAAACTCAATAAAACACGAAAACACAGATAGATCTTGGTAAATCAACAACCTAATCTCACGACCCGAACTGACTCAACAGACAGACAAATCGTGTATGTTGAAGTCATACTAGCCATTCCAATGTCATCTCCCTCACACAACTGTGTGTTGACCCCAGGGTCTTAATTCATATAGTATAGAGATCTTTCATCTTTATTTCCTCACAAGTGAGACTAAAGGTTCCTTTCACCAAAGTGAAAAATAATGAACTAGTGAACCCTTAGTGACCCTTAGGTCCTAAGTTCCAGTAATACCAAAATCATCAAAACGAAAATCACATAAAAAGCGCAGGAAATACCATTTTAGGCAGAGGTGTCCATGAGGTATTGAACCTTTCCTTAGTGAGATATTACCGGAATTACTTCCTAGAGACAGTGAACTATGTCTTGAACTTCTAGCATTTGATGTAATTCTCGATAATGACCACGGATGATATCTCCAAGGTTGCTGCCAAGCTCGTGCCATTTTCTCCAATTTGGTGATAGACACATTTTTGTGTCTAATTTGATCTCAATACTATATATTGTTGGCAATCGATTTTGTACTAATTATGGTGTTTTTGTGTATCTGTAGGTGTTTCTGGAGAAATAAACATGTGTGCAAAATTCGGCTCAAAAAAGTGCTATTTGGAACCCCGAAGGAGATTTGTTATCCGGACTCTCAGTTTGGATAAGGGGCACCTAAATTACTAAGGGGCACCTTAATTAAACACCTGCTATTTACACTCCACAGACGGATAGGGGGAGACCTTCTTCTTTCACGAGAATATGTTTTGGAGGGAAAAATATGTTGTCAACAGCCAGATTTTCTAAAGTGAATTCGGTTAAGATTTTTGGAGAGATTTTCGTTGGATTTCGTTGTACTTGTCCTGTTTCATTAAAACAGGACTGGTAATACGTTTGGATTCGAGAAAAAAAGGGGTTTGATTCACAACTTCAAGAAAACAGGGAACACGAGAACTCCCGAGATATTTTCACTCCTACACGAGATTTTTGTGCATCTTTGTATGTCTGGAGATGTTTTAATCGATACTTGATATGTTGAAAGCATGTTTGGAGTGTGTCGACATCAGCAAACGCTTGAAGAATCAATAGAAAGAAATATTCCCATAAGAAAATATTTTATTTATTACGGAGATTTCGTGAGTTATGGCAGAGATTTTGTTGCGCTGTTTTGTATAAAAGGGGAGGTACGCGTCTCAGAAGGGGGATGGAGAGTTTGGGGTTCAAAGGAAGTATAATAGTGAAAATAGTCAAACATGCTTTCAACATATCAAGTATCAATTAAAACCTTCTCCAGACATACACGGATGCACAGAAATCTCGTGTAGGAGTGAAAATATCTCGGGAGTTCTCGTGTTCCCTGTTTTCTTGAAGTTATGAATCAAACCCCTTTTTTTCTCGAATCCAAACGTATTACCAGTCTTGTTTTAATGAAACAGGACAAGTACGACGAAATCCAACGTAAAATCTCTCTAAAAATCTTAACCGAATTCACTTTAGAAAATCTGGATGTTGACAACATATTTTTCCCTCCAAAACATATTCTCTTGAAAGAAGAAGGTCTCCCCATATCCGTCTGTGGAGTGTAAATAAAAGATGTTCAATTGAGGTTCCCCTTAGTAATTTAGGTGCCCATTATCCAAACTGAGAGTCCGGATAACAAATCTCCTCCGGGGTTCCAAATAGCACTTTTTTGAGCCGAATTTTGCACACATGTTTATTTCTCCAGAAATACCTACAGATACACAAAAACACCATAATTAATTAGTCAAAATCGAGTGCCAAAAATATATAATATTGAGATCAAATTAGACACAAAAATGTGTCTATCAAATACCCCAAACTTATTATTTGCTAGTCCTCGAGCAAAACTAAAAAATAAAACCGAGTTAATCTCGGGAGGGTTTACCAGAGGTGTACCCACAAAACCATGACTTATAATTGGTCACAAGTATCCAAAGAGCTATGAGGACATACAAATTCTCAACCTATCTCCAAGTGACTAGAATGCCAGAGAAATTAAAGGTGTCAGCTCTAAAGCTGACTGAAGAAAAGGGGAGACACATCCGCAACACTGCTAGATAAAGAGATATCCGCTACACAGCTAGATAAACATTGTAAGATGCGTCCGCTGATTTACAGCTGGATAAGATTAGGAGAGAGAAAAATATGAAAAGGACATCTGCTACACAACTAGACTAATTACGTGTGATGAGTTGAACCAGTGTTAGAAAGATCTTGTGCCAGATTGAAAGCGGACTAACAAAGCAACCAAATGCGGCAGAGAGGTGAGAAAGAAAGTTGCAGTCACCACTGCACCTTCAGGCGAAGAAGGCGAAGAAGAATAGATCACTGTCTAGGACAGACCTGTCATCTTATCTTTGTAACAAATTTTGTAAAATTTATCTCGTATTCTCAACGGTTCTGTGTGCTACTCTATAATAGTTGTTTCTGTAAGAACTATATCTGTTACAAACCCATTCATTCTCCCACTTCATCATTTGTAAGCACTTTGAGCAATAAGAATGAATTTTGAGTATGTTTCCAACATGATGATGAGCTAATTCTCCCGCAACCAAGGCAATGAGGAAGCTATTTACGCATAAATAATTGGTAACTATTTTATTTTCTCTAATTTATAATTAATAATTCACTTAATCACTGCTTTTGCAGAGTATTTAATTGTTTGCATAATTTTCTTCATTAATTGTGATTCGATTAGATAGGTTATGCTTTGTATTAAAATAATCTATGCTTAGGGGATACAATTAATTTTTGAGAATTTGCCTGATTATTTGTGAATTAAGAAATAAGGGAATTAAAAGATAATTAGATTTTTGGGTTATTTACCCTTATTCATTCATGTGTAATAGTGGAATCAGTGTCTTGGTTATTCCTAATATCTTGAGTTTTTAGTCTCGGTCATCTCTTCATCTTGTGACATAATTTGTATCTATTTTTAGTATTTTTCTTTATTAAATTCTAAAATCAATTTCAACAAGTCCGGGTGAACGACAACCTTACTACCACTTTCTACAACATTATTGATTCACATCAATTTTTGGCGCTGCCGACGGGAACTTGTGTATAGATTTGTTTTTAGGTTTTATTTTTATTTTTGTTCTTTTTTAAGCGTTTTGGTATTTTTGTTTGCTTTCAGATTTGGAGCTAAGCTAAAGAAAAAGAAAAAGTGCTGAAAAGAAAGGCAAAGCGCAAAAAGGAAAGAAAAGAGAAATCCAAAAGGAGTGAAGGAGAAGTTTTGTAAATAATTTTATTTTTATTTTTTTTAGAAACTGTAATTAGGATTATATTTTTGTAATATTTTTATTTTTGGACCTTTTTTCTTTATTTTTAGACTTTATTTTTGGACATTGGACATTATTATTTTTGATTTTTTTTAAACCCTACGGAAGGGTAGTTTCAAATATAAACTGCACAGGGAAGGGCGGTGATTACGATATCACCTCGGCCCCTCGGGTTCGTACATGATATAGGAGTCGTGGCCCGAGTCGATTTCAACGGTTCATCCCCCGTCTGGAACGGGAGGTGAGAATTCTAAACACCCGTGAATCCCCTATCAGCGGGTTTACTGGATGATTTTGTATGCATATATGTTGAGGTCTTGAATACGTCCGCTTTAATTTCCTAGTAAAGGGCAAGGCCTGGCCATACTAGATAAGGGTTCGGATTTCATCACCGTTCTCTTCTTGCCCGCCTTAGGAAAACGATACCAAACGCGAACCTAAGCTTAAAATACTGACTAGAACAAGACCGATAAGGTAACGAGCTTAATAGGAAAGTCATTCGAAAAATATTGGTTACTCTTTTAAGCATACTTCGAAGTTCATGATGGTTTCGGGGAGTTAAATGCGTGAATGCGCCGCCTTGTAATGCGGTGAGGCCTTGGGTATCAAAGCTCCACATAGCTTCCCTCGCCTCTATTCAACTTACTTAAACTCGGATTGATTCCAGAGGGGTTTGCTCAGATTGTAACGAGTTCCTTTTCGAAGGATTAGAAGATGGTATAGAAACAATCTAAGTGGAGCCATCATGATTTTTTTTTGCTAGATGAAATAGGTTTGTTTTGGTCGAGTCAGCCTTGTTTGTGCTTGTGTAGAATTCCCTTACAATTAGGATGTCAAACTGGTATCATAATAGCCATCACAATAAATATGAATATCCAACTGAACAATATGGACATCACTCTTTTTATGACCATAGTGTGAATAGTGGTTGGGAACGCCAATCTTTTGAAGGTTATGGGTCATACAATGGTGATCCCAATTACTATCCACACGTGCATCAGTTTTACGAGCAAGAAGATTATAATACTAGTTCTTAGTCTCTAGAGGATACAATCAAACTATTAAAAAGTAGTCCTTTTTAAGATCCTTCTGTTCATACTCCTTCTTTAGAAGAGTCCCTCAGGAACTAAACTGAGTCGACACGTAATTTAGCTGAGATGAATGGTATAGTTATGGAAGAAAGAGCTACAATAATGATTGAACCTTTTTTAGAAGATACCCTCAAGCAGATAGATGAGACGAATAAAAAAATTGCTCGAGATAATATGAATTTCCAACAGAGTGTTCCCAGTTTCACTTTGATAAAAGGTTTTAATCGATACTTGATGTGGTTAACCCAGGATATGATACCACGATTGACTTTGTTTTCCCACCAAAAACCTTCCTTCCAATTGTGGGAACATATGAATTTCATATGTGTCAGTTATTAAGTTTTGAGACTAAACCTAATTACTTTAGAAAATTAGGGTCGACACATTTGCTTAAGAATGACCACTACTGTGGTCAACTATGTGAGTCAATTATGATTGACTTAGAGGATCCCCAGTTATTCAGGTTATTGTTATATGCTACTAAGTTCTTAATTAAGTATTTCCAGACTCTAGAACCTGATCTTCAGGATCCTGCCTTTGAGGAAATCCAGCCGATGAAATATTTTTATCTAGACCCTTTTATAGAGCCTGAACCCGAAGCACAACTAGATGTAGTTTTCTAAAACAAAAAATAGATAAGGGAGTGTTGGATTTCTTCCTCGTCTGTTGTAGTTTCCTCTTCTTGTGGTTAACACTTTTCGATACAGATGACCCGCAGTTATTCCGGCTGCTACTATACGATTCTTCGAGGTGACTAATCTCTTCCATTGTCTGGCTGAAGACTTTAAACTTAGCACTTCTTGGGAGGTAACCCAATATTCTTGAAACATGATAATATCTTTCCTTACTCTTTTCTTCAAGTGGTAATAGTTTCTCCTTGTTCGTTCTTTTAATTTCATCTATAGAACATTGAGGACAATGTTATATTTAAGTTAGGGGGTGAGGAAGAACTTTTTAGTTGCACTTTTGAAACTTCTAGCGTCACATGGTATCCGGTTAGCTAAGTTTACATACTGTTTCTCACCAAAAAGATAGAAATTGGAATGCTAGGAATAACAACCTATTGAGACATTAGAGAAAAAGACATTGAGATCCTTGAAATTCAGGAGAGAACTTGTTCCTTTTAGAGGGTAACCGTGATGGACCTAACCATCTATGATGGAAAGGCAAGTAGGTCAGGAAATTCCAGAAAGACAAAGAAACCTCACAATGTAGTCTTAGTTACTGGATTACGACTCTCTCTCAGTAGAAACTTATCATCATCAACAAACGGAGCGACATCAAAATCTATGAAGAAAGTTGAAGACGTTTAAGGTTTAGAAGCAACAATAGAAAAGAATAATTCAAAAAAAAAATCAAAGTTGTGAGCAAGAAAAAAAACGATATAAGTTGTTGAAGTTCATGATACTAAGAAATTACAAGTTGCGAAGATCCAAGTGTTAAAGTCCTTCTGTGATGGCCATGTAAATTTTTGTCTTGTTATACTCTATTTAAAAAAAAAAAAAAAAAAAAAAATCATTACGTTCTTTTTTTGTTCGATAAGGCCACAGGGAAGTAGAAATTTTTATGTCAAGCAAGAAATCGAAGAGAAGAGTTAAATGTCAAAGTTCTACGAGGTTCATGAATTTATCATCAACAGTTGAAGACCGAAGAAGACGTTGTTTCTACTGAGCACTATGAGAAAGTCGAAGAGAGATGCATTTGGTTGCTTTGTTAGTCCGCTTTCAATCTGGCACAAGATCTTTCTAACACTGGTTCAACTCATCACACGTAATTAGTCCATCTGTGTAGCAGATGTCCCTCTCATATTTTTCTCTCTCCTAATTTTATCCAGCTGTAAATCAGCGGACGCATCTTACAATGTTTATCTAGTTGTTTAGCGGATATCTCTTTATCTAGCAGTGTTGCGGATGTGTCTCCCCTTTTCTTCAATCATCTTTAGAGCTGGAACCTTTAATTTCTCTGGAATTCTAGTCACTTGGAGATAGGTTGAGAATTTTATGTCCTCGTAGCTCTTTGGATACTTGTGACCAATTAGAAGTCATGGTTTTGTGGGTACACCTCTGGTAAACCCCCCCGAGATTAACTCGGTTTTATTTTTTAGTTTTGCTCGAGGACTAGCAAATAATAAGTTTGGGGGTATTTGATAGACACATTTTTGTGTCTAATTTGATCTAAATACTATATATTGTTGGCACTCGATTTTGTACTAATTATGGTGTTTTTGTGTATCTATAGGTGTTTCTGGAGAAATAAACATGTGTGCAAAATTTTGCTCAAAAAAGTGCTATTTGGAACCTCGGAGGAGATTTGTTATCCGGACTCTCAGTTTGGATAATCGGCACCTAAATTACTAAGGGGAACCTAAATTGAACACCTGCTATTTACACTCCACAGACGGATAGGGGGAGACCTTCTTCTTTCATGAGAATATGTTTTTGCGGGAAAAATATGTTGTCAACAGCCAAATTTTTTAAAGTGAATTCGGTTAAGATTTTTGGAGAGATTTTCGTTGGATTTCGTTGTACTTGTCCTGTTTCATTAAAATAGGACTGGTAATACGTTTGGATTCGAGAAAAAAAGGGGTTTGATTCACAACTTCAAGAAAACAGGGAACACGAGAACTCCCGAGATATTTTCACTCATACACGAGATTTCTGTGCATCCATGTATGTCTGGAGAAGGATTTAATCGATACTTGATATGTTGAAAGCATGTTTGGAGTGTGTCGACATCAGCAAACACGTGAAGAATCAATAGAAAGAAATATTCCTGTAAGAAAATATTTTATTTATTACGGAGATTTCGTGAGTTATGGCAGAGATTTTGTTGCGCTGTTTTGTATAAAAGGGGAGGTAAGAGTCTCAGAAGGGGGATGGAGAGTTTGGGGTTCAAAGGAAGTGCGGCAGAGAGGTGAGAAAGAAAGTTGCAGTCACCACTGCACCTTCAGGCGAAGAAGACGAAGAAGAATAGATCACTGTCTAGGACAGACCTGTCATCTTATCTTTGTAACAAATTTTTTAAAATTATCTCGTATTCGTAACGGTTCTGTGTGTTACTCTGTAATAGTTGTTTCTGTAAGAACTATATCTGTTACAAACCCATTCTTTCTCCCACTTCATCATTTGTAAGCACTTTGAGCAATAAGAATGAATTTTGAGTGTGTTTCCAACATGATGATGAGCTAATTCTCCCGCAACCAAGACAATGAGGAAGCTATTTACGCATAAATAATTGGTAACTATTTTATTTTCTCTAATTTATAATTAATAATTCACTTAATCACTGCTTTTGCAGAGTATTTAATTGTTTGCATAATTTTCTTCATTAGTTGTGATTCGATTAGATAGGTTATGCTTTCTATTAAGATAATTTATGCTTAGGGGATACAATTAATTTGTGGGAATTTGCCTGATTATTTGTGAATTAAGAAATAAGGGATTTAAAAGATAATTAGAGTTTTGGGTTATTTACCGTTATTCATTCATGTGTAATAATGGAATCAGTGTCTTGGTTATTCCTAATATCTTGAGTTTTTAGTCCCGGTCATCTCTTCATCTTGTGACATAATTTGTATCTATTTTTAGTATCCTATTTTTGGAATCAGTGGTAGTAAGGTTGTCCGAGTGAACGACAACCTTACTACCACTTTCTACAACATTATTGATTCACATCATTTGGCCCTGGACATATCCTGTTTCTCAGAATGCTCTAGATAATCAAAGCTCATATTCTCATAGGAAGCGGCCCCACTTCCTCATTCAGATAGGTGTGTTTCCATAAAGAGTGTTACTGCTACACCCCACTTCAATCTTAAATTGAAACTATAGAACTCATTAAGACTTCTTAAAAGTCATCCTTCACATGCAGACACACTATCACGTCTACACCATAGGGAAGGGACAGAGAATGAAATTCTGTGATAGTGTTTACCTTTACACACCACAAATTAGTTGTCTCATTCGAAACCTTGATCTTGGGATCTCCAGTCAGCAAGGTTGTGTATCCTACATGGCAAGTTTAATTTAAGAGCTTAAGCCCCATCCCCCTCGATGCATTTCTAACCTTCTCTTTGGATAAACCTTTCGTCAAAGGTTGCGTGATATTCTCCTTGGACTTTATCCAATCAATGGAAATAACGCCAATTGAGATTAGTTATTTTTATCTTTATCTATATAGATTGGCTAACACAATGTATAGATATAGCTGGCACAGGCCTATGCAAGAGAGGAATGTCTTCTAAAAGCATCTTAGGCACTCGGCCCCCTCTCGTACTTTATCTAACGCAATACTCTCAGATTCCATAATGAATTGAGCAATATATATTTGTTTGGAAATCTTCCAAAAACAAACCCTCCTGCTATAGTGAAAACATATTCACTCGTAGACTTAAACTCCTCTGAGTCAACTATCCAATTTCCATCACAAAATCCCGCAAGGACAGCAAGATACCTTTCATAAATCAAACCAAAGGTAATATAGTATTTTAGGTACCTGTCGATGGTGTATTTTAGATAATGGGTAAAGTCGTAAAACCCCATGACCTAGTGTTACCGGAAACACATTAACTACAAGGATTTAATTCAGGTGTCAATAATTAATGAGGGTATTTTTTCAAAATACCATATTAGGGTTTTCGACACATAACCCTAATTCCAAAACCAAGCCGCATACTGCGCACCATGGCAACGACGCCAAAACCAAGCCGCATATTGTGCACCATGGAAACGGCGCCAAAACCAAGCCGCATACTGTGCACCATGGAAACGAAGCCAAAACCAAGCCTCATACTACGCACCATGGCAACGACGCCAAAACCAAGCCGCATACTGCGCACCATGGAAACGACGCCAAAACCAAGCTGCATACTGCGCACCGTGTCAACGACGCCAAAACCAAACCACATACTGCACCCACAGAAAACCATGCAAAACTAAGCCGCTATACCGTTTTCCACATGCCAAAAATAGTTCCCTAGGCTCGCAAACCGTGCAACTAGGTCAACTTGGCCGTGTGTGCCATTGGCACATGCCAACACGCGCCATTAGCCAATTTCTAAGTCGCTACACCATTTGGCACATGCCAAAAATAGCGCCCTAGGCTCGCAAGCCGTGCAACTAGGTCAAGGTTGCCATACGTTCCATTGGCACATGCCCACACGTTACCACTAACCACTTTCTATTCCAAGCCGCTACCCAATTGTAGCACCCGCGACTTGGCCAAGGTGGTTGTACGTGCCATTGGCACATGCCAACACGTTACCACTAGCCACTTTCTATTCCAAGCCGCTACCCAATTGTAGCGCCCGCGACTTGGCCAAGGTGGCCATACAGGCCATTGGCACATGCCAACACGTTACCACTAGCCACTTTCAATTCCAAGCCGCTTCCAATTTGTAGCGCCCGCAACTTGGCCAAGGTGGTTGTACGTGCCATTCGCACATGTCAACACGTTACCACTAGCTACTTTCTATTCCAAGCCGCTACCCAATTGTAGCACCCGCGACTTGGCCAAGGTGGTCGTACGTGACATTGGCACATGCCAACACGTTACCACTATCCACTTTCTATCCCATGCCGCTATCCAATTGTAGCGCCCCCGACTTGGCCAAGGTGGCCGTACGTGCCATTGGCACATGCTAACACGTTACCACTAGCCACTTTCTATCCCAAACCGCTATCCAATTGTAGCGCCCGCGACTTGGCCAAGATGGCCGTACGTGCCATTGGCACATGCCAACATGTTACCACTAGCCACTTTCTATTCCAATCCCCTACCCAATTGTAGCGCCTGCGACTTGGCCAAGGTGGACGTACGTGCCATTGGCACATGCTAACACGTTACAACTAGCCACTTTCTATCCCAAGCCGCTATCCAATTGTAGCGCCCGCGACTTGTCCAAAGTGGCCGTGCATGCCATTGGCACATGCCAACACGCAACCACTAGCGACTTTTATCCCCAACCTACTAGCCAATTTCCAAGGCAATCCGCACATACCATTGGGACATGCCAAACATGCTCCACTAGCGACTTTGGCATTTCCATTCGCACTCAAAGTGCAACTTGCGGCCAAGGCATTCCGCACATGCCAAATGCTCCACCAAGCGACTTTGGCACTGCCATCTGCACTCAAAGTACAAATCGCGGCCAAGGCATTCCGCACATGCCATTGGCACATGACAAATGCTCCACCAAGCGACTTTGGAAATGCCATCCGCACTCAGAGTACAACCCGCGGTCCAGACATCCCGCACATGCCATTGGCACATGCTGCGACACTTCACTAGCAACTTTGGCATTTCCACTTGCGCCCAACTATCGAGACATCAACACAAACTGGGGGATGCCTTCTTGGGGTTTTGGTTTGGCGGTCACAGTGTGCAGCATACACTACGGTCGCAATAAAGAAAGGCGTGCAAGGAATGAATACGGTCAATTAAATAAGGAAATTTATGGTGAAAACGTTTTTCACTATAAAGCCAACGGTTTTTCACCTCCTCTGTTTTAATTGACATATTTACTCAATTCCTTAATGAGGCCAGGGTACGTTCAATCTCACTTGTATAATTAGGTTTCACTTATTCTGCCAATACACACAAGTCTTGGTCAGGCAAAATATAACACTATCAGATAGCAACTTTGCAAGCTCTCTCAAAAGCTTCCATCATTAGCAAGCTTCCGCAAGCTTCTACAATTCTGATACAAGTTGAGATACTACCTAGCCAGAACTCTCTGGTCTCATCACCCTTCTTCGTTATCCTCCCCAAATCAACCCTTCTCCTCCACTTTGTGACCGAAGAAAATCTGGAACGACCATCTTCTTGGTATAGGCCAGAGTTGTACAAATTGATATCTCGAATCAAAAGTGCTCACGTGCATCACATTTGTTTAAGGGTTTAAACCAGTCTCTCCACCATCGAATTTACCAAATTCGGCAGAGGCGATTTTCTCCCGTAAACAATTGGCGACCACAACGGGAGTTTCAATCTCTCGGTTACAATATCTACTCCTATAAATCGATCTCTCGTCTCGATACAAGCACCAATATCAGAAGCAGCCAATCAGTTTGGAGATATGCGACTGAACTACCAGACAACCCAGTTGCCAGCCGTAAAAACTACACGGGAAACTGGGGACTCCGATTTGGGGACTGGCTGGCGGGTTTTTTTAGCAAAAAACTATTACCAACAACTGGGTACTTTATGGAAAAGTCCCTGGCAAAACCACTTCTTATACGAAAATAGGAATATTTGCGACGAAAGATCCATACAACTAGTAAGTCTATACCGGGAAAGATATCTTCTCTGTTTTTGGGTTCTCAGTAAAACCATCATACCATTACTTCTTGTGTTATTTCTAGCACACACTTTCGTAAAAATAATATTCCCTTCGCAAGGCATAATCAAAGTTATATATTAAAACCATTCATCCCATAAAATAATCCAACATCTCAAAAAAAAAAAAAAACATCAACCAACTACCAAAATCATCCAGACTCCGAAATCAAGCACCCAAAGTGTTCCCCAAAATAAACAAAAGGGAATCTAAAGGAGAAACATTCAAGGGAAGTTTTCCAACAACGGTTTAATCTTCTTAGAAAGATGGTCCTTCACATCTTCAATAGCCGCTCTATTCATAGCTATCACCTTGGACAACTCCTCAACTTCCGCTTCTTGCCGAGTGATCTCCTCCACAGAAGGGATTTGGACTACTGTATCCTTCAATTTTCGAATCTCAACAAGATTTTCGACGAACCACAAAGCATTGAATTCCTTATCCACACATACATCACGGTGATGCTCCCATTTAGCAATAAAGTATTCATAAAAGGTGTGGCCAGTCACCCCGCACATGTCCTCAATAGAAGATAAAGCTCCTTCCACACGTTTAACCAACGTAATACGACTAGTGATCTTCCTGGTCGTAGCCATGTGTCCATACTTCTTCCAGATTTTGGTATACAACGCTTCATATTTGGATAGCACGCTGAAACCGCCGACCAACACGTGACTGGGTAAGGAACCAAGTACTGAGGATCGAAAATGGCGCCTGCAACCAGATCCGCAATCTGCGAAGGGTTCCCTTCCGTATCTGCGCCAGAAATCATAGAATCATTTCCCGGTCGAACTGCATTCATGCTTTGTGATTGATTAACTACCATCCCCAAGCCATCATCAGCGGTCACAGTCACTACATGCATATTTTCAACTTTCATCTCCAGGTCATCACTGACGGTTGTTGTCACCAAGGGAAAGTCTTCATGTGTCTCCACCTCAAATATATCTCCCGAGTCAGATTCCTCCTGCAAGATTTGAGTTAGACGTTTTCAAAGGGAGGAGGAAGAAAAAGAGGCGCGAAATCTACTGAGCCACTTTCCGAAAGGGATCCAGCGCTGCTATCGGAAGAATCACTTTCACCTTCCGAACTTTCTTCTTTCTCTGGAAAATTACCGTTGTGAGAAGGCTCGATGCCGCCAGAATTACTCAAAGGAGTTACCGTCTCCCGACAGCGAGCAAGGGCATTAAAAGCAATAACACTACCAAAGCCCTGGAAGAAACGAGACACATACCTTCAGCAGAAATTCACACATTTGGAAAACAGGCCAGCAAAGAGGCGACACATACCTAGTTATTGGAAGAACTGAAAGACACAAGGGCTGCAGGAGGATCCTTTGAATCCGTCTGAAACCCACCAGCATGTTTTTTTGTCCTCTTCTCTTTCACTTGGGGACTTTCAGAATTGCCAGACGACTTTCTCTTGAAATCTCTCAACATTGGGTACTTCTTCAAAACCTCTTGGGAAGGCTTACCACGAACATTCTCCACCGCGTCATCTACGAACTTGCGAATCATAAGACGCTCACGGCACCAGAACTCGTTGTAATTAGAAGTCTTCGAGGGATCTCTTTCCGATTGTAAAAAAGGAAGACAAATACCTGACTCAAGGGCACTAGCATCGACGGCAGCACGCAACGAATCCTCAGGAAGAACCAGCTGGCAAGCAAGAGGCACCCCTTGATTGAAGCCCATGTGACTAGTGGCACGGTCAATATTGTAAGCATCCATCCGAAAAAAAAACCTAAAGAAAGCCGACATGTAACCCAGAACGCAGCTTCGCATAAACAAGTTTTTACCAATGCTCAAGTCGTCATCCGAAGACAAGACCGCATCCGGAGCAGAAGCGAAAGTATCAATTTGAGTCACAGACTTGTGGACTGGCTCCCATGGATGAAATTTGATCTCGTGCAGCTTATCAAGAAGACTAACCAGGCTCACGCCAACTATTGAGTGCCTATTCACCCATCGAAGAATTCGAGATCCACCCCAAATCGCGAGAATCGTAGGCAATGGCTTTGGGGCATACTTTTAAAAATTCTCCCACAGCCACGCTTACAGAAAAACAATGTGCACATACGAGTCTACTTTCAAAAGACCATTCGAAACTTGCATATTCGTGACTAAGTAATCCAGATTTACATACAAGGAGCCGAGGAATAGCTTTCCAATGGGTAGAACTTCACCCTTCGCCAATTTTACGGCAATTGGAAGCAACCCCAGTCTTATCTCCTTCCTGCCAGAGTTGTCGTCAAAAATGTCTCCAGACAACCAGAGAGCCAAAAATGCTGCAACGTGGAGATCGCTACTCTTCTGTTTAGCCTCCAACTCTTTCGGGAACCACTAAGATATCCACCAGTTGTAAAGGAACCTTTCGTCTTCTTTCCGGGCAGGATTTCTCGACTTCTCAGAAGAATATTTTCTGGCAAAGTCTCCCTACTTAGCAGCATGGTCATCTCGCATCTTCTTCTCATCTTCTGACAATTGGAAGTTAATATTCCCGGTTACCGGAAGATTAAGCAAGAGATCCACGCTCTCTAAGGTGAAAGCTATTTCGCCCCATCTATAGATAATTGTGTGAGTGTCCGAACACCACCTAGAGAGGAAAGCAACCAAACACGGGACATCTTTCCTAACCTGGAGACATACTGAAGCTCTGACAGCATCAATGATTTGTTCTCGAGTCTAGTTGGAATTTATATGCTCCTTAATCACCATAAAATCCACCCACAAATCAAAGGAACACAATGGGATTTGGCACATTCTGAAGTCTATACTGGAAGAGGCGTACAATCCTTTATGCAGACAAATCCGTATGATGTGCTCCGGCCGGACCGGAAGGGTTTTCTTTTCGTCTTCACCACCAGTCAATAAAATTGGCACGATATCTGGATGATTTCTCCGAGCAGGAGCGAGGGGTTTGATAAAGAGCTCATCATCTATGTTCGGTTTAGAACTATCAACATCTTTCGACGAAACGGAGCCTTGTTCAGGTAACATCTTGTCGGTTTTTTCTCTCTTAGAAACAAGATATCTTCACAAAACAAAATAGGGGAATTATGAAGTGATCTCCCAAACACATAACCGCACTCGACAAGAAGAAAAATCCCTGACACATGGGAGAATAGTATGGTTTCGAAATACATATACAGTAATTCTTTCGAGTTCATATGAAGAACATATACAATATTCTTCTTCGGGATTCATATACAGTAATTCTTTCGGGTTCATATGAAGCACGCATACAATATTTTTCTTCGGGATTCATGTGCAATATATTTGTCGGGTTCCAGTGCATATACAGTATCCTACTTCAGTATTTTTTACGGAACCGAATCATACAATATTCCCTACAAGAAGCACGTCAACTAATCGTACAGGCAATATTAACGCAAGACTTATGGAAGAAAAAGCACATACTCCTAGGGTTTGCACCTACAAAGGGAAACAAGAGAAGTACTAGAAGATACACCTGGGTAGCCGGTTTCTCCTTTATCAATTTACCACTAGCAAGGAAGAAGGAAGGAACAAAGCGTAAGATAAAACAAAGGACTTCATGTATATATATGTGAGCGGTTTCCACAATGGGGAAGGATTCCTTTTCTCCCAAAGCCGGGCGTATAAGGGAAGTTTGGGCCCACAAAAGCGCCCGACTTCCCAACGACCGCTCAAGCCCCATCAACGACGCTAATACCTCCCAAGCACGCTCCCTTTGCGCCAATCTCACCACACCAGACTCTCAACCTTGCGTCAGTACCTCCCAAGCTAGCATGCTCCTTTTGTGCCGGTCCCACCAATCGCGATGACCTGTCAATGTCTCCCAAGTCGCACCATCTATCACGTATATCTCCCATTGGCCCCACCCGCCAGCGCACGCTCAGTTTCTCAACTCGCGCCAACAGCTCAATGCTTCCCAGCCGTCCATTTCCGCCAAATTATGCCAACCTCCCGCTCCATGAAAAGCTGCCAAGGATGAGGATTCTGAATCCAGTTCGCATCTCAGAAAAAAGGTCAGATAAATATCCCGTTTCTCTTTCAGATATTGTCTTGGCACCATCTTATGCTTACCTCGCAACAAAGCTCCTGTTACGAGCTAAGCATGGAACTTAATATCGATGGTGGATTTTAGATAAGGGGTAAAGTCATAAAACCCCATGACCTAGTGTTACCAACAACATATTAACTACGAGCATTTAATTCAGGTGTCAATAATTAATGGGGGTATTTTTTCAAAATACCATATTAGGGTTTTCGACACAGAACCCTAATTCCAAAACCAAGCCGCATACTGCGCACCATGGCAACGACGCCAAAACCAAGCTGCATACTGCGCACCATGGAAACGGCGCCAAAACCAAGCCGCATACTACGCACCATAGAAACGGCGCAAAACCAAGCCGCATACTGCGCACCATGGCAGCGACGCCAAAACCAAGCTGCATACTGCGCACCATGGCAGCGACGCCAAAACCAAGCCGCATACTGCGCACCATGGCAACGACGCCAAAACCAAGCCGCATACTACACCCACAGGCAACCATGCCAAACTAAGCCGCTATACCGTTTGGCGCATGCCAAAAATAGTACCCTAGGCTCGTAAACCGTGCAACTAGGTCAACTAGGCCGTGCGTGCCATTGGCACATGCCAACACGCACCACTAGCTAATTTCTAAGTCGCTACACCATTTGGCACATGCCAAAAATAGCGCCCTAGGCTTGCTAGCCGTACAACTAGGTCAAGGTGTCCGTACGTGCCATTGGCACATGCCAACACGTTACCACTAGCCACTTTCTATTCCAAGCCGCTACCCAATTGTAGCGCCCGTGACTTGGCCGAGGTGGTTGTACGTTCCATTGGCACATGCGAACACGTTACCACTAGCCACTTTCTATTCTAATCCGCTACCCAATTGTAGCGCCCGCGACTTGGCCAAGGTGGCCGTACGTGCCATTGGCACATGCCAACACCTTACCACTAGGCACTCTCTATTCCAAGACGCTACCCAATTGTAGCGCCCGTGACTTGGCCAAGGTGGTTGTATGTTCCATTGGCACATTCCAACACGTTACTACTAGCCACTTTCTATTCCAAGACGCTACCCAATTGTAGCACCCGCGACTTGGCCAAGGTGGCCGTACGTGCCATTAGCACATGCCAACACGTTACCACTAGCCACTTTCTATCCCAAGGCGCTATCCAATTGTAGCGCCCGCGACTTGGCTAAGGTGGATGTACGTGCCATTGGCACATGCCAACACGTTACCACTAGCCACTTTCTATCCCAAGCCGCTATCTAATTATAGCGCCCGCGACTTGGCCAAGGTGGATGTACTTGCCATTAGGACATGCCAACACGTTACCACTAGCCACTTTCTATTCCAAGACGCTACCCAATTGTAGCGCCCACGACTTGGCCAAGGTGGTCGTACGTGCCATTGGCACATGCCAACACGTTACCACTATCCACTTTCTATCCCAAGCCGCTATCCAATTGTGGCGCCCGCGACTTGGCCAAAGTAGTCGTGTGTGCCATTGGCACATGCCAACACGCAACCACTAGCCCTTTTATCCCCAACCTGCTAGATAATTTCCAAGGCATTTCGCACATACCATTGGCACATGCCACACATGCTCCACTAGCGACTTTGGCATTGCCATTCACACTCAAAGTGCAACTTACGGCCAAGGCATTCCACACATGCCAAATGCTCCATCAAGCGACTTTGGAAATGCCATCCGCACTCAAAGTACAAATCGCGGCCAAGGAATTCCGCACATGCCATTGGCACATGCCAAATGCTCCACTAAGCGACTTTGGCATTGCCATCCGCACTTAGAGTACAACCCGCGGTCGAGATATCCCGCACATGCCGCGACACTTCACAAGCAACTTTGGCATTTCCACTTGCGCCCAACTCTCGAGACATCAACACAAACTGGGGGATGCTTTCTTGGGGTTTTGGTTTGGCGGTCACAACGTGCAGCGTACACTACACTCGCAATAAAGAAAGGCGTGCAAGGAATGGATATGGTCAATTAAATAAGGAAATTTATGGTGAAAACATTTTTCACCATAAAGCCAACGGTTTTCACCTCCTTTGTTTAAATTGACACATTTACTCAATTCCTTAATGAGGCCAGGGTACGTTCAATCTCACTTGTATAAATAGGTTTCACCTATTCTGCCGAAACACACAAGTCTTGGTCAGGCAAAATACAACAATATCAGATAGCAACTTTACAAGCTCTCTCAAAAGATTCCATCACTAGCTAGCTTCCGCAAGCTTCTACACTTCTGATACAAGTCGAGATACTACCTATCCAGAACTCTATGGTCTCATCACCATTCTTCGCTATCCTCCCCAAATTAACCCATCTCCTCCACTTTGTGACCGAAAAAAATCTGGAACGGCCATCTTCTTGGTTTATTCCAGAGTTTTACAGATTGATATCTCGAATCAAAAGTGCTCACGTGCAGCTTAAAGGGTTTAAACCAGTCTCTCCACCATCGAATTTACCAAATTTGGCAGAGGAAATTTTCTCCTGTAAACAGTACCGTAATACTCTACTAAGTGCATCCCAATGCTCTTGCTCTAGACTACAAGTATTTATACTTAACTTACTCATAATATAGGAAATGTATGGACTCTTACAGTTCATTAAATTCATCAGATATCCTATTACTATTAATTATTCAAGTTAAGATACTCCATTACCCTTATTTTTCTTGAGTCTACAAGAAGAATCGTAAGGAGTACATGCAGGTTTACAATCAGACTGATTGTATCTCTTAAGCACGAATTTCATATAATGAGAATGACTAAGATTATAAAATATTAGATTATCTTCTAACACTGATCCCTATGATCACATCAACAGGGCCAAAGTCTTTCAAGTCAACGTTCTCATTCAACGCATGTTTTCAGTTGAACTAATCATATATATGTTTGTATTAAGTATAAGCATATCATAAACATACAAGCATACAATCACACAGGCATCCTTAACAAGTTACTTGTAAATATATACTTGTCAGATTCATTGACTTAAATCCACTACTCATTATCACATGATCAAATTTTCCATGTCACTGTTTACGTGCTTATTTGAAAACCATACAAAGATTTGCTAAACTTACAAACTTTGTCTTCATAACCTTTCACTACAAAGTCCTCAGGTTGGTCTATGTAAATTTCTTTATCTAGTTCACGGTTTTAGAAAAGCTGTCTTAACATCCATCTGATGTATCTCTAAGTTGTTTACGGCAGCATTTAATAGCAATTAACATCTCAACAGAAGTAATTATCGTCACAAGTGAATAAGAATATAGGAAATATACAACTTCTTTTAGTTTACAGCAAAGTAGTCGAAATCGGTCTCCTCGGTCGAGTAATCGGCGAGTACTCGCTACAAGGTAAATGAGCGAGGCGATTTCCAAGTCCAAGGTCATTCCGATGAACATCCGAGAAATCGACCGAGGAGACCGAGTAATTGGCCTAGGAGACCGAGTACTCGCCGAGGAGACCGAGTATTATATATAAATCATCCAAGTACTAGGTATAATTCATGACTCATGTGTATGATATATAAATATCTAATAAATAGGTTCCGAGTATGAGGCCGAGTATTGGCGATTTCCAAGTCCGAGCTCATTGCTCCTCGCTACAAGGTACCCCACTGATTATGATGGAAGTGATCGATTACTTTTGTTAACAACCTTTATCTACCAACCTAGCCTTATATTTTTCCACAGTTCAATCTACCTTACGTTTCCTCTTAAAGACTCATTTACATCATATGGTCTTACTCCCTAGAGGTAAATTAATAAGCTCTCAATTCTGGTTATGACGGACTTAGTCCATTTCACTAAATAAATCTTCTTACCAGAATGGGGTTTCAGTAGATGTCAAGGCTTCTTTACAATCCTGGAACTCAGACTAAGCTAGGCATATTATGAAGTCAGGTCTTTAAGAAGTCTCAGTTCTAATCCTTTTACTTCTCCTAGGATCAACGCTACTTCATCTTCTTTCAAAGGTATATTCTGACTAGTTGAAATACATATAGGGGATCAACAACACATCCCTAAGAAGAGATAGGTTTCAAGAATAAACATGTTCAAAGAACTCAACATCCCTAGATTCCGTAATAATACTCACACCAAAGTCAGAAAAATTAGAATACACAACCAAAAATATATATGCAGTAGGGTACTCAAGAAACCTTATCTAAACACCCCCACACTTTGACGTATGCATAAAAAGGTCTATCTTTCCACAATCATATGGATTTTTATCTGATACTTTAAAGGTTAGTCTATTCAGGATATAAAAAAATTAGAAAATGACCTCCCCCCACAAGTTTGCGGGTATCCTTTAAACAACATGGCATAAATCATCTCCTTAATAGTTTTGTTTTTACGTTCAACTATACCATTAGAATATGGTGAATACGGAGGTGCGATCTCATGAATAATGCCATTTAACAAGTAAAGTTCTCCTATATGAATTTCATACTTGCCATCACATTCAGACCTAACCCTTTTAGTGGTAACATATACTTCGCTTTCAATTTCAAGTTTATGCTCTTAAGGATTCTAAGGCATCATCCTTATCCATAAGAAAGTATAGAAGATAGTACCTCGTACAATCATCTACGAAAGTTATAAATCATCTTTTACCTTAGTGGTTTTGGGTTGAACTCATGTCAGCTAGGCCCAACTGAATTAATTTTAAAGGATTAGAATTACTCTGAACATTTGTGCTAAAAGATGTTATATCATATTTTGATTCTACACAGATTCCACTTTTGTGTTCAAAATCCAAACTAAATTTGGGTACGTAGCCTATGCTGGCCAGTTTAAGCATTGACTTATAATTTTACAGTTCCAAGTCTACCATGAAAAACATTCAATCACACAAAAGAAAACACAGGAATCAACTATGTTCACTTCATTAGTTTTTCCGTTAAGCTTATATAGACCCAAAGTTCTATAACTCTTGCCGAAAAAATCACTGCCTAGTTACAACAAGTTTTCTAGGTTCAATTAAATTTTTTAAAACTTTTACCATCTACAACAGAATAAGATACAAGATTCTTGCATTTGATCGGAACATGAAAACTTCATTAAATGTGAGAATATTATAGATATGAGCTTCTGCTCGACATTTCCCTTTTACGCAACCTCTGTCGCAAATGATCAGTTACCCATACAGAGTTTCTCAACATCCTCTATCCTCTGATAGAATGTAAACAGGTCTCTGTTTCAAAAAACATGCTTGGTGTCTCCAGAGTCCACCCACCAATCTCTCACATTGGTTATTAGAATCATGCCACTGAAATTGTTCTAGTTTGTTTCAACTAAATTAGCATTAACTTTCTACTTATTAAGGATTTTACATTGTATGCAATTTACTTCCATAAGGCCATGAATTTACAAACATAAAAAATCACCCTTAATTAAAGTAATGCTAGATTAAGGTTTACGAAACATACATTTTTTATGAATACGACGCCTAGATTTGCATTCGATGTTCTCACCTTTGCCAACTTTTGGAAGATTTGTTTTCAAACACATGCGCCTATTAGCCATGTCCCTTGGAGATGACACCTTTATTCAGAAACCACAATTCCAAATAAGAAAGTAAAATATGAGTTTATAATATAACATCTAGATTTACAAACTTCGTTGGAATCACCATTTCAAAAAACTCATGGTTACCCCACAAAAACTACTTTAGTTAACAACAAATTTCTGCTCGTCAGAATTTTTCAGGAACGTTTCTCTATTTTGTAAAATATCAAACAAATACTTTTACAACTCCAAAAACTCTGAAATTTTACATGAGTAACTATCAGGATGTCTATTACGTTGTGTCAAAAGGGTTAATCGAAATGCCTTTTAGGTTGAGAGATAAATTCGAAAAGCTACAGCTGGCCAAAAATTCGTTTTTATTTTTCACTCCACAATTAACATCCATGATTATTACAAACTTATAATGTCTTAAGATTGTTGGGTGCAATAATCAAAAACAAGGAAAAATCAAATAAGAAAAAGTTATTGATACTTAGCTTCTTTATGATGGAAATGATCGATTTGACGAAACGGACGAGCTCCGCAGATCTCCGCAACAACAACAAGGCAAAACTTTGAAAACAGAGTGAGTCACGTGTTCAACATGTTGTCCTTAAGACATTAGCGCCCGGCTACACTCAAGAGTGATGCTATAGCCCTCACAAGACGGATATCTCTAGGATAAAAAACCCTAATACACCTACTACTGGCATATCCGAAAAACCCTAAAGGAAAATCGTGAACACATAAGAAAACATATAAAATATCTTTCCTTGTGGGTCCCCCTAAAAAGTGGGACTAAAAAGAACTCATTTCCCATGATTTTTGCAAAATTAGTGAATTTGTTTATTTAATGGAACAAAACAACTTAAGAAGAAGAACTCCCCGATGTGGGACTAAAAAGCTTATATAGTCTCTTAAAACAACTAAAAAGTGGAACTCCACAATGTGGGACTAATAAGTTTTTTCATTCACAAAAGAAAAGAATAAATTATAATTTTATTAAAACCTTAAAAATCCTTTTTTTTAGTAATTGTTTTCCAACATGAACTACTTCGGCACTCGTTCATATTTTTCTTCTCAAATACCTATATATCCATCACACATTCACCTTGCTCTCTGTAGTGAAGACACAGATATAGGTTATGTCCAAGCAGCCACCCGAGATAAACATTTATATAGGAATTTGAAGGAGTATGACATTGTGGTAATGGGACAGAACGAAATGATTAATTTGCTAAATCAAAGGCCACAATATCATAACCAGATCTTGTATCTAACCATGGAGAACACCATTAGCTAAAACAACCGACCCCCATAACTTAAACGTAACTTCTGGTTTTTCTCCACCCACTGCCATCACCAAGAGTGTAAACTTGGACGCTTCGCTTGCCATCATTAGTAGTTTAGTACTTTCACCAATCTTAACCACTTTGTATGTATTCGTGGAGCGACAATAACCGAATCCAACATGCCTAGGATCATACTCTGAACCATTTTTTGGAATACGAAGACGTTCATCAGTAATGGGATTGTAAATATATATAAAGTCTGAAATTTCGTAACTTAACAAACCATTGCAAGTACCAACGAAGTTGAGAAACCAAGCACCAGTCTGTATGCTATTTATCTCGGTAAGCATCGTGTAAAAATTTTGTGGTTCTTCCATACAATTAAGAGTAACCATCTCAGAAGATTTTTCTTTATAATAGAGTTTAATATCATCAAAACCATATCTAAGCCTATTTACGAAAAGAATACCTGTCTTTGGTTTTTCCAAGAGAGTTCTCCAGAGTTGGCATACTTCTCTGCATTGTAGGACGGATTTAAAACCTGTCTTCGTCTTGGGTAATGGAGATAGTATCTCTAATACGATATCTGAATTCAAATTCTCCATCGATAAAGATAGATTAATGTCTTCAGATTCTTCTTGTTGTAGTACCCCTAGGGTTTTGTAATCCAACAAGAGCCACAACAATGGAGGCCTCGGAACACGCTAACGGAAGTATTTATGCTAGCTAGAGGTGTAACTCGAACCAAGCAGGCAGTCTGGCTCGATTTCTACTCAAGTCCAGGCGAGGCCTGACGGGCCTCATATTCAGCTACACAAAAAGGCTACCTGACTGCAGGTTGGATGTCCATGGTTTGGTTTTCAACCCAGATCGGACCTATCCAAACGTACATAAAAACATAGGGGTACCCTTTATTTCTGTAAACAAAAATAAAGGGTTTTTCTTTTTAACGGTTTTGATAAAGTAAACAAACGAACTGCTTATAAAGAGATTTATAACTACTTAATAAAACGGATTTTTATTTCTGTTTTCTATCGTGGTATGCCCTTTATTTTTTGACAAACTAAAATTAAAACTCTCACACAACCTTGGTAAATCCGACTGTAACGTAAGTGATTGTGGAAGAAGTTGAAAAACATTCTCTATGAATCATCCAACAATAACAAAATAAAGCTCAATTCTCTATGAATCATCCAACAATAACAAAATAAAGCTCAATTCTCTCTAAGTACGTAAGTAAAGATGTTTCCTAAAAAGAAAATTGTTTTTTTTCTTCCCAAATTGAAATTGATTTTCAGGAAAGTTGTAAGGTACTATTGGTTTTTCTTGAAAAGCATATCTTCATGAATTACATATATTCCATGGTGTTTATGATTTCAAGTCTCCCACTCTTTAACTTATCAATCTATTGCATATTACATATACCGTCCATTTTTCTGTTGCAGAAAGTTGGAATGTATGTCATTTTGATATGTTTAACTGGAATGTATGTCATTTTTCTGTCAGTCTACTCAGTGAAATTTTATGGTTTTAAATCTTTAACTGGAATAAAAACAGCACATTGTGTGTTCGGATGATGCTTTCTAGGTGCTCCACTTAACAACTAACTAAATTGCTGACATAAGTCTGAATCTAATGCCATGGGATGATGCAAAGAGGTGGAAGAAATCGTAATACGCCAGTGTGTGTGCTGACATAAGTCTGAATCTAATGCCAGGCGACCATGCAGAGAGGTGAAAGAAATTGTAACATTTTTCAGTCTATGGTCTCAGTTTCAGAAAGTTCAATTAGAAAAAAAATAATAATAAAGGAAACCGGTGACAATGATAAACGCACATTGTTTACACATGCTAAGGCGGGGACAGCGAATCAATGTGACAATGATAAACGCACAGTTGTTTTATTGAGATTTTAAGTCACTAATTGATTCACACACGCAAACCACACTGCATAGGCAATTTCTTACAGATACTCTGTTAGCTATTAGAGTGGTGATTAGAC
Organism: Papaver bracteatum; assembly: GCA_023529315.1. Lineage (NCBI taxonomy): Eukaryota > Viridiplantae > Streptophyta > Magnoliopsida > Ranunculales > Papaveraceae > Papaver > Papaver bracteatum. The sequence continues at coordinate 350,558 of JAJJWX010000557.1, read as the reverse complement.
AACAAACAGATATATGGATAGCGAAAAATATGACTTTAAATCTCTTTTGGAAATTAAGTTCAATGCGTAAGGCAGACCAATATATGAAGCTAAAGTATGCAATTGTTTCGGAATGAATGTGGATGTAAAAAGAAACTACATACAAAGCTATCATAACTTGATACAAATGGAAAGGATAATCTAGAGATACAAATCAAACTAATAGAATGGTGCACAACGAATGATGTAAATCATCTTCTTAAACAGTGACTGTCATTAACCAAGGTACACGAGAGAAAGGTATTTAAGATAATTGAATCTACCCACCACTTTGTTCATGAGAGGTGGATTTTACAAAGAAGAATGAATCTGAAACCCAAATAAATTTGGAGACTGAATGTGTAGTCTACTTCAAGCCCTTCATGGTACCAAGTACAGTGAGTCCAAGTCCAAAGAAAACATTGTAATTTGGTAGGTACATCCCAAAAAATATGACTCAGCAGAAAAATAAATACTGTCCGCAGCTAAAATCTCCACCAAAACTTCACAAATATATGGCCATATGAGTATCAGCTAGTGAGCAAATAAATCATATCTTAAGTGAAACTATAGAATTCAACTACACAATTGTCTTGATACTGTAAAGGGTGGAAGTAGATTTTCCTGTTTCAATTGTAATGAACCCTTGCATTCTTTGCCTTTGAGCAAGTTTTGATAGCTAAGTTAACAACAATCAAACAAAATTGAAAGTGCATAACCAAAATTGCATGAAAAATCAGAAATTTCTTATAAACATAAAAATCACAAATTTTAGTTTCCTCCAATTAACTTCAATTTTAGTCACCCATTTTCGTTTCTTTCGACATCAATTAATTAAACAAGTTAAAATTTGATAAGAAATCAGAAAACAGAATCAGTCATAAGTGTTGTAAAGAATTACTTACCTCGATCGAGGGTTTAATTTGTTCATGTTATATACATAAACTGTGTTCTTCTTCAGCTTCTTCCCCAATCACATAAGTTCTAGCCAGATTTACTTGAGAGTTTTTCCTAGGGAATGTTCTGTTGCTTCGTTGAGAGTTTTGTTATTGCAGGCTGTATGACGATAAAAAAAAGATGAAAAAATAGTTCTAGGTAGTTACTTATTCTTTATAAGCGGTTGGTATTTCTTTTACCAAAACTTTTTCAAAAGGAAATCCGGTGAAAGATACGACGTGTCAAAAAGAAACGAGGGGCCACGTACTATGAGTCATGGTGTAAAACGTGCCGGCCCAGCCCAGCACAACCCACGAAATCACGTGCTTAGCGTGCTATGTGCCGTGCTGTGCTGTGCCGGAGATTATGACGTGTCGTGCTGTGCCATGCTAGAAGGCGTGTTGTGTTTGGTCATGCCCAGGAAAATAAACATGTTGTGTGTCGTCTTTGTCTTGTGCCAGGCACATTTATTTTATATTTTCCAATATAAACGTTTTTCAAATATTTAGGTATTATATGTGTTATTATGAAAATAAGTCAGCAAAACGGTAGTAAAATATCAATAGTTGGCTAGAATAAGAGTTTTTTTGTGAAATAGACACAAAATATGATGTATTGTGCTATGGTTTGTAGCATTTTATACATATTATGACGTGCTTTCTTAACGTGTCGTGTTGTGCCGTGCCACATGCTAATCCGTGCCGCGTGCTGTGCTGGGCTACTGTGCCAATTAGTCAAACCCAGCACGCCCCATTTAACTAACGTGATGTGCCGTGCCGTGCTAAGTCACGTGCTGTGCTGGGCTATGCTCAAATTTTAGCGTGCTGTGCTGGGCTGTGCTCGTGCTGGTACAACCCAATTTACACCTCTAACTATGACTATATGATCCTAGCCGGGGCGTTTTCCTTTCTATGATAGACTTTTTACAATCAAGGGGGTCAAATGCTTCGACCCGTCGATTATGGGTTATACAATTTTTTTTGTACCCCTTATAAATATCGGAAAAGCTCGCTAATCAAGTCCGTCTAGCCCGTGAAAAAATATTCTAGAAGATTAGTTCTCCAGGTTACTTGCATATCAAGTTTATATCAGAATTAGGGTATACATAAACATATACATAAACCATAGAAATACATGTATCCTAAACCCTAAGAAGATATGGAATTTTAGGTTAGCTAACCCGGAAAAAACTTGGTTGATGGAGTCAGCTCATACGTGGAAGAGGACCTACAGATACTAGATCCTATAAAGTGTACAAACGCAGAATCAATGTTGAGAGGGGAAACCGAAGATACTCTTCTTTTCCAATATTGAGGATTTGGAACTCCCAGAAAATTCCGGTTTTAATTTCGAACAAGATCTTAGAGATGGTTACTCAGGGCTCATTGGAGAAATAAATCTCGATGACTTTCTTGATCTTGATGGAGAGTTTCTGCAAGGTTATAGCGACGAAGAATTGGAAGAACCCGAGATCCCTGCGTGATGCGAGTGCAGTTTCCAAGAGGGATGTATAATATAAGGTTGTGTTTGATATGAGTTAATTCCATGGAATAAGCCATCTTTCCATGAAAATAGCATGTTTTTCTTTGTTTGGTCAAAAATCCGTTTCTATGGAATTGCAAACAAAAACGTGGCCTAAAGTATGTTTTAACATCAATTCCGCGGAATTCCATGGAAAGTCTTTCTTTGTCTCCCCCAGGGAACTGATTCCATAGAATTGTTTCATTTCTTTGTTATCAAGCACAGCCTAAGTTGAGTGGGCATCTCCTCTATATATATTCAACATTTGCTGTTCCATTTTAGATACTTTTTTGTGAGTTTTCACATAGATTTAGGGAAATGAAAAATGTTTTCACCGGAACATTTTAGAAAAAATGCGCACCCCTGTATCAATGACTCTACTTGAACAGCATACTGCATACCCATCTCCAAATTAGTGTATCTAGATTCTAGACTAAGATGCACGACCGATATTTAGCATGATACTGCGTAAGCACCAAAAGTCTTTTGCTATTCTTCCAACCAAGTAAGCAAATCTCTTAGAAAATCTGGTTATATTATTAACTTTGACAGACAGCAGTAAAGAACCTAAATTACTGTATCTGCAAAAGTGTAATAAAAATTTCAACAGCTTTGGCACACTTTCGATGTTCTGATGGTAATCAAGATCCACACATTTAAGGTGCGAGATCTTACCTACATTTAAAACGTGATATATCATATATGGAACGGAATTAGCAAATAACATGTCTGCTGGTTGTATATGGCTTAGACTTGCGTATAGAAAGTTTTGAAAGTAAAAAATGTAATATAGAATGGTAAGGAAATAGGAAAAACCATAATTTAAAAATATTTGACTTCAAAAATTATGGAGAGATGGGAAATAAGAAAAATGGGGATATAAAATACGGAAAACCGAATGGTAATCTGGTAATAATGTGGCAAAATAGTGGGACCTATAATTCGTTAATTTGTAAATATGCATTCACGACCACCGGCCACAGGTATAATTGGCGAATTTATTAGGATTGCAACACAACAACCATGTCCCACCGGCCACGACCAGAAAGACTTTTCTTTTTCAAACGAGAAAACAATATTTATCAAAGAAGGGAAAATGTATGGAGGAACCTAAATTATTTTGTATGCGAGCGTTCCTTTTTCAAACGAGAAAACAATAATTCTCTAATGTACACTAAGTCACTAATTGCTCGTATATGGCACAGTTTCTAAGTTCTCATTGTAATCAACATCCACACATTTAAGGTGTGAGATCACATCTCAAAAGACGTACATTTAAAATGTGATTCATCCTCTGTACACCGCATCATGTTGTCATTTTCAATTTCAAAATTATTGTAAGACAAGAAAAGATGGAAAGAAAAAAATATGCACCTCAGTCCCACCACCCACGACTAGAAAGATTTTCTTTTTTAAACAGTAATGAAAATTGAAGGGAGACAATGAATAGAAAGGAAGCAAACCCATTAGGCATATATTCAAACTTTCAAGTTGGACGCGGGTGTTTGTGGTTAGTTTTTTTTTTTTAAAACAGCAATGAAGATTTGCTAAAGAAGGGAGACAATGAAAAGAAAGAAAGCAACCCATTAGCAGCCAAGTTTTCTAAATTTTGTAAAGCAAGTACATCTTTTAAGCATACATTCAAACTTTGAAGTTGGACTCGAGGGGATTTGTGCCTAGTTTTGCTCATCAAGAAAGATAATTAGTAATGATCGAAAAATTCAGTTCAAAACACAAGAACACATTGATTGTATTAGTTAGGTTTGTTTGAAATTAACAAATGATACTAAATATTTGAATGGCTTAAACGGCCTACTCTATGCCTCCTTGTAAACAAAAACAAAAACTCATTGGGAAGTGGATATAATAAAGACATGAAAGAAGATCCATACTATGAAAGTATTGTTATATTATTACCTTCTTACTTACTAGAATTGTTAATGTAAGCAAATAAAAGAAGAATGAAAGAAAGATGGAAGGATAGCATGAGAGTTCTATCTCCAATTGTATTTTTTCTTTTTTCACATACAACCAACTAAGAATGGCTATTTATAACCTCAATATAGGGTAGGTGAAATAGGAAATACAAAAGAGTTTAAAATTCAAATTTTGCTAGCTAAAATCTTATTCTAATCTTAGTTGTTTTTCTTGACCAAAGATATGTCTAGTTGTTCTAGAAATTAGAAATGGTGGTTCATGCATAAACCTTGTTTATACAATACTCCCCCTTGGACCATCATTTCTAATAAATGTTTTCTTGTTAAAATTTTGTCGGTGAAGTCCTGATGGGGAAAATCCTGAGCAGGAGAAATTTTGTTTCCTTGTTAAAACCTTTGCCATAAAAATCCAACTGGGATACAAACTGGTCGAAGGAAAAATTGTAAAACTCTTGGAGCTTTAAAGTGATGATGGTTGTCACGAATTTTCTCCCGTTGCCGAAACCGTGTCAGGAAAACCATTTAGGAAAAACCTGAACTTGTAGTGAGATTGGTCACCGTCATGAAATGCTTCCTCTGTCAAAGTTGCGTCAGGAGAACCACTTAGGACAAAACCTGAACGCCTGGGCCAGGAAAACCGCTTGGGACAAAACCTGAGCGCCTGAATCAAATAATACGTGCAGTTATCAGGTAACCGCATTTTAAGAAAATCTATGGATATATACACCTCTTTAGATGATGATCACCGTTCTAATATTGTTATCTCATTAAAAACCTCGCCAGGAAAACCCAGAGGGAAAAAACCTGAACGTAGGAAAATATGAGTTCTCAGAACAATGATAAATCCGCAGATATTGCCTCGTTAAAAACTTGCCCGAAAAAACCCAGAAGGATAAAAACCAGGATGAAGGAAAAAGAGTACAATACGTCAAACTGCGGATAGCAGTGGACTCGCATGCCTCATTAAAACCTTGACAAGGAAAACCCAGTGGGACAAAACCTTGACTAAGGAAAAAGAGTACACGACGTAATGTCCAATATGCCCATATCCATAGTCTTCCATGGCTTTAGTCCCCCTGATGAGAAGCCTTCTTGGTTGATCATTATGCCCGGTAGTACTGCTTAGAGTTCCAAACCACCCTTTAAAGTCTTCAACAGCTCCAGCTTTCTTTAGTTGAGAAAATCAGCCTGACTTTCCTCTATGCAATTTCTTAATGATCATCTGGTTGAGCCAGCCTTTTATATATATTCTCTACTAGTTGTCTGAACAATCATAATTTCCCGGAGGATAAAAATATCCTCTTTTACAAGACCTTTAGCTAGGAAAATATTTAGATGCTTCAACGACCCTGTCAAAAATCAAAACTTAAACAACCTGATTAGCTTTTCTATGTGGGAGACATCTAGCGATCCTTTAAGCAAAAGATCAAGCTTAATGGTACCACGAAGATGAGGGGAGACCTTTTTCGGACCAATGTCTCGATATTGGTATTGGGCACAGCCAGACTTACATGTTTACTACAAACCCAACATCATGTATCTATACCATATTTCAGCTAATATACCATTTACCCATCTTTGTGTAATACAAACCACAGAGTGACACATCTTCTTTGTTTAGATGTAGATCAATCAATCTTGTAAGAGATCGAATGACTGAAACAATATCATCTTGTCCATTTAAACATGTCTAAACCTTTAAGGTTGACGAAATTAAAAGACTTCAAGCTATAATGCTCAACTAACATATTGAGACCTTGTTTTACCTAGATTTTCATCTCGAACTTCTGCTTTAAGCATTTTTGTGCTTTGGAGAATTCTTCAGAAGTTCCAATAAGGTAGATGTTGTATACATCAAATCTAGTAAATGCACAGTATATGAGCACATAAGATGGTCCACATATCCCTGGATAATAAGCATTCACTTAGACGATTGACCATGTTCGTCTTTATAGGGAAAATGCATATGATATGGTAATTCTACTGATAGGTGAAAAACTTCAGGAATTTGTCTGCGGTTATCTATAACATATTTTCACACAGATTCACAATAACCACATCCTCTAGATGCACACCGAGTCCTTAAAAGACTTCTAGACAAATACCAAAGAGGTAGTTGCATCCATAATAGGGAATATGTTACAAAGAAATCCATCTCAGGTTCATATAAAAGACTTTGTGCCATTAGTTGACTTTATTTTTCTAATTATGCACATACACCCACCTGTATCCACTAGGGGTTACATTATCGGGTGTCGGAACTGCAAATACCTGTCTGTGGCCAAGAATAGCTCACATCATCGAGTGATCTGGTGGTAGTACCAAACCATGCATTTTATGAGAAATTATTATTCTGCTTGAATCTCTCCATTCCCGTTTAACCAATCATTCCTTTGATGACATTCTTATAGAGAGTGGTTCAACACCAACATCATCTATGGCAGTATCAGTGGATACTTTGACGATATCATCAACAATCATTGGATTACTATCACAAATTTCTCTAATTCATGCATGCCTTAAGGAAATCCTCTCATTTTGAGGTTCCAAGGACTTTGCAGAGACATTCTCTTGTTAAAAGAACTATATTCAGAGAAATTAGATCTTCTACTAATAGTCTCTTTAAGAGTACTATCTTTCAATGATTGTGACTGGTTATTCCATTTAGGAGGCGTAGAATATTTTAAATTAACTAGTCATCCATGCTCAAGGTGTGTTTTAAATGACACACTAGCTACTACACTCACAGCTTCTCATGAAGCAACTTGATTTTCAATTCCTGAAGATATTAAATCTTCTTCATGTCTTTCATTGCTGAAAACATCCAAATGAGATGCGTCCTGGTTTATCTTTGTACAAACCAGGATACTTTACGCCGTTTTTAAGGCGATAGCATTTCCTCCCCTAACGGCGGGAAGACTTTCTCATCATATTTGCAAATCTTGTAGTAGAATATTAATAGCAGTGGAATATAGCATGTCTCAAACAGAAAACATGATAATGGTTTTATGAGTAATAAGTTCAAAATACACAAGAACATCAAACCATCAATGCTCAAAGACATCACTAGGATGATACAACATCAATGATTGACAAACAAGAGTTTCTTTGAATATTTATACGAGTATAGATACACGGTTATCATCCAGGTGATATGTCGAGTCATGCATGACTACCAGACCATACTACCATGAACCTGGTTAGTGTATGTGGAAACTCGTTGTCAAGGTTATCGCTATATAACAAGCGACCTTAATTCTCTCATTATGCTTTCTTATAAGCATCAGCTTTCGAACTAAAATTCGTGGATGCTAGGACTGAGATCCTGAAAGCAAACACAAGTGAGAGAACAACTCAATATGGACTGAGATCCATATCTTCCAATCATATGAACTTTGTCGATAATTCCTTTGCAAAGGGGATATCTATCCACAACGATTTTAGTAGCTACTCTGAACATTATCGACAACCAAGTTATTAATCAGTTAATAAACGATCTTACATCATTCTCCGGAGTATGACGATACCATAATCCATTGGTATGAAGTTTCAACATGCAGATATTCCTTGCCATGAGATATCAAGGCATCTTTTATGGATATGGTCCTCGTCAGGAGATATATCAACTCATAACTCAAAGAGAATATGAACGTTATCTGATTAGATTGGCATACCTCAAGATTAGAGGTTTTCGTCTATGCTTCCAAGCATATTTCTAGACGAAATAATCGCTGCGATTGCATGGAAAGCCTTGCAAGGACTTTAATATATGCCGAATCAAGCAAGCGTACTCTTGCAAAATATAGCAACAGAGTAATCTCCAACACCTCAGGCATTTCTCGGTGTGAGAATTTAGATGAGACACAATTGGAATTAACCAATATCGTCGACGATTCTCCCCCTGATCCTTAGGCGGGAATGTCTCATCAACGGAATATCCAGTTCCGTATTACTCTACCTTTCAAGGGAGCAACTGGGTGCAGAAAAATAACAATAACATGCAGCCCAGGAGAGGTGACTGATCAGGTTTCCTCTCTCGTTTACTGTCCAGCTGGAATAAATTAAATAATTTACATTTCCTTGTAAAATCAACAGTAAACTGTATATTAAATTTTGTGAACATAGACACTATCTCAATATCAGTCCCAGTCCTGCCAAGACGACCGATAGAGATCAACAATAATAAACAACATTTTAAATGCACTTTTCGTGTCTTTTATGTCACAACAATAGCAGATCTCTACCAAGTTCAAAGATGGATTTATTCAAACCAATCATTATGCTACCGTCCCGTATTTCTCCACTTCTAGTGGTACGGTGCTCATCAGGTTCTTAAAACCCGAGAACTATTGTAGTTTCCATATTCAAAAATATGCCTACCACAATTGTATTTTCCTTCTTTGCCAAATATAAACTTATTTGCATAGGTACTGTTGCAAATTTAATTCACCAAATTCAATATTTTAGGTAATAGCTCAGGTGACGAGAAGACATGATATTAACTCTAAATATCATTTACAAAAATGCAACACTCATTATCGCTCGACGTTTGTATATCTACGAGGCGCAGTTAACATTTGCAGCACTCGATGTTGTTGACACAACATATACAAAATGCAAATTAAGTAGTATCTCTTTAAAGCTAGTCGATGCATATAATTGGCGTATATAATGCACGCCGTAAAACTAGCAGGAACACATAAGGGCGCAAAATATGCAACTCTCCTTATTGCTCACCACTATATTATATACGGTGCATATATCTTCTCTAAAATCAAGCCGAACTATTTTCCACAAATATCAATGGTGAAATAATACCGAAAAATCTCCAATTCCGTCCATTAGACTCGACGAAATATTAATTTATCAAAGTTGAAATATGAACACATTCTTTATTTCTTAAAAGAAATTGTCTCAATATCAATTGCAGCTTATTTCAAGGACCGCTGATAGAGACTGGCTAACCGTGTTAATCCTGTGTCCATTTTTCATCGCATTCCGACCTTAAGTGGAACGACTTTGAATTCCAGAGATTATTATAGCAAAGGAATATTAAAATTTTGCTATCCCCAAGGATGCAATAATTCCTTGCTCTGTCGATATTAAAAACCGTTAACACCAAAAATCATTGGTGTACCAACAAAGGAAAATTTTATTTTCTACGCTATCCAAAAGGACGCGGAAAAACCTTCTGTAGGTTGGCTAAGGAGGAAAATAATAAAACGCTGCAAAACTCAAATATTTGGCTAAATTCGAAAATCAAATAGCATCACAAATATGAGTCGTTGGTAATACGTACCAATTTTGGATATCTCTTCATATACCGTGTATTTCAAGTTCTCCAAATAGCACATACAAATACGGTAATATGTCTAACTCTCTCTTTAACAAGTCCTAATCAAAATAGGAAAAATAGTTAGACATAATAAAAATTGTATGCATAAAACTACTTAGAAATAGTTGAATTAAATATGCAAGAGTTGAAGAGAATTATCTTTTTCCGTATCGTCAGCCCAATGCCCGATCACCACAGAGCAATTCGTGTTGATAACGTGTTATATTATTACCTTCTTACTTACTAGAATTGTTAATGTAAGCAAATAATAGAAGAATGAAAGAAAGATGGAAGGATAGCATGAGAGTTCTATCTCCAATTTTATTTCTTCTTTTTTCACATACAACCAACTAAGAATGGCTATTTATAACCTCAATATAGGGTAGGTGAAATAGGAAATACAAAAGATTTTACAATTCAAATTTTGCTAGCTAAAATCTTATTCTAATCTTAGTTGTTTTTCTTGACCAAAGATATGTCTAGTTGTTCTAGAAATTAGAAATGGTGGTTCATGCATAAACCTTGTTTATACAATAAGTATGAATATTTAAACACCAGGTACCATTTTTGGAAACACGAATCAACTAGCTCTTCTCCAAGATCTTTTAGCGACACAAGGCTATGCGTATGAGGAATTGCTTGATATACCCCTTCTGCGGCTTCAGCAGACCATATTTTATTAAAAGTTGTAGAGTCATAACAAGAGAAAACGTTATTCTGCAAAAGCAGAATTTCACTCTCAGTTCGGGAGAATAAGCGGGTTGAGCTTTCATCCCATTTTCTGTTGAACCTCCTTATCCATGTAAAAGTGTTAAAGTAGGTACGCTCTTCAAAATTACGTCGGCAGTTGTTCATATTTTTTTTCTCGAATACCTATATATCCATCATACCTTACCCTTCCTTTATATAAGGATGAGACATATATAGATTTGCTCCGCACGATCCAAGTTTAACGTGGTCCCTATGATCATATTTGGGATGACAAGGTGGTGACGGGAGACACCGAAATGTTTCATCTGCTAAATCAAAGGCTACAATACCACAGTTAGATGAAGTAGATCTTTTATTTATTAACCAATGCAGAGCCCCATTAGCAAAAATGCCCGATCCCCATAAATCAAAGGTAACTTCTGGTTTGCATCTCCACCCACTGCCATCACAAGAGTGTAAACCTGGACCCTTTGCTTCGCAACGGTACTTTGACTAAAGTCAATTGTACTTTGACCAATCTTAACAACCTTGTATGTCTTGGTGGAATGACAATAACCGAATCCAAAAGCACCAGTCACTGAACCTATATTGGGAGCGAATCTAAAAGGACCAAACTCTGAATCCATGTTGCGAATACAAATACGTTCACCAATGATAGGATTGTAAATAAATACAGTTTTTAAAATTATGTAACATACCAAACCATTGCAAGTACCAACAAAGGTTAAGAACCAAAAATCAGTTTCTATGCTACTTATCTCAGGAACCATCTCGTGAAAATCTTGTGGTTCTTCGATACAATTAAAATTAACCATCTCATAAGATTTTTCTCTATAGTAGAGTTTGGTATCACAATCATATCTGTGCTGACTTACGAAAAGCATACCTTTCTTTGGTTTCCCCAAGAGATTTCTACAGAGTCTTCATACTTATCTGCATTGTAAGCGGGATTTGAAACCTGTATTCATCTTGGGTAACCGAGACAGTATCTCTAATACGATATCTGAATCCAAATTCTCCATCGATAAAGATAGCTTTTTGATTCTTCTTGTTGTACGCATACCTAGGGTTTTGTAATCCAACAAGAGCCGCGTATATATATAAGAATTAGACTGGTTTAAGAATCTAGATTTATATTATTTGGTGTCTAAATATAGAAGGTGCTTTTTGTCATGTCCCATGGCTTCCCTTAGTATTTTGTGTGCGTTTAGTGCAACTTCTAATCATTAGAGATTAGTTATTTTCTTGCTTAGTAAGTAGTTTTAATTACTAATCATTAGTGTCTTCCCACACGTGTTAAGTTGTGGGTGTTAGGGTTTGCTGTTAGGGTTGGTTCTCAGTATTTAAGACAAACTTGTAACTCTTCTTGAGCAGAAAATGAAAATAGAAAATTGAGGTTGCACCTTGAGTGTAGAGTTACCCAAGTATTCTGAGTTATTGCTTTCGGTTCATTGATCCTCTCAGTGTATTGTCAAGATCATAGACTGTTCATGACATTTGGTATCATCCAGTAGATCACTCATCTTCGTCCTTTCAATGACGGGTGCAACAATCAAAGATGTTGACAGTACAACAAAGGAATTGTCCTCCATGCTTACAAAGTTAATAGATCTACATATTCAACACAGTACAGCCCGTGCTGAAGCAGAGAAAAAATAGCAGGAATCAATAGATAAATTATTTCTCTAGCACATGATTCGAAAACTCAGTTTTATATACTTATTGCTCAACTCCTCCGTACCAATCCTATTCAACCGGACCCAGGTGAATCTTCTGTCAACCAACCTATTAAGGAAACTAGTAACATCGAGTTCACCAACACGTCCCCAAAAATTGATTTCCCCAAATTTCATGGTGATAATCATAGAAGCTGGATCCGCAAGTGCGAGCGCTATTTCCACCTGAAGGGTGTTCAAGAACACCACCAAACAGAGCTAGCTTCGATTCATCTTGAGGGAAAAGTCGAATCCTGGTTACAAAGACTTTCAAACGGGTAAACAAACTATCTCTTGGTTTGAATTTTCTTCTGCTATTTGTGAACGCTTTGAAGATTTAGCAAGTGAAAATTTTGTGGGTTGTTTCAATAAACTGTCTCAACTCAACTCAGTTGAAGACTATTTTGATAAGTTTGAACCTCTTAAAGCCCTTATGCTTCAGAACAATCCCAATCTTAAAGAAGATTATTTCGTTATGAGTTTTTTAAGTGGATTGAAGGAAGTGATTAAACTACAGGTGGAAATGCACAAACCTACTACACTCTCCCAAGCCTTTTATCTTGCTCGCCTACAAGAGAGTTACTTGCACTCCCAACAACATCAACAACCTAAAACCCTATCTTATAAACAACCTACAACTTACTTCAATAAATTTTCACCTCATCCTCCAAAAAGCACCACCACCTTCACCCCACCACCACCACCACCTAAATCACCACCACTTCTTCTTACACCCCCCACCCCTTTACCTAAATCAGTGTACATTCTACCACCCATTCGTCGTTTAACTCGTGATCAGCAAGACAAGAGGAGAGCTCAAGGTCTCTGCTATAACTGCGACGAAACCTATGTTCCTGGTCACAGATGCAAGCCACAACAACTGTTTATGGTCATCACTGAAGAGGTGGAAGAGTCTCCACCACAAGAACCACCTCCAGAGGAGGCTGACACATTCATTGAGTCAGATATGGACATATCACTCCATGCTCTTACAGGTACAATGAGTGTGGATACCATACGCATTCCAGGATTTATCAAACACCAAGCTATTACTATATTGGTTGACACGGGAAGTACACATAGATTTATAGACTCGGCACTTGTGAAACACTTGGACTGTGAAGTCCATCCCACAACTCACATGCTTGTAAAAGTAGCAAATGGGGCTCGAACCACTAGCACTGGCGTATGCCGTAACATACAGTGGACAATGCAAGACAATTCTCTTACAGGTACAATGAGTGTGGATACCATACGCATTCCAGGATTTATCAAACACCAAGCTGTTACTATATTGGTTGACACGGGAAGTACACATAGCTTTATAGACTCGGCACTTGTGAAACACTTGGACGGTGAAGTCCATCCCAAAACTCACATGCTTGTAACAGTAGCAAATGGGGATCGAACCACTAGCACTAGCGTATGCCATAACATACAGTGGACAATGCAAGACAATGCTTTTTGTGGAGACTTCAGAAAGCACATTGGGAGATGTCACCTTTAACCTAGCCAAACTCTCTATTTCATTCCTACACCATGGCCATCTCATTACACTTCATGGTTCTACTTCAAAACCCTCCCTTATGCATATGAGTGGGCAAGCCATGCGGAAGTTTCTCAACAAAAATACTCCTGCCTTAGTTGGCCAATTTTTTCACATCTCCTCTACTCCCACACACCCTTCCATACCCACTGAAATACAAAACCTTCTTGAAGAATTCACATATGTATTCTCAGAACCTACACAACTACCACCACAGAGGCATTTGGATCATAAAATTCAACTCAAACCAAATTCTCAACCAGTGACCTTAAGGCCCTACAAATTCCCTTATATCCATAAAACCGTGGTAGAGTCATTGGTGAAGGAAATGCTCCAAGCTGACATAATTCAAGACAGTCAAAGTCTTGTTGCTTCTCCAATACTCCTAGTAAAGAAGAAGGATAATACATGGCGGTTCTGCGTTGATTACAGGAAGCTCAATGACATTACCATCAAAGATAAGTTCCCTATTCCTATCATTGATGAATTGTTAGATGAATTACACGGTGCTATTATATTCACTAAATTAGATCTAAGATCATGGTACTATCAAATCAGATTGCATATTCCAGATATACCCAAAACCGCTTTTAGAACACATCATGGGCATTTTGAGTTCAAGGTTATGCCCTTTGGGCTAACTAACGCCCCAGCCACCTTCCAAGCCTTAATGAACTCTATTTTTGGCCCTTATCTCAGAAAATTTGTCCTTGTCTTCTTTGATGACATATTGGTATATAGTACCAACCTTAAAGATCACATTCAACACCTTTCTGTAGTCCTTTCCATTTTAAGACAGCACCAACTCTATGCCAAACTCTCCAAGTGCACCTTTGCCCAACCATCCTTGCAATACTTGGGTCACATTATCAACGCCCAAGGGGTTTTAGCTGACCCTGAAAAAATCCAATGTATGCAAAACTGGCCTATTCCCACCAACTTAAAACAATTGAGGGGTTTCATAGGACTCACTAGTTATTACAGAAAATTTGTGAGGGGATATGGTACACTCAGCAAGCCCCTTACTGACTTACTAAAGAAGAATGCTTTCACTTGGTCTTATGCAGCTCTTGACGCATTCAACAAACTCAAATCTGCTATGTGCACTACACCGGTCTTGGCCCTACCTGATTTTTCCAAACCATTTTTGGTGGAATCTGATGCTTGCACACATGGAGTAGGAGCTGTGTTGATGCAATAAGGAAGATCTATAGCTTACTTCAGCAAGCCTCTGGGACCAAGGAATTTGGGACTCTCTACATATGAGAAAGAACTCTTAGCAGTGGTAATGGCAGTCACCAAATAGAGACATTATTTATTGGGCCACCATTTTTTCATCCACACTGACCATCAAAGCATCAAATACTTCATGGAACAGAAAATAACCACCATCTTACAACAGCGGTGGCTCATGAAATTATTAGGCTTTGATTATACTATCCAGTACAAGAAGGGTTGTGATAACACAGTGGCAGATGCACTCTCAAGCCTACATTCTGACACTACATCAGCAAGCTGCAATTCTATGGCACTCTCATCTCCCCAATGGGCACAGGAAGTGATATCCATCTATAAGAAAGACCCTGTACCTACTTCCATGATCACCCAGCTGCTGATTGACCCCATCTCTATTCCTCACTTCACTTTTACAGAGGGCATACTGAGGTATAAAGGGAGACTATATGTTGGTACTGGCAATCAACTTAGAAAGAAGTTGTTAGAGTCCATTCACTCTTCTTCAGTTGGGGTCACTCAGGTGTTCAGGGTAGCTACCAAAGAGAAAAATAGTATTTCTATTGGAAAGGGATAAAAAAGGATACTACCTTGTTTGTCAGTCATTGTGACACTTTCCAAAGAAACAAAATTGAGCATCTACCTCCTGCAGGCCTCCTTCAACCACTAACAATTCCTTCTCAAGCTTGGCAGCACATCTCTATGGACTTTGTGGAGGGTTTGCCAAAGTCCAACAAGAAGGATGTTATCATGGTGGTTGTTGACAGACTCACCAAATATGCACACTTTGTGGCACTCACTCACCCCTATACAGCCATAACTGTAGCCCAAGAATTTCTCCACCACATCTTCAAGCTCCATGGCCTGCCAGCTTCCATTGTCTCTGATAGAGACAAGGTGTTCACTAGTACATTTTGGCAGGAGCTATTCAACTCCTTGGGAACCAGATTAAACATGAGTACGGCATACCATCCGCAAACCGATGGACAGACGGAGCGGGTCAATGCATGCCTGGAGAGCTATTTGAGATGCATGTCTGGCCATAAGCCCAAGCATTGGAGCCAGTGGCTATCCCTGTCAGAATGGTGGTATAATACTAATTATCACTCCAGATTAAAAATTCCTCCCTTCACTGCACTTTACGGCTATAAACCACCACACCTGGCTTTTCCAGTCGATGTTACTTCATCAGTTGCTGCGGTTGAAAGCTACCTGAAAGACAGGGATGTTATGCTAGATCTTCTAAAGGAATCTCTCCATAAATCTCAGGAGAGAATCAAGTTTTTTGCTGATCATAAACGTTCTGACAGATCATTCGAGATAGGAGACCATGTTTACTTGAAGTTGCAGCCTTATAGGCAATCCTCCATGGCAGTCAGAACCAACTTCAAACTTTCAGCAAGATACTACGGCCCCTTACAGATAACTCATAATAATATTGGTCAGGTTGCTTACAGGTTGGCTCTCCCTCCTACTTCTAAAATACACCCAGTCTTCCACGTCTCCCAACTGAAAAAGAAAGTTGGAGCAACCGCCACTATGGTTCCAACACTGCCTTCAACTAATGAGGATGGTGAGATAGTGTTACTTATAATTTCTGCCTTGAATTTTTGACAAGATTACCATCAGGGAAGCTTGGTACCACAGGTTCTTATCCAATGGTCTCACACTGCACCGGAATACGCTACTTGGGAAGACATTGCAAACGTTCAAGCCCATTTTCCAAAATTTAATCTTTGAGGACAAAGATTGTCTGAAGAGGAGAGTAATTGTCATGTCCCATGGCTTCCCTTAGTATTTTGTGTGCGTTTAGTGCAACTTCTAATCATTAGAGATTAGTTATTTTCTTGATTAGTAAGTAGTTTTAATTACTAATCATTAGTGTCTTCCCACACATGTTAAGTTGTGGGTGTTAGGGTTTGTTGTTAGGGTTTTTTCTCAGTATTTAAGACAAACTTGTAACTCTTCTTGAGAAGAAAATGAAAATAGAAAATTGAGGCTGCACCTTGAGTGTAGAGTTACCCAAGTATTCCGAGTTATTGCTTTCGGTTCATTGATCCTCTCAGTGTATTGTCAAGATCATAGACTGTTCATGACACTTTTATTCCCCTGACCAGCATGGGATTATAATAACGGGTACGGCGGGGCACGCGTTTCACAAGAAAAAGAGCAACTTGGGTTTAACCAGAAGATGCTCGTGCGACCATCCTTTGGTGAAGAAGGCTGTTTTTAGGGATACAACAATTTTGAAGCTGCGAGAGTAATATTTTATGATAAGAAAAGTGTCCTAATGGATCGCAAATAACTGAATCACCCTTAAATTAAACTATATTACTCTTAAACCCTAATACTAAGCTAATCTGGTATAAAATAAATTCAATCTGACCTAACTGATCAAACTGATCAAAAACCATTTTTTTTTTGGTAAGGCTTCACTATTTTTCACTCATACTTTTCCAATTTACCAATCTCATCAAAATTTGTAAAGTATTTTACTTTTTCCAATTTACTTAGGCCGTATAATAGCCTTCTTGGTTAAGTTTTACTAGATGAAATGCTAGGCCGCCTTGATGCCGGATCTTCGAGCCAAATTTATGGGGCCAAGATTGTTAGAAATACTTTAAGTTCATACTAGATTTGTGTCTGTGCTACGCACCGGGCATTTTTTCCTTTTAACTTGGTGTGCGCGGGGCTTCGCCCTGCCCCGTGGCGATGCATTTTTGGTATGCATCGGGTTACGCCCCGCCCTGTGGCGATACATTTTTGATATGGTATGCGCGATGCATTTAATTTGATGTGCACGGGGCTGCGCCTTGCCGCGTGTCGATGCATTTTGTGGCAAGAGCAGTAACTCTACTTCTCTTCTTGTGTCTCATCTCTTTCTTATTGGTGTACCTCTTTTGTTTCCGTTTATTGATGTTGTTAAGCACGACATTCATAAGATTCAATTTGAAAGGACGAATAGGAGCAACTTTCACTCCGCCTTGGCTACGTCTGTAATCAAGTCCAGGTACGGTACTCTGCATATGTATATTCACCATAAGACATATACATAAAAATAGAAGAGACAAAGCTATTAGCAGGCTAGAAAATTGTAAAAAATCCATCAATTAAAGGATCAAAATAACTAAATAAGGCAGAATCAAGCTGAAGCATGATTACCTATACAAACATGTTATCATAGTTAATAGTATAAAAAGTTGTAGACCATGTTGAGAGAGCTGATACCATTTGTTTGTTCTGCACTGAACTTCCTTGATATCCTTTAGGTAAAGCGCGAGAGGGAGAAAGAAATAAGAGGAGCTTTCGATCTAAGCAAGATTTGAATAGAAGTTAGAGTTTTGAAACTATAGATTTTCCTTGGTTGATTACGAATCATTGTCTTTTTTTTTTCTTTTTCTTTTTGTGATTGCTAGCCTTTACGAATTATTGTCCATAAAAACCAACGGAAAAGATACAAACCTTTTGTGCAAGGCACTATTTCCAATGGATCTTTTTGTTTCACCCTTTCTATTTATCTCGATCTCTAATCTTTTTTTTGGATTAGAGAAGAATTTTTTTCTTCGTAAATATTGTTGCGCTGAAGTGTGATAGATTTTAATGCGACATAGAATGACTTCTTGAGTAACAGAGAGAGTCTCAAGTTCCTAGCAATCTTGCATGTTTCTTTTTGATTTGTTTTTTACTGGTTGCCATGTTTGAATTCTTTAAGATTGTTTCTGATCGAAGTAAAAATGTGAGGCAAATATATCTTGCTTTACCTTATTATGCAACGCACCACGTAGACGCCTTCCAAATTACATTATAAAACTGTACGGACTCACAAATAAAATTTAAAGCGATGACATCCATGTATTTCTTCTAATTTTAAGCGTCATATCATCCATTTTACAGCAGTAAGCTTATGCCGGGGGATGTCCCTTTCCCTTCTCCGTGACGATGTGCATTAGAACAGGCCTGGCTATTGTCATGGATATTTTTTTACTTTCCCTTCTCTGTCATGCTTTACTTTGTAATGGTCTAATAACATAATGCATGGTTCAGAAACACAATAGCGTACTGAAGTCCGAACAAAAGCAATATTGAAATTCCCAATTACCTTTGCAAGTTGGCGAAGCTTGCATAATTTCTTGATAGCTTGGAATTCGGCCATAGTACTACTGAGTACTCCAACCATCAAGCGTGGATGTTGGAAGGGACATTCGACTATTGTAATTTGACACAACAATTAGGTTCCATCAACTCTTGCCCAGCAGTCATAACTTCATCTCCAATCGCACAGAGATTGCATGGTTACTCCTTTTTTAAGATCTCTAGCAATTTTCAGCCCTACACACATTTTCCCAGGTAAAGAACACAAATGGAAGACACATGGTACTGTTGCCACACAGTAAAACATCAAGAAATTAACTATTATGCAACGTGTTATTGTCCACTTTAAACTCAATGAAGCATCTGTGAATTTCTTCATGTTGGCTTTCAACTTGATAGATCTGTCAATATCATCAACCGTGATAGTGGTGTCTTTAGAATTGAAAACCTTTGCAGCACCAGACCGATCACCATTTGCATTGCATCTACACATCTTCACCTGTATGGAAGACTGAATTCACATAAGCGAAATAAAAATTGTTCAAATAATTTTGTAATACTGGATGGTGTTTATTAGAGACTTTATGTATACATTATTAGTTTTCCTTTTTCATATCTAGTTTCATAACTGGTGTAGGATATTAGTACTATAACGATCGAATCAACACATTATTATAAAAAATTCTCAACTGGAAGTATTTTCATTCATCTCTAATTCACCCACCCAAAAAAAAGTGACGCAAACTTTATATATAGGCTTCACAAATCAATAAATCACCTAAAAAACTAAAGCTAAAGATCTCCAAAATCTAAACACTTAAGGGAATATCCATTCTAGCTATAAAGCAAGAATATACTCTTTATTCTCAAACTAAAAATAACAACAAAAAAAATACCAAATTGGACTGAACTACCAATATTAGTTGCGAGCGTGTGCTCGACGTTCCCTTGCTTCATGCCAACATAAGGCTATCTCGTGCACTATATCATTCTCCCCCTGAGGTAGGAAATTCGCCCTCGAATTAGGCGGGTCGTCGTCAGATGAATCACCAATGAAATGAATAAGGTGATTGGCAGTGAATACGTCGGCAGTATGAACATGGATTGGAAGATTTAAACCATAAGCATCAGGACTGAGCTTTTCAATGACTTCAAATGGACCAACCATGCGGAAATTTTCTTTAGTAAGTACCGCCGAAACAAAACCACCAACAACAAACTTGACTTCGCGGTAGTGACGAACTGCAGTTGAATTGTACATGCTGCAAGTGTTATTTAGTTTATGGGAAGTAGCGTTGAAAACTTGGGGATTTTCCGCAGTTGTCATATACTTGGTGAGAGAAGTAACCAAGTTCTGGGCAGTAATATTGCTAACTTCTTGGATCTTCCGAATCAAACTCTTGTCAGTAGTATGCATTGGTTGCAACCCACGAACAACTGGGAATAAACTTTGATCCTTAAGCTTATTATGCGAACCAATATTCAAATTTTTTGTCTCACCACTACGTCCTAAAAACAAACTTGAAGCACCAGTAGGTATAGTTGTCGGAAACGTCTTTGTTGGGACTAATGTAATACGCGTGGAATTAAATGTAAATGAATAATAATTCTTTTTACCATCATGATCCACTTCCCTATCATATTGCCATGGTCTTCCCAATAGTAGATGACAAGCATCCATTTCCACAACATCACACCAAACACTGTCTTGATACAATGATCCAATGGAAAAATTCACTAGACAACGTTTAGAAATAATTACCTCTAAACCCTTACTGAGCCAATGAAGAGAGTAAGGATGGGGTTTTTTTTTCAGTAGGTAGCTTCAACTTACGAATGGCTTCCTCCGAAATAACATTTTCACAACTGTCGGAATCGATAATCATACGACAAACCTTTCCACCAATAGTACAAGTTTTCTGAAAAATATTCTTTCGCATCCATGGCTCATCATTTTTTGGAGTAAAAAATAAACGACGGAGAACCATTAAACACTCACCTTGATCTCCAGGCATAAATACTTCTTGTGGCACATCCGTTTTCTCTTTAGTGTCAGCGATATATCCATCCTTTGCATCACCGTCCACTAATAAGGGCTTGCTAGGCCTTCCAGCTTTGCGACAATACTTCGAAAAATGACCAGGCTCTCCACAACGATAACATGAGTTAGCAGTAGACTTAGACGAAGAACTAACATCCTGTACTGCGGAAGCATTCTGTAACGGGACCATAGGAGGGTGACTAACATCAAACGTAACATTAATTCTGACGGGTACATTGTTTTTCCAAGCGTAACGCACGCTGATGGACTTCAGAAACAAAAAAAATAATCAAACAAGTTTAGAGTATCATGAAAGATTTGACGTAAACCTCCTATATAGCGATAGACAAGTTGTTCTTCAGGCTCCATAATACCCGATCTAGTAATCAAATCATAAAATTCCTTCATATATTCGTCAACGGAACGAGAACCTTGACGAAGATTTTGAAGACGAATATATAGCTCTCGAGTGTAATTAAAAGGTAAAAATGATGCACGCATACACTTTTCAAGCCTATCCCAAGATGAAATAGTTGGTTTTCCTTGTTGTATATGCGTTGCTTTCAATTGCCGCCACCAAACAGCAGCCCTTCCTCGAAAGCGGGTAGTAACAAGAGGAACCACACGATCAGTCGGTACCCTCTTAAACTCAAGCACTTCTTCCACGGTAGAAAACCAGTCGATACAATTGTAACGATCCTCAAGCTCGTCAATGCTATTAGACCGGTCAAGTGACGAATTAGTCGATAATAACTCGATTAGGTTAACACGGACGTTAATTAATAGGAATTAATATAACAATGATCTAGCGACGAAACTAGTACCATTGGATAGGTCTCGGAAAGTTACGCAGAATGGACTACTCAAAAGTGTCGGTCGGATACTGGACGAAGAAGAAATCATCAGATATCATAAAGGGGAAAATTAGTCTTTTTTCCATTGAACCGACCCGGACTTCCCTTATCACTTCTAGTGTGTGTTTAGTGTTCCCCGTTGGCCTTATCACCTACACCATATCGAGGAAATCATTTTATTTCCTTTCTTTTCTTTCTTCTTTCCTCTTCTTCTCTACTTCTCCTCTTTGTCTTCTCTGTTCTTTTCTGCTGACATTTTATGAGTCGCGTAAGGGTTCGTTGATAAGAAATCGAGTGATGAAGAAGATTCATCAAGAATGGAGGTGATGATATTGTGTATTAGGGATGAACTGTTATAGATTAAAGAGTTGAATGGTAGAAGATAAGTTTTGGGTTGCAAATTAATTATTGGATTCGTATTGAATAGATGGGTTAATTGGGTTGTTTATGGATGAAGAATAGAAGGGTTGAGGTTTAATTACAGTTTCGAAGCTGTTATGGAGATAATCAAATAATTAGGGTTTCATAAAATGAACTCAAAAGAGTATTAGGGGTTTCTGCAATTCAGTGAAGTTGTGACTTGAGATGTTTAAGAAGGATTTGAAGATGGGTTTTCCCTGAATTAGGATAAGGTTGAAGAATTGATGGTTAGGGTTATGATTCTGTTTAATGAAAGATTGCTATAAGTTGTATGTGGTGAACTGACAGATAAGGGAGGATATTGTGATGGATTGCTCAAATAGAATCATTTACAGGTAATTGTTCTTCTCAGTTAAATTTATAGTGTTATCTACTTTCATTAATGGGGTCTAAGTTATGAGTTGTTATTGAAGATGCAATTAAACTGAGATTGAGATAACTATAGAATGAATTGATGTTTTGAAGTTATTTTGGTGATGAATTGAAGAACTGGGGTTGGGTCTGTTCTTGAGAATATTGATGATTAGATGCAGAGAATGAGATAAATGTTGTTGATGTTAGAAGAGTTGAGTTGATGTTATATTTCGTTGAATTTGGTGGGTATGCTGTTGAATTACCTGAAGTGATAACATTGTTGTCTATTGAAGTTTAATTGTGAATCTCAAGTGGAGTCTAGTGAAATAGTTTTTGATGTGATAATTAGATAATGATGTTGGTTTCTGAATGAGATGAGTTTTAGATGCATGCTAGGTTGATGGAAAGTGAAGCTAAGGATAGTGGTATTCCCTGTGTGTTGTAACTGCAAGTTTGGGAGATAATGTATTTGGTGAACTGTGGTAACACATTTGAAGTTAAAATAGTCAGTTGGTGCTGGTGGTATTGAATATGAAGTTAGAGGTGTTGTTGGTGTTCTCATGTAACTGTTTTGTACAGAGTCTGGAATTGAGTTTATGGATGCAAACTTGGAATTGTCAAGAGTATTAATGATGTTGCACTAAACTGCATTGGATGCTAATGGAAAATGTTGTGGTTGTGGTGATGCTGCATAATTGGTGGTGTTGGAGCGATCTGATTTGAGACAGATCATAGGTTGGTCTCAGTTGTGGAGTTGAAGGTGAATTTAAGGGTATGAACTGTGAAGGTGAGATGCAAATGATAATGGTTTAAAGTTATGGTAGTGGGTTTGAGTGTAAGGGTAGTGTTATAGGAGTGTATCTAGAGATGAAGTTGCATATGAATACTAAGATCAGATGTTGGTTGTATTTAGAAATGGAGTTAGAGTTGGATTGGTTGTGTAGTAACTGAAATCAAATGTTTGTATGATTTTTTTGTAATAGTGAAGGGTTAGATGAACCTTAGGAGTTGAATCTATGCATTGAGAGACTTGTAGCTACTGCAGTTGCAGGTAATAAGAGTTCTTATTTGTATTTGAAATTCAAAGTTTGTTGGAATGAATGAGTTGAAGTTTAAATGATAAAGAATAAAGATGTGTTGTAGGAATTGATGTGCAATAGAATTAGACCTGTTAGTCATCCCAGTCAGATGTCTGACTAACTTGCTTAGCTGACTCAGTTAATCTGATTGAGTCGAATCGAGTTGAACCGGATTTGACCCACTGAGTCACTAGTCTTGAATCGTTGACCATTGACCTTGGACTTGACCAGGACTTTGACCTTGACTGACGTTGACTGTTAGAGATCGTTTGACCGTTAATAGACACTGTTGGACCGGGATTTAGATTAATGGGCCGGTTTAGTGGACTCAGGCTTGGAATCTTTAAATAGAATTGTATAATTCTTGTGTAAGCCTTTGTGGCCAGTTTCTTAGAGTTCTTGTGTGATTAACAGTTCGTTATTAACAATGTTCGATTCAACGGACGAACCAGGGGATCGTGGATCGCGAGGTAGGCGTGGCTTGTCATCAAAAGGTGTGGGAATGCATTTGACTCTTTGTATTCATTATTGTTGCTTTTATAAAATTTTATGCTTAACAAACTCATGCATTGTCTGTTTCTGCATTCCATGTTTTGTTTAAAATGCATTATGATAATCCTGTCGATTCGGTGAATCTTTCCACGATGTGGAAAAGACTTGTATTGTTTTGTTGTCAATATGAATTGTTATGGGAAATGAGAATTTCCACTTGTGGTATATATGATACGCTCCTTCAAATTTATACCTACTTTAATTCAGCTTTTATTGTTTAGAGTACTGGTCACCATGGTCTTGGTGGCGTCCATATTTATTAGGTGTGAATTGTCGGGTAGGGATTTACAACCATATTATACATTGTTTGAAGAAGGAGTTTGTCCATATACATGTATGATTATTTCAGTGACTTAGTCACTGTTTAATGTTTTCGGAAAAACATGTATTGTTTTCCAAATCTTGCCTATGATTACTTAGAAAGTTAAATGTTAATTATTCCCACTTCAGTTTTTGTGACAGATCAGGGTTGCACAGCGAAAGCTTCACGGGTTGACTTCGTTAGTTGATTATCTTCTGTTATATTTATTATGTTGTATATTTTATTTAAAAATCAATTGACTATTATATATGTATCATTTGAGAGAAGATCTTGTATATATATTTCTGAGCGCGGTTAGCTTTGGGTAATCGAGATAGTATCTCTAATACGATATCTGAATTCAAATTCTCCAGATTCTTCTTGTTGTAGTACCCCTAGGGTTTTGTAGTCCAACAAGAGCCACAACAATGGATGCCTCAGAACATGCTACCGGAAGTATTTATGCCAGCTAAGGGTGTAAATTGAGCCATGTAGGTAGTCTAGCTCGATATATTCTGAAGTCCAGGCGAGGCCTGATGGGCCTCATATTCAGTTACAGAAAAGGCTACCTGACTGGCAGGTTGGATGTCCATGGTTCGGTTTTCAACCCAGATCGAACCTATCCAAACCTACAGAAAAACATATTCAGCTATAAGAAAGGCTACTCGATTGGAGAGCAAATACTAAATAATTATTCAATTTTTTTTATTTTTTCGAACTGGTCATTTGAAAATTATATCTAAAATAAAAGGTGGTTAAGTAAAATAAAAAAAAAATTAACAATAATAATTATTAGTAACATTAATATTATACATAAATAAATTTATTCTTATGACCCTGGAAATTATGGGTCCTACACTTTTGGCCCCAAGATTATTTAATAAAATTGCTAATTATTCCAGTGGCCCTGGAATATTATAGGAAGTAGGATTAACAAAATAAGCCTTGTGCATATTTCCTGCACATAAAATCAGTGTGCATATTGCCTGCACACTATGAAATATGAAGAATTTTTTTTTTTAAATTAGTGTGCATATATCCTGCACGCTATAAAATATGAAGAAAATTTAATAAATTATGTACAGAAATCAGTGTGCATATTATCTGCACACTATAAAATATGAAGAAAATTTTAAAAATTATTTAGAGAATAAAAAAATTCATGAAATGAAAATTTGATAGTTGTATTTATGCTTGTTGTGTAGGTATTTCAAAAAGATTTCCAAATATATAAAATTTGTTGAATTCTTACGTATGATTTGTGAGACATGTTATGTTTAAGTTCGCATGACGATTATACCCTAAAGGATATAGTTTATCATTTGATAACATCATGAAACATCTTTATCCAAATGACCCTCCTTCTTTTTTAAGGGTTATTTCAATAAAATGAGTTAATTCTTTTAAAATTGAGTTTTAAGCCAAAGACCATTTGAGTAAGAGAGAGTGAGAGGAGCGCCAAACACTTAATTCCTACTTGTACATATTTGTGCAAATTATTTATTTCTATTTGTGAAAATCATACCCATTCTCATATCAAATATAGAATCCATTCTCAAACGAAATACGATATTTAATGGTACGAGGAATCGACAAGTGCTTTTCGTTTTTGTGGCCAATTTTCCACAATTAGCAGGATAAAATGTTTCGACCTTTCAATTCAGGGTTATCAACATATTCGAACATCATTGTCATTCTTAACCAACGGGTATTTTTCATTTCTATGATCGACTTTTTACAATCAATGGGGTCACTTCGACCCGTCGATTATGGGTTATACAATTTTTTTGTACCCATTATAAATATCCGAAAAGCCCGCTAATCAAGCCCATCTAATCCGTGAAAAAAGATTCTAGAAGACTTGTTCTCCAAGTTACTTGCATATCAAGTTTATATCATAATTAGGGTATACATAAACCATAGAAATACATGTATCCTAAATCCTAAGGCCGTGTTTGGCATTGTTGACAACATAAAACTTAGCTAGGTTAGAGTTTTCTCTTACTTAATTAAGATTACCATAAAATAGTTAAGCAAAAATATTGTTTGTTTTTCCATAAAGGGACCATACGGGTGTATGTTATATTTTGTTTGTCTAGTATTTAATTTTATTAGAAAATATTTAATTTACTTATAATCATAAAGGAAAAATATAGGATAACTAAAAAAAGGGTGAAAAATGGGTCAAGTGAAAAAAGTTTTAGGACAATTACCTATTTTAAAGTCAAAATAACTGCCTATTCTTGGTTGGGATTTTGGTATCCTGGATATTTGGGAGAATAGTGTAACCTTACTTTTTTATCTTACTAAAATTAGGGAAGGTTATGGTATTCTTGTCCAAACTTAGAATCAAAAGAAGACAAACACAGTTTGACGGTTATTCTGGAGATAACCCTTACCCAACCTAGAATAGGATATCAAAGGTGCCAAACGCAACCTAAGAAGATATGGAATTTTATGTTAGCTAATCCGGAGAAAACTTGGTTGCTGATTGGAGTCAGCCCTTAGGTGGAAGAGGAACCAAAGGAAGATGAGGACTCCCAGCTATTAGATCCTATAAAGTTTACAAATGCGAAATCAATGTTAAGAGTGGAAACAGAAGATACTGATGAATTCTTCTTTTCCAATATTGAGGATTTGGAACTCCCAGAAAATTCAGGTTTTAATTTCGAACAAGATCTTAAAGATGCTTACTCAGGGTTAATTGGAGAAATAAATCTCGGTGACTTTCTTGATCTTGATGGTAAGATTCTGCAAGGTTATAGCGACGAAGAATTGGAAGAAGGTGAGATCCCTGCGTGACGTGAGTGCAGTTTCCAAGAAGGATGTATAATATAAGTTGAGTGGGCATCTCCTCTATATTTAATATTTTCTCTGTTCCACTTATAATTTTTTTGTGAGTTTTCCACTTATAATTTTTTGTGAGTTTTCACATAGATTTAGGGAAATGAAAGAAACTACTCTCTCCGTCCTATTTTACTTAAGGTTTATGGGTTTTTTCTAGTACCACTATAGATAAAGGTTTCCATAATTTTCACACTTTCTTTCTAATTTGATCCTGCATTGGAATCAACCACTAGAAACAAGGAACAAAAAAATAGGAGATTTAAATATTTTAACAATTATTATTAAGGGATATATATGGAAAAAAATCAATCTCTTTCAATATTCTTAATTTACGTGAAAACACATATACCTTCAACTAAATCAGGACGGAAGGAGTATATATTAAAAGATCTTCAAACATTAATTGATACCAGAACATTTTAGAAAAAATCTGCACTCCTGTATCAACGACTCTACTAGAACAGCATACCCATCTCCAAATTACTGTATCTAGACTAAGATGCACGAGTGACATTTAGCATGATACTTCGTAAGCACCAAAAGTGTTATGCTATTCTTCCAACCAAATAAGCTAATCTCTTAGAAAATCTGGTTGTATTATTTTGACAGACAAAGTCTCGTTACAAAAAATTTCAGGTTTTGATCTTCAAAACCTATTTTTTCTAGTTTTAATCAGTCTACTTCCGACACAGTTATCTGATTTTCGAGCATGCCGGAAGTAGTTCCGGCATGGTTTTTGCTTAAATTTCTATGTCGGAACATGAAGAAAAGTATTCCGAAATTTGATTTTTTTTTTCACTTGACTATTGTCATGGAAAGATTTATATCGAGCATGCCGGAACTCAGTACCGGCGTGGTCTTCATCCTAAATTACCATGCCGAAACTCAGTACCGGCATGGTCTTCATCAAAAATAACCATGCAGGTACTGAGGAACCCAGTATCGGCATGGTCTTCATCATAAATAACCAAGCCGGAACTTAGTACCGGCATGGTCTTCATCACTTCCGGTGTGGTCTTTATCACTTCCGGCGTGGTCTTCATCCCTACCGAATGTAACAAAAGGAGAAAAAAAAATCAAAGTGAGGAGCCGGCAGAGAAGGAACAGTTGAAGAACGATGAAGAAAAAAAAAATCGAAAACCTAAACCTAAAGGACTGCCGGAACTAACGTTAGAAATGAGGAATATATGTTTTGGTTTTTGATTTAAATGTTTTAGGGAAAAAGGTGTAACAGTCTTTTTATAAAGTTTTTTAATTAACCAAAAGGTATTTTAGTACTTTCATATCAATTGGTCACCCCTTAGCCGAAATAATGGGGTGTGGTAAGTAATCAATATCCCCCAATTAGTTTCCATATCCCCAATTGCGTGTTCATTTAAAAGTACTTGATTTCAGAAATGACCAGTGTTATCCCGTGCAGCTGCGCGGGAAAGCTCAATAAGCAAACGGGTTATAAGCCGTTAGATAAAATGGACCACCGTTAGATTACATTTCTTTATCATTTTTAGAAAACCAAAGTTATGGTATTATTAAAAATCGGTCCTTATAGTTCATTTGTGTTTAATCCTGTGTCCCTTTATTTGAAACAACACAAAATCCAATTCGTTATCACATGAGGGAACCTACTGCAAGTGTTTATCTAAGATCATATCAACTTATCCCTGACCATAGAAACTCGTTCCCAAATTCAAAAATCTATTAATTATAAAAACCCAAATCCAATAACTCTTCAAACTCAAGCTCCAACAAACTTTTACTGTTGTTGATTTTGTTCATTCTTTTGAAGCGTTTTTTCTGACCGGAAGATGGGGTTGTCTTGATGTCGTTGTAAAATTATTAGAATCAAAGAGATTCAAGAATTTCTACTCATCCATGGCAGCGTCTAAAATAGACGAGGAAGAAGAGATAACCTAGGGTGAAGTTGGCAAAGCTGGTAAAAGAAGAGGAGATTGATTTAATTTTGATAAGTAAATTAAGGGCTTGTTTGCAATTAAGTCTGCTAACAGTTGCACAACCAGTATCGGTGGCTAAAAATACTTGCATAGTATAATCTAACGGCTTAAACCCGCTTGCTTATTGAGCTTTACCACGCAGCTGCGCGGGACAGCACTGCTCTTCAAAATTATGAAGAGAATGAGAAATAAGAAAAATGAATATGAATAGGGAAAACCGAATGGTAATATGGTAATAATGTGGAAAAATATTGGGGCCTATAATTCGTTAATTTGTAAATATGCATTCACGACCACCTGCCACAGGTATAATTGGCGAATTTATTAGGATTGCAACACAACAACCACCGGCCACGACCAGAAAGACTTTTCTTTTTCAAACGAGAAAACAATATTTATCAAAGAAGGGAAAATGTATGGAGGAACCTAAATTATTGTATATGCGAGCGTATATACAATAATTCTCTAATGTACACTAATTGCTCGTCTATGGCACAGTTTCTAATAGAGGTGTAAAACGTGTCGGCCCGGCACATCCCGGCACACGAAGTCGCGTGCTTCACGTGCCATGTGCCGTGCTGTGCTATGCCAACGATTTAAACGTGCTGTGTCGTGTTGTGCTTTACTAGTCAAAAGCTAGGCACAGCACAGCCCACGGGCACAACACACGAATAAACGTGTCGTGCTGTGCCGTGCAAGCACACGTGCTATAAACAATTTGAAATCACTTAATGTATACATTAAGTCGGACATTATCACAATAATTTAATTAGACAACATACCATTTGATATTATTTCAAGTAAAATTAACAAGTTTATTCAATAAAAATAATTAGTCCATCAAATATAAAATTGGATTATCGTCATGTAAATTAATGTTCTAGTTAAATATAGATGACGATATTATAACAACGATATTGAAATATATTTTCCAAATATTAAGATATTATATGTGTTGTTATAAATAAGTCAGTATAAAATGTTAAAAACTAGCTAGAATAGTGACTCTTTTGTGAAATATACAAAAAATGTGATGTATTATGCCTTGTTATATGGTGTACTTGTACATATTATGGCATGCTTTCTTAACGTCTTTGTCTTTCCAATTAAAATCGGGTTGTGCCACGTGCTTATCCGTGCTTAACGCGTCTTTGTCTTTATCAAACAAAAATATCAATTAAAATCGCCCTAACCTTCATTAGCACCACCTTTCTCAAAATCACGGAAACAACAACCCCATCTTCAAAATTATTCAAACCCAGCACGTCCCATTTAACTAACGTGTTGTGCCGTGCTAGGCTAAGTCACGTGCTGAACTGGGATGTGCTCAAATTTTAGCGTGCTGTGCTGGGCTGTGCTCGTGATGGCACAGCCACTTTACACCTCTAGTTTCTAAGTTCTCATTGTAATCAACATCCACACATTTAAGGTGTGAGATCACATCATGTTGTCATTTTTAATTTCAAAATTATTGTAAGACATAAAAAAAAAGGTGTTCCTTTATATATCCCGGAGAAATACTAACGGCAACCCTTTATCTATATACCTTAAACATAATCTTCCTACCCATCAATTCGTCATTTTTGCGTACCCCCGGTATTCTCCATCTTCTTAATAGCGCGGCTAGTGTTCTTAGAGCAGAATCGTGAGATGCATCCTCATCAACCACATAATCGATCCAGCTACACTAAAACCCCATCAATATCTGAATTTCTGATTCAAAATCTCCTTTTACTTCCTTTAAGAAAATCCATCATCACCAAAATCCTTTTTATGTTTTTATTTGATCGATTAAAACCCAGACTATATTTTCATTTGATCGATTAAATTTGCAACAAAGACTCGTTATTCTTGTTGCTAGGTGGTGTATTTATGGGAGACTGCTGGAGAAGATAAGGTGAGTGATTGTTTTCTCATTTGCATCTGAAATAAGCAAACACTCAACATCGATATATATGGGTATTGCTCGCCATTGTTCGTTGGGTAAGATTTTTAGATTTCCTGGAATCCTTATATCCTTTGTGAAACTTGGGTGAATAAATTGAAGGAATTTATCAACAGTGAATCCACGACATGAATAGCAGTTCTGCTTTTGAAACATTTGCAAGTAACACAACTTTCACAAATAAATGACTAATTTGTTGTCTGTATGCTTGCAGTTCATATGTCTCACTTCCTCACAGAGGGCACCAAAAAATCCAGAACTCCAATTTGTTTCCTGCAAATTGAAGCAATAATATATTTCATATTCGTCCAGTATCACGATTGCAAGACACAATTGGCGCCTACTTAGTTGTTAAAGAACACAGAAACCAACTTGTGCGCCATCCATGCCATTGATGCATGCCAAGCGTTTTACTATCGCAAGAGCAAGTCATTGCTGTGTGAATAGAGAAACAAGTTTTTGTACTCTAAATTTGTGATAGCTGTTTCCTTTGATTCAATTGGTTATCTTATTACTGTTTTCCCAAAGAAAATAGTGATAATAGTTCTGGACACATCAGCTTAAGAACTACAAACAAGCCAAGGGTTAAACCAAGAACAAGAAATATTTTGTGGGGATTCTTTATAAGCATAGAATGTAAAACATATATAAAATAATAGGCTTGGGACTAGCCAAATTCTATTATTTTAAAGAGATATTACTTAATCGATAAAATAATAATTTATTATTTTATATTAATTTAAAGATTAATTCTTAATTTAAAAAATTTCTTTGGAAAAAACAGAATTTCCATATTAAAAAAATAAAATATCTTAGGATAAATACCAAAATAGATTTTTTAAAGTGGAAAATATAGAAAAAGATAAAAAAACATTAACAGAAATATTTTTAGAACGGCATACATTTGCTTTTAAAGTAATAAATCTTATTAATTTTCATACACAATATTATTATTTGAACTTCAGATAAAAACAAATCAACATTGAATCATATTTTGAGAAAATTTAATGTGTATGAAAATTATTTTTTATTTTCTAATGAAATTATTATTTTATATAATATTTGGGACCTATTAATATTTAAGGGGAACTTTTGAAATGTATTATATTATGATTTTATCGAATTTATTATTTTAACACTAAGAGCCCGAGTCGGGACTGAATTTTTTTATTATTTTAACGAGACTATTATTTTATCGAGTATTATTTTAAAAAAGTTTTACTGTATATGGGAAATACATTTATCGGTTCTAAATATATGGTAAATTCAGCTAGGGGTATCAGTATAAAAAAGTTCACATAATTTAAAAAATTTCATGGTAACCAAACTATAAAAAACATAACTAACTAATAGGGGTACATTTAGTATTTTGTAGGGGTATATAAAGGAATGCCCCTAGAAAAAGATGGAAAGAAAAAACTATGCACCCAAGTCCCACCACCCACGACTAGAAAGATTTTCCTTTTTAAACAGTAATGAAAATTGAAGGGAGACAATGAATAGAAAGAAAGCAAACCCATTAGGCATATATTCAAACTTTCAAGTTGGGCGCGGGTGTTTGTGGTTAGTTTTTTTTTTAAAAACCGCAATGAAGATTCCCTAAAGAAGGGAGACAATGAAAAGAAAGAAAGCAACCCATTAGGCATATATTCAAACTTTGAAGTTGGACTCGAGGGGTTTGTGCCTAGTTTTGCTCATCAAGAAAGATAATTAGTAATGATCGATAATTCAGTTCAAAACACAAGAACACATTGACTGTGTTAGTTAGGTTTGTTTGAAATTAACAAATGATCTCTTACTGCTGGTTCTCAAACTGATACTAAATATTTGAATGGCTTAAACGGCCTACTCTATGCCTCCTTGTAAACAAAAACAAAAACTCATTAGGAAGTGGATATAATAAAGACATGAAAGAAGATCCATACTATGAAAGTATGACATCGTTAAGTTTATACTCATTGCCCTTCATCTTCCATCCCTAAAATTTCATTAGCAAGTATGAATAATTAAACATGAAAGTAAATTACCATAAAAATGAAAATTATGAAATTATTTTCTTCCATAATTCTAGAGGCTGCTATCTTTCCTCCCTTAATTACCCTCATAAACCCATTCCTCAATTACCCTTAGAATTGCTTCATATACCCCTTCTTTAAGCAAGCAACACTAGAGCTTAATACTAATGGCGGACCATATTTTCTTAAAAGTTGTAAAGTCATAACAAGAGAAAACGTTGATACGCAAAAAGCGAATTTCACTCTCAGTTCGGGAGAATAAGCGGGTTGAGCTTTCATCCCATTTTCTGCTGAACCTCATCCATGTAAAAGTGTTAAAGTAGGTACGCTCTTCAAAATTACGTCGGCAGTTGTTCATATTTTTTTTCTCGAATACCCATATATCCATCATACCTTCCCCTTCCTTTATATAAGGATGAATAATTAAACACCAGGTACCATTTTTGGAAACACGAAACGATCAGCTAGCTCTTCTCCAAGATCTTTTAGCGACACAAGGCTATGCGTATGAGGAATTGCTTCATATACCCCTTCTGCGGCTTCAGCAGACCATATTTTCTTAAAAGTTGTAAAGTCATAACAAGAGAAAACGTTATTCTGCAAAAGCAGAATTTCACTCTCAGTTCGGGAGAATAAGCGGGTTGAGCTTTCATCCCATTTTCTGCTGAACCTCATCCATGTAAAAGTGTTAAAGTAGGTACGCTCTTCAAAATTACGTCGGCAGTTGTTCATATTTTTTTTCTCGAATACCCATATATCCATCATACCTTCCCCTTCCTTTATATAAGGATGAGACAGATATAGATTTGCTCCGCACGATCCAAGTT
The DNA here is from genome assembly GCA_023529315.1 of Papaver bracteatum. Lineage (NCBI taxonomy): Eukaryota > Viridiplantae > Streptophyta > Magnoliopsida > Ranunculales > Papaveraceae > Papaver > Papaver bracteatum. The sequence continues at coordinate 316,327 of JAJJWX010000557.1, read as the reverse complement.
TAACGTGGTCCCTATGATCAGATTTGGGATGACAAGGTGGTGACGGGAGACACCGAAATGTTTCATCTGCTAAATCAAAGGCTACAATACCACAGTTAGATGAAGTAGATCTTTTATTTATTAACCAATGCAGAGCCCCATTAGCAAAAACCCCCGATCCCCGTAAATCAAAGGTAACTTCTGGTTTGCATCTCCACCTACTGCCATCACCAAGAGTGTAAACATGGACCCTTTGCTTCGCAACGATACTTTGACCAAAGTCAATCATACTTTGACCAATCTTAGCAACCTTGTATGTCTTGGTGGAATGATAATAACCGAATCCAAAAGCACCAGTCTCTGAACCTATATTGGGAGCGAATCTAAAAGGACCAAACTCTGAATCCATGTTGCGAATACAAATACGTTCACCAGTGATAGGATTGTAAATAAATACAGTTTTTAAAATTATGTAACATACCAAACCATTGCAAGTACCAACAAAGGTTAAAAACCAACAATCAGTTTCTATGCTGCTTATCTCTAGAACCATCTCGTGAAAATCTTGTGGTTCTTCGATATAATTAAAATTAACCAACTCAGAAGATTTTTCTCTATAGTAGAGTTTGGTATCACAATCATATCTGTGCTGACTTACGAAAAGCATACCTTTCTTTGGTTTCCCCAAGAGATTTCTCCAGAGTCTGCATACTTCTCTGCATTGTAAGCGGGATTTGAAACCTGTATTCGTCTTGGGTAACCGAGATAGTATCTCTAATACGATATCTGAATCCAAATTCTCCATCGATAAAGATAGCTTTTTAGTTCTTCTTGTTGTACGAATACCTAGGGTTTTGTAATCCAACAAGAGCCGCAACAATCTTGGCCTCGGTACACGGCGGCAATATATATATATCTATACTGGTTTAAGAATATATACCTAAATTTAGATTCCTATGTTTACGGAAACCACGGACGGTTTCCCTCAATCTAACTTTGATTACTGATTTCTTAGATTTCCTAAATTAGCTAAACGTGTGATAACATCTCTTGATTCACAAAAGTCAACGTTTGTGCCCACTTCAAACAACGGTGTTTAAGGAAACACATGCCAATTTCCAAAACCAAAAATCAACGTTTGTGCTCAGTCCGTCCGATCGCTTGAGTTTCCTAATATGAGTGTGTTTCCATAAGCTGTCTTCACGATTATAAATCGAAAAAAATAAAATTCTCCCATCCCTTCGGTTTCTTGACTTCTACGTGTTTCCATAAGATATCTTAACTATTATACATATCACGAAAAAAACCCAAAAAAAAAAAACATCAAGCCTTATGTTTTGGTATCCTGGATCAGTACCAATTCCGTCTGTCCGAATTATCTCCCTGATTTCTCTTCGGACTAATCTAATTTAATCATCTCTGACGGCATCAACAAAGGGTTTAGGTCTCTATCTTTATTTTATGTTTTTTTTTACAAGTTTTGTTTGCTATGAATGCAAAGGAGAAAATTGTTTTACAATTTTAGTTTTGCTTGATATTAAATATTTTATTTATAAGGAACTAAAAAATTGTAGTATTTGTTAGTAATATTTAGTTTGAGAATATGATTTGATCCTTAATTTAAGGATTTGGAATTGTTTGATTATACCGTACAATCATCATTGTATTATAAAAAAGCCAACAAGATACTGGAATTTGCGTAAGGGACTGCAGCCCCTGCTAATTTGACCCGATCAACAAAATACTGGAATTTGCGTAAGGGACTATGGCCGGGGGACTGCTAATTTGACCCGACCAACAAAATACTGAAATTTGCGTAAAGGATTACGGCCGAGGCTGCAGGCCCCGAATAATTTGACCGGACCAACAAAAATCAGAATTCGCTTAGGGGACTACGGCCGGGGCTGTAAGCCCCAACTAATTTGACCAGTCCAACAAAATACCGAAATTTGCATACGGGATAACAGACGGGGCTGTAAGCCCCAGCTAATTTATAGACCAGAAAAACACAAAAAAAAAAGGTTGAGCCCCGGCCGTAGGCCGTGGTGATACCTAATATATATATAAGAATTAGACTGGTTTAAGAATCTAGATTTATATTATTTGGAGTCTAAATATAAAAGGTGCTTTTATTCCCCTGACCAGCATGGGCTTATAATAACGGGTACGGCGGGGCACGCGTTTCACAAGAAAAAGAGCAACTTGGGTTTAACCAGAAGATGCGCGTGCGACCATCCTTTGGTGAAGAAGGCTGTTTTTAGGGATACAACAATTTTGAAGCTGCGAGAGTAATATTTTATGATAAAAAAATGTCCTAATGGATCGCAAATAACTGAATCACCCTTAAATTAAACTATATTACTCTTGAACCCTAATACTAAGCTAATCTGGTATAAAATAAATTCAATCTGACCTAACTGATCAAAGTGATCAAAAACCATTTTTTTTCTTTTTTGGTAAGGCTTCACTATTTGTCACTCACACTTTTTCTATTTAACAATCTCATCAAAATTTGTAAAGTAATTTTATGGTGCGTTTGTTTGCAGAATTCCCGATTTCGAGGATTTATAATCCCATGGGGATTACAAATTATGGGATTCATGTAAATCCCTCGTGTGTTTGGTAACTTGTTTAAAATTCATAGGATTCATAGAATTATCTTGTTTTAAAGTTCATATAATATTTGGTATTACCTTCAGAATCTTAAAATGGTATATATACGAGATTTAAAGTTAAAAAAAGTGGGTCCATAAATCTCTTGATAAGTTTCCCATCAAATCTTAGGGGGAGGGGTCGGACTCCATATGAAGAATTTGCTGGAAAATTGATTCCCGTGGGAAATGTGATTCCTGGGATTTGGCCAACCAAACATACCGAATAAAACGTAATTCCACCAAATCTCATGGACCCATAAATCCCACCTTTGAAATTCTACATCCAAACTCACCATTACTTTTTCCAATATTTTTTTTTTGATCGGCTAACTTTTTCCAATTTACTTAGGCCGTATAACAGCCTTTTTGGTTAAGTTTTACTAGATGAAATGCTAGGCCGCCTTGATGCCGGATCCTCGAGCCAAATTTACGGGGCCAAGATTGTTAGAAATATTTTAAGTTCATATATCTAGAAAAAAAGTATATTCGTACCTCTTTACCACATATGTGCTTTATTTTGGACATACAAATAATAACCCCACTAAGGCTTAGTTTGTTATTGCTGCAGCTTTTGTAAAAACACTTTCCTGCTGTGCGTTGGTGTGAGAAAAAAACACTTAAACGTTTGGTAAAATATTAATTAAAGTTAAAGCTGATTAAAAAAGCAATCAAAGTGTATTTGGTAAAATACTAAATTCAACCATTGGTGTTCTGTCAAATGATAAAAACAGACATATCTCTAAAAATTGTTTTATTCAATTTAATTAGGGTTAAAAATAATTAATTGTTTTACTATTAAATATTTAATTTACTAATTATTACTCTTATTATGATTGTTAAAAAAATTATTTTTATTTAACCACTTTTTAATATATATAATTTTCAATCAAAAAATAAAATAAATTATGTAATTATTTAAAAAAAAATATTTTTTATTTTTGACAAATTAAATGAAATGGTATCGTACAATAGTTTGAAAATAAAATATAATAATATTTGAAGAATAAAACATAATAAATAAAAATTGATTGTATATATATATTTAAGGGTAATTTTTGTCATTTACAAAATAAAAAAGGGACAAAAAGGTAAATCAATCATTAAATTTTTGTGGGACCAAAGCTTATGCTTTTGTAGCTTTTAAAAGCTCTTCCTACCCAGCTTTTAAAAATTGAGGAATCTGGAAAGTGTTTTGTGTAAAAAGCACTTTGATTTTTTTTTACCAAACACCAATTTCAAAAATTATTGACATATATAGGTTTTGAAAGTGCTTTTGGAAACATAAAAGCATTACCAAACCTAGAGGGATAAGAAATGGTATCCTTGAGCATTAAAATGGCTAAATTGCCCTTTGATAATGGGCAACATTCTTATAAACATTTTTATTTTTTTTCAATATTAAATTTGAGATTTGTTATGAAATCAAACGCTCTCAATTCGAATATAGTATCCATTCTCAAACAGAGTGTACGGTATTTAATGGTACGAGGCGATAGGAGATACATCCCTTCTAAACATACCGAGGAGACAGACAAAATAAAAACCGTCTCCTAACAATAAAACTAGACCCCAGCATATGGAGATTAGCAGGGGCCCACTGTGAGGGAAGATGTGAGGAGGCGGCTTTTAATCTACTTTTTCACTCGGTACATTAGGAATTTTTGTAGGAGATATGGGTAGCATCTTCTTCACAAGCAACTGGAATAGGTTCAACATAACAATGACATTGTGCTACCCTGTGTAAGCACCGAGATTACGTTGGAAATCCTTTCGAAACCAAAGTAGTTGAACTAACGACTGAAATTCTTTTTCTTTCTTTTTTCCTTATCTCACTACACCAAATCTAAGTTTTTGTAACAATGAGTTTGCTAACTAACTTTATTTTAGTAACTCAAATGATCCATCATAGATTAAGTAACAGTTAAAAAGGATTAGCAAATTACCAAATAGTTACTATAATAACTCAAAATCACTAAATAACTATTCCAAAGTGTGATATTATCAGTTATATATATCTAACACTCTTCTACTAAATAACTAATGCAACTATATCCTCCCAAAATTCCAAGTACACCAAAATCAACCCAACCTTTATAACTGTTTTTCATTTTGATTAGTAACACACTTATACATACCTAACGCATTGACTTATTTTTAAAATTTGAAAAAACAAATTTAAATTTAAATTTTTCTAAATCATTTATTTGGAACCAATTAACAGTTCTAGAACCCTGGAATAGCTTAAATCCCGGAACCAAATAATATTCTGGGAACCAAATTTAAGTTTCAACTTTTATTATGTGGTCCATGGTCGACCCTCGACAAAACCAAAACCAATCAATATTGGGTGCCTTTACAAGAACAGATGTTCGAAAGAAAACCCAGTGATAACTTCGATTTCAAAGGAAATCAGTTCCAAAACCTGAGCTCAAAAAAAAAAAAAAAAAACCACTTGAAGCTTCACTTTGGAAATCAATTGAAAGAACCAGATTCAATCTCGATCAATTTTGCCCTATGGTCTCGATTCACCTATTGATCTAATCCGTTTTACCATTGATTTTGTATTATCTCTTCGATCAGGCGCAATCGGAAGGTACAATTTCTTCTCCTTCTTCTTTTGATCGTAGCTCTGGTGTCATATTAAAATTATCTAACCTAAATTATGGTATATATTTCGATCTCTTTTCTGTTTTCGTTTGAGATTTGGGGTTTCTGATTACTTCGAAATTGGTTTAGTGCATGTTGAAATATGATTAAATTAGGTCGTTTTATGATGGGGGTTTGATTCCATCTGTTGTTTTATGGTAGATTTTCTCAAGATCTGCTCTAAACTGTGATTGCTTAGATAAATTAATGTCAGAGAAAGTTGTTGAAACTTTTTTTCTTGAGCTATTTGGAAGATTTGAGTCATGGAATGGTTACAGAGGGATGGGTTTAACAAGAAAGGAAAAATTATTGAAGCACAACCGTTCCAGGTGGATAATGTAGATAACTAGGGTATGCACAAAAATGTTGTTAGTGTCCCATTAGACCATTACTTGGAATTATAATTTACCTAGTACAATGTGCCATAGATGTTAGAAGATTCTTGGAAAAATTTTGTCTTAGAGTCATATGATCAAGGTATTGTGCATTATTATAGATCGTAGTTGAAGCCATGTAGCGTGGATGATGTGAATGTGGCACAACATCAAAATATTAATTTGGATAGTTTATACTTAGCTGTACAACTCTGTGTTAAGGATATCCTTCCTGCATTGTCAACCAGTGGATTTAATTGTAATGCTTTTATCAGCATATATTTCATTGATATTAAATTTAAATTTCATTATGCGTATGTGGGGATATCGGTTTTGGCCATGGCAAAAGATCCATAGAGAGTAACACATTGCTTCTTGTTTACATTTTCTGTTAAAGATACTTACCTAAAGTCTCTTACAGAATCTTGTTGACATTAATGTCCTCTGCGCCGCAAAGAAGGTCTTTGATGCTCTTCAAAGCAGGGAGCTACCTCTGGCTTTAGCTTGGTGTGCAAAGAACAAATCCAGGTTGAATAAATCAAAGTTGCAGCATTGTTCTCTGATTTTTTGTTTGTCTTGTGATATTCATCTAGGTGAAAAGGCCATCATCTTTGTATATTATGCACATTTTACTGTAACACTCTCTAGTGATTTTGAGAAACTTTAAATATGCAAATAGAGTGGATATTCTCGTATCCAGGATTTTGGACGATATTCTTTCAGCAATAGTCCTAAGTGATTGTTGTTTGTTTAGGTCCATATATTCTTCTAGAACCCGTTTTTACTGTTTCATAACATCCCTTCCGATCTTTGTGCTAACTGATCGTTCTAGACTTTGTGGGAATACTGGATAGCAAATTATACATCAACTTACTTTGCTTAAGGTTAGTTAAGAGGCTAGTTTGGTTGTAAGCTTGCTTGAGGTTAGTATGAGCTCTGCACATTTACTTGTTGCATAGGAAATTGTGGCAAGCATGCTTGAGATCAGCATGGGTTCTCTTCATCAATTGAGGTGGCTTTATTATTATTATTATTTTTAATATCTATGAGTTTAAGGTTTCTTAGCACAAGGGTTTATTATACAAAAGTCCATAGAGGCCAATAGATTTGTTCGAGGATTTTAATGCTTAGGGTTTTAAATTGGAAGGGGAACTGTTCTTTAGAAATCCCTGCAAAGCCATCTACAATGTCGGGTGTTATAATTAATCGTTTTTCTTCTGTAGGTTTTTTTCGTTGTTTCCGAATATATACTACAGAACACCTTTAAGAAGGTTTCAGTCCTCGACATAATCGAATGAAACATGCCACATTGTAATTTTTCTTCTTTACTGATTCCGGAATTGCAACTCTGTTTTACTTCTTGTCTCGCTGCTCGATGTGATCTCCATCATTTATTTTTATCACATGTGCAACCTTCCTGTCTTAGTCACTTCATTGGTTTCAGTGTCATTGTTTTGGTTTCTGTTGTTGCAGATGAAGCTTTCGAACTCATTTGTTAATTGGCTGGAGGAAGCACGAGATGGTGCTGATGATGGAGGTTACTATTAAAGCCCAGAATCCATCTCTCAACAAATGTATTATGCATCTGATTGTGGATAGACTCGAGTACAGGTTGCAAACAAGGTACTGAGTAATGTCTATCTTGATTGATTAGTTTCATAAATGTGATATTCAACTTAAAATTTGTAATGGTTGCCTAAGTTGTAGGATTACTAGAAAATTTGCCCACTGGAAAAACTTACATTGGAGGCTCAGTGTCTGACGGACCTAGAGTTTGATTTGGACGATAGGTGTTTCTATATGATGTTTACATTTTATCCCTTTAACTGATTCAAAATCACCAGTACTTATGAGGTCGTACTTAGAAGCAAGATACGCTATGTAGTGCTTTATTCATGATTGGGTTTCTTTTTTTCATTGTCTGCTCATGTGTTGTGCCTTTATTTTAGATTATCAGTAATGTGAATTTGTATGCATGCTAGGGAAACTTTGTCACATATTGATTGGACATGATGTCATGTTGGTAGGGGAGGCAAGAGAGTGGTACTAGTGGTGAGTGACTGAAAGAGAGAGTGGTGAAGGTGGTAAGAAAGTCAGTAAGTGGTGCTAGTTGAAAAGGCAAGCCAGGTTTTTTACTCCAAAGTCAGGTTTGCAGAACCACAGATGGTATCCCCTGTCTCATTTTTAATTGTCAGCTTATAATTTCAAGTACATTGTGATCTGTAACTGTAAGCATAATCCTCTTGATTTGTTTGAATTAGATGCCTGTCAGCCATGTAATGTGCATTCCTCATGCTATACCGTGGGCTCATGAATCTAGATAGTGCTCTAATTAGCTCTATTCACGTATTGCAAAAATGCTGCCGCTTCACACTTATAAACGCTGCCGGTTCACACTTATAATATCTCCACCTAACTACTAAGTTTGAACCCTGCATATTATCATGATTTCTTTTTATACCCATTGTTAGATGGTCCATGCTACCTGTAGACTTTATACATAACAAGGTCCAAGTTGGAACTGCGGATATCTAAAGATTTGCACTTGAAAAAGACGTCCATCTTAACTATATGAATGGTAATAATTCTGTTGATGAAAAGGTAGACCATCTTGAGAAGGCCTAGTCCTGGCAGCTTTCAAAATGTTCTTGTCGATGAACCCCATTTGGCTTGTTTGTTTAATGTTTATGGTGCCAAGAGGCCAAGAAGACGAGAATAGCCAGTGTAATTTCTTATGCAGAGCCTAGAATCATTTGCATCGAACAGGTAACCTTTGGATTGAACCAATTGTAACCAAACAGAGTTCAGTAAATGCATTTTGATGACAGATTTTTTGTTTTGCAGACACTCAACAGATGAACCACCACCATTCTCTTCTTCTTCGCCGCTACCAACCGATCCCTGGAAGTTAAAGAGTATAAGAAACTTGAAATTCTTGGATCAAACTCTGTGAGATTCGTGATTTGAATACAAAGGTATGGTATTTCATTTTATATCCACAATCTTCTTTGGTTTTGGCAATATGGGTTTAGGGTGTTAAGAGAATATTAAGAGAATGCAGTTTACCTTTGGATGAGCACCCGTTTATTGTTTCGCAAAACCATAGATGGTATCCCGTCTTATTTTTAAGTATCAGCTTATGATTTTTAAGTGTGATCTGTAACTGTAAGCATAATCTTCTAGATTTGTTTAAAGTAGATGCCATGTCAGTCATGTAATGTTTAAGTATCAGCTTATGATTTTTAAGTGTGATCTGTAACTGTAAGCATAATCTTCTAGATTTGTTTAAAGTAGATGCCATGTCAGTCATGTAATGTGCGTTCCTCATGCTTCTAGATAGTGCTCTAATTAGCTCTAGTCGGGCAGGAACAAATCTAAACAGCAAATTTTTAGTAACTGTACATTGTTGCTGATTACGATTCATTAATGACTCGAAATCTTACAATTTTGTACAGTTGTATTGACCTTGTTATCCGAAACCTGCTATTTTGTGCTTGCTCGTGTCTGTTTGAGTGATTAAATGTGTCTGCAGTTGACAAACTCGGAAGATAATCGTATAATTCTTTAAAGTATATGTGTTCGAATACTGTTGAATCTGTGGTGCAATGGTAGCACGTCCGACATCAAGGCAGAAAATGCGTGTTCGATTCACGCCAGGTTCACTCATTGTAATGCTTTACAATAATTATTTAAATGTGCGAAATTGTGCGTGAAGGTTCATATGGAATGGTGACGTGTTTCGATAATTCAAAACAACTTTCTCGTCGGATAGTGTGGCAATCGGTTATTTGGATAAGAGATTTTGTTTTTAAACTAATTTGTAATAATTTCGTAATTGTGTATAGTGAATTGATATCTATTTTGTCAATCTCGTTCAAAATTTTCCAATTTCTTCAAATTATTCGTAAGAATTTTATGATTGTATGCAAGAATTTAGTTGATTGCGTATATCAAATATGTGACTCTAAATCTACCAATTTCTTCAAATTTTTCGTCAATTCATGCACTTACTTCCATTTCCTCGATCTCGTTTTAAAAATGGATTCCCGGATAGAATTTAAATTGACCTTGTTATTTGAAACCTACTATTTGGTTTAGAAAAGTGCATCTCAATCTGATAACGTCCTTAAGACACAAGTTTGTGTTGTTATACAGCAAAATATTTGAAGTTCATAACAAAATCGGATTCGTGTCTCAGAAAGTGATTAGTGACTCGAAATCTTTTGATTTTGTGAACTTACTTCGAGTTCCTCAACTTCGTTTAAAAAATGGATTCCTGAATAGAAATTAGATCGACTTTGTTATCCAAAACCTACTATTTGGTTTAGAAAAGTGCATCTCAATATGATAATGTCCTTAAGACATAAGTTTGTGCTGTTAAACAAGAAAATATTTGAAGTTTATAACAAAATCGGATTCGTTTTCAGAAAGTGATTAATGGCTTGAAATCTTCTGATTTTGTGCACTTACTTCGATTTCCTCAGTCTCGTTTTAAAAATGGATTCCCGAATAAAATTTAGATCGTCCTTGTTGTCTGAAACCTACTATTTGGTTTAGAAAAGTGCATCTCAATTAGATAACATCCTTAAGACACAAGTTTGTGTTGCTATACAACAAAATATTTGAAATTTATATCAAAATCGGATTCATGTATCAGAAAATGATTAGTGACTAGAAATCTTTCGATTTTGTGCACTTACTTCGATTTCCTCAGTCTCGTTTTAAATTTGGACTCTTGAATAGAAATTAGATTGACTTTGTTGTTCGGAACCTACTATTTGGTTTAGAAAAGTGCATCTCAATCTGATAACGTCCTAAAGACACAAGTTTGTGTTGCTATACAACAAAATATTTGAAGTTTATATCAAAATCGGATTCATGTATCAGAAAATGATTAGTGACTAGAAATATTTCGATTTTGTGCACTTACTTCGATTTCCTCAGTCTCGTTTTAAAATTGGACTCTTGAATAGAATTTAGATTGACTTTGTTATTCGGAGCCTACTATTTGGTTTAGAAAAGTGCATCTCAATCTGATAACGTCCTAAAGACACAAGTTTGAAGTATGAACAAATCTATCGGTTAGTTTTCTATTCTCATTCTTCATATTTATCGATTTCGATGATGTATCATGCTAAATTTGAAGTCAGAACCCTCCCGGAGCTTCTTAGTTCATAGTTTGTATGCCGTTATACCACATTTGAAGTTCGAATCGACAATGAGCTTCATATTTATCGATTTTGATTATATATTATGCTAAGTTTGAAGTCAAAACCCTCTCGGAGCTTTGTGGTTCATAGTTTGTATGCCGTTATACCATATTTGAAGTTCGAATCAACATTGAGCTTCATATTTATCGATTTCGATGATGTATCCTACTAAGTTTGAAATCAGAACCCTCTCGGAGCTTCGTGGTTCATAGTTTGTTTGTCGTTATACCACATTTTAAGTTTGAATCGATACTGAGCTTCATATTTATCGATTTCGATGATGTATCATGCGAAGTTTGAAGTTGGAACCCTCCCAGAGTTTCTTTGTTCATAGTTTGTTTGTCGTTATACCAAATTTGATGTTCGAATCGACATTGAGCTTCATATATATCGATTTCGATGATCTAACATGCTAAGTTTGAAGTCAGAACCCTCCCGGAGCTTCATATTTATCAATTTCGATGATGTATCATACACTATAGCTACTTCATGAAATGTATGTCTAGTCGAAATTACTTCATGGCCTATGTGACTCGTCTAAATTCCAACCGGAAACACAAAGAGAAAACACAAAAGCACAAAGAAAACACACCCCCCCTTATGCAACTGCAGTCATCAATTTCATTTTTCTTTCTTTTGATCCATTCTTATGTATTCTTCGGATTTATCTAGAGTCGAAGGTCGATAAAAATATCCAAATTTATATGTATTCTATATATTTTTTCCTTGACGAAGGTTGAGAAGAAACACACTTTGTCTTGAAAAGAAACACAATATCCCTGATCCGTATTGCAATCCCTAATCAAATCTCTACCATCCAAAGAGTTCCCTGATCCGTATGACATTTCATAACTAAATCTCTACCGTTCAATGTTTTTTATACAAAACCCTAAAGATGTTTTCTCTCCTCACTTTCCATTCCGTTTTTCTTTTCTTTCTCGATCTGTTCTGCTCTCTAGTTCCGCCTCTACCAAAACCCTAAGATGCAACCATTTTTTCTTTTCTTGTAATCTCTCAAAATTTTCTGAACAAGCAGAAGAACTAATTAGAAGATAGATCTTTTCAATTGGTATCTTAATTTTTTTTTTTTCCATTTTATCTTTCAATTTTCAATTAGCTTAGGCAAAATTAGTTTTCTGTATGACTTAGTTAGTTAATGATTCGGTCTTAACCTCTCTGTAACTTATGTATCTTTCTTCTCATGTGATTCAATTTTCAAATCCATCTATTATGCTTAGGGTTTGTGTTTTAATTCTCGCTTTTTTCTCATTAATGTAAGAGTTGTGAAACATTATTTTGTTTAGGGATTTTGTTATTGAACGCGTTTAGAGATTAGGGTTCTTATCAGAATTTGAAATTATTGAGTTCCCGGTGATGATTAACTACCATGAGATTCCTTTCGGTCTTATGAATTGAATCCTATTGTTTATCCAGAACGTCTGAGGGAACTACATCTGTTTCGTTCTATATCTTTTATTCTTTGTTGGTTTCTTTTTGTTTCTTTTCTGTTCAATTCAGTTTCAGCATAGATTCATGTATAACGAGATTGAGTTATAGAATGAAAATTGTGGGTTTGGAATTAAGTTTTGATAACGATTTCTGTATCGTTTGATTAAGATCGAATGTGGTGTTGGTTTATAATGTAATCTCTTCTTTTATTTTTTTTAATCTGCATTGTTGGAATGTTCAATATGTGAAGTAAGGAGTAGGAATTCAGATTTAAAGCTTACTTATATTTAATATCACTTTAATTTCATTGCAAGATCAACATGGGTTTGGATTTTAATCTTTGGTACTGGTGCTTTTGGGATCTGGTAACAAAAACGATTCAAATGAATTAGGAGGAGATGGAATTTGCAGAATTTAATTTTCCAACCAAAGAGGTTTGATTTTAGTTATGATTTAATTACAATTTTCGTCTTATTAATATGCACTTTATTGATTGAGCTTAAAATTACTGTAATTGGTCAAATTCAGGAACTTGAAGAGGATAGAACCTTACCAATCTTCAAATAAAAATAAAAGAGAGTAAGTATTCAAGCAATCTTATTTTGTTTTCCTATTTTTTTCTAACTCTTATGATGATACTTGTTTTTCTATTGTTTTGGGGTTTTGGTTGCCAGGTACTTTCCAATTTTAAGGGTGGAGGAAGGAGGGACTGCAAGGATGGATTTGGCAATTTCAGTTGGATTTGAGTTCTTATTATGATTACAATGAGTTCTTATTATGATTACAATGAGTTCCTGTTGAAGAAATAAAAATCATTGGATAACTGTTCATTTTGAGTTTGTAAATACCTCTCATTTCCTTTTTCATTTCTCTATGCTTTTCAGCTTTTGACATTTAGCAAAACTTTTTTACATCATGAGGTCTGTTTATTTTCCTGCAGATATTCCTAGTAGTTGAGCTTCTGGAGCTTATTGAAGCATATGAAAAGCCTTACCCATTTGCCTAAGGACAAATACCCTGAAGGTACTAACATATTCACTTACTTACTGATTGAAATTTTAAAACATACTATAGTAAGTCTCTGAATTTTCTCATTTAGGTTTTATGGGCTTTTCGTTCATACTTAATGTGTTTGGAATTTGTATACATTGTGAGTTTCCTCTCTTTACCTGATATTCTATGAAGTTTAACTGGTAAGAAGTTCATTCTGTTACTTGATTTTTTTGGGTGTAAATTTTTTTAGGAAAGTAGAGCACAACAATTGAAGATGAGATGATGTACCGTTCATACCTTGTCAGGATCTTAATGTGCGTAAGTTACTCTCCTTACAAATTTAATGTGGTTTGCAAAAATCTTTTCAATGGTAACCTTGTTAGTGCAATTGAATCCAATGTTGGCCAAAATTACTAGGCAAAGATATGAGGGAGAGAGCAGTCTTCCTTTTGATGATTCTGCACCTGAAAGCTCAACTTCCATGTTTGTAATATTATCTTCAATTATTTTATTTCCTTAGTCAGGTGTCTAGAATAATCGACGATAAGAAATTAGGATCCCTTGCTAATATGTGCATACAACCACACCATCCAATATCTCCTTGCGCATATTATCTGACTTTTGTGTAGAAAATTATGAAGAGTGGGATGAAAACTCATGGAGAATGCATAATTACTAGTCTCAACTCTAGTCTTAACTCAAGTATGAAAACTCACAGTTCCATTTATGTGCCAAGATTTGAGTTCTTTCATCTTCAATTATGAAAGAGCTATATCTTGTATGCTTGCTTCAGTTGAACAAGCTAGTCATTCTAATATCAATATCTTTTGTGTTTTGGACTGAGGAAATCGAATTATAATGCCCACATAGATTATTTTCCAGAATAAGTTTATTTGGCTTAAGCTGCATTCCACATAGATTCAAGGTCTTGCTTAAACGTCTCATGTGTAAGCTAACCAAATGTTTTTATCTTTTTTACACGTTGTTCTGCAAGTTTTGGGGATGTGGCAACAAAACCAACATCTTTCCAACAACAATCCAGTCCCCAGATGTTGTCCGAACACATGTTGCTTTTATTTTCAGGAGCAACCAATTCTTTGTTCAATATTGTAATGTGTAATCTGTGACATTTCACATTTTTCATCACTTCTTCGATGTAAATCTTAGCAGAGTGTTCTGTCCCCCTTGATTATTAATTTATTATATATATAAATATAAATTTTCTTGCATTTCAATTATTTTATCTTGATGACTTCAATTATTAATGGATGGATAGTAGCAGGTTAAAGATTAATGTTTATGGTTTAAGAAAACAATTTCAGGTGAATGGAACGGTCACCTGAAACTTTATGGTGACCGGGAAATTTCAGGTACAGGTGACCGGAAATTGAAATTTCCCGGCGACCTGAAACTTTCCAGTGACCAGAAAATTTGAATTTCAGGTCACCTAAAATTGAAACTAAAAGACACATGTCACTTGTTTAGTGGTCATTTTAATAGTTATAGAAATAGTTAGTAATGGTTATAACATAATCCCTACATTACTAAGTAAATACAAAGTGTAAAATATCAATAGTTAGGATAAATATAGTAATGAAATTGAAGGGTTAGCATATCTAATTTCCCTAATGGATTGAATGAGTTAGAGAAAATCCTAACACATTATATAACTGCATATTGATAACCATTTTTCTTAGTTAGGGAAATTAGCTTGTATTTTTTTTGTAATGCTTTTCTTCCATAAGAAAATCCTTCATTTGGTGTAGTGTCTGTTAGTAAATCTAGTAGGATTTTTTTTTCATTTCATTATCTATACCTACGATTTTTTTAATTCTTTTTCTTGATTTGATATAAAATTTAGTAGGATTTTTTTTTTCTTTATCATCTGTACCTCCAAAAGATGAGATTAGATCGAATTTGCTCTATACCATAGTGACATGCATTGGAAGTAAAACAGAATTCTTGATTAACCAATACATGAGTCAGTATAAAGGTTTATGTACAGATAGACTCTAACAGAAGAAATAGCAGCCACACACGTGTGGAATCTTAGCCACAGAAAATAGATAGATAGCTAGACAAAGGTTGTAATAAAGAAACAGTGAAAAACAAAAATAAACATTACTAATATTGAGGATTAGTTCCGCATAGCTAACCTTCCTAGACTAGATCCTCCTTATATGCATGAGGGCCACTCCACTCATTGCTAATTGATTTTAAGTTGAAAGCCCAAATGCTAGTACGAATGTGATCAACATCCTCCACAACCTAGTTATAAATTCTCCGAATCATTCCCGAATGATTCGCGAACATATCCGAACTGACCGAATCTGAATGATACTTATGAACTATTTGAACTCTGAATCTAGTTCGCGGATTATATGGACCTCACGAATGATTCGCGAATGTATCCGAACTGACCGAATCCGAATGATATTTCCGTACTAGAACTCCCATAGGTAACTCTCTGACCAAAGTTTTGTAAATTGGTTTTTGTTTGATTTTTTTTTTTTTTGTAGATACTTTATATTTTAATACAAGTATTCAGTTAAATCTTTCTATTAGTAATTGTTTAACCAGTGTTTTATGAGTTGATTTTTGTTTAAAAGTCTATAAACTCGTTTTATAATACATTTATGTGATTAAATTGTTTACTCCTTGTTAAATAATCACGCTAAAATTATTTTTTCCATCTAATAAATCATATACAAATAAAATTAGTCTCGTAATAAGGTCATAATACTTATCAATTTATCATATATGTAAGCCGAATTTTATGTGTCGAACTCACATTTATAAAACAATATGCACGTATATATGCAGTTCTTAACTACTGTCCGAACAACGAACCGTTGACCATATTTTTTGACCGAATCCAACCTATCTGAATCCGTATAATTCCCGTACACATACTATCCCGAACTACTACCCGTATCCCGAATTGCTAACTAGGCTCCACAGTCCGCACGTTTAAGGTGCGAGATCTCACCAGACGTAGGTTTAAAATGTGATATATCATCTGTGCCAACTATAAGAATTAATGTTCATGTTGTTGGCTTGAATTTCATAATTATTGGGAGGCACGATTAGGATTAGACACCAGCTAGGGATATCATTGCAACACAACAAAAGATAAAGAAAAACTATGCACGCATCACACTCCCAAGTTCCACCACCACGACCAGAACGATTATTTTTCTCAGAAAAGTTGTGACGAAGAACCACAACCAGTGAACCTCAGAGAAGTTTCAATATCTGATTTTAGAAATTTCGGATATTTCCCAACCTTGGGTTTCAACTTGTTACATGTCTGTTAGCAGTCGCAATCCTACTGAAAATCTAGTAATACACCCAAATGCTAAGTTTACAATTCTAAGACATGATTTTGAAATAAGAAATAGAAATAACATAATATCCCGAATTGCTAACTAGGCTCCACAGTCCGCACGTTTAAGGTGCGAGATCTCACCAGACGTAGGTTTAAAATGTGATATATCATCTGTGCCAACTATAAGAATTAATGTTCATGTTGTTGGCTTGAATTTCATAATTATTGGGAGGCACGATTAGGATTAGACACCAGCTAGGGATATCATTGCAACACAACAAAAGATAAAGAAAAACTATGCACGCATCACACTCCCAAGTTCCACCACCACGACCAGAACGATTATTTTTCTCAGAAAAGTTGTGACGAAGAACCACAACCAGTGAACCTCAGAGAAGTTTCAATATCTGATTTTAGAAATTTCGGATATTTCCCAACCTTGGGTTTCAACTTGTTACATGTCTGTTAGCAGTCGCAATCCTACTGAAAATCTAGTAATACACCCAAATGCTAAGTTTACAATTCTAAGACATGATTTTGAAATAAGAAATAGAAATATCTTTATTGATCGAACTTACACTTTGACCACTATCAATTTACAAGCATCAAGGTTTACAAAATCTTCTCTCTCTAACTTAGCCTCTCCCATACAAAAATCTTCCAACCCCTTCTCAACTGATCAAGGTCGCTATTTATAGGCAAAACTGTGTTAGTGGATTACAACATATTTTACTTTGTAGAAAATCACATAATTCACTTGATTCTTCCTCTACTTCGGTCCGGCTATTTTCAATAAAGTTATCCCAATTTTTTTTTTGCCTATAACATATGTAAGTTGTCCGGATAACTGTTTCGTTTCTTGTACAACAATCCTATCTTCAATCCTATCTTCGCCTGAAATTCCTTCGCCTTGCTACTTCTTTGCTAACTCCTTATTAGTGAAATAGAGATTACCTCCCCTATTTGTTGCTTATTATCTTCTCGTAAATTTAGAATCCGAGAGGGATTTATGCTTGGCAGATTCAATTTTGTCAAAGTAATTTTGACAAATGATTACATAAGACGCAGGTTTAAAATGTGATACATCATCTGTGCCCACTATAAGAATTAATGTGCATGTTGTCGGCTTCAATTTCATAATTATTGGGAGACACGATTAGACATCAGCTAGGGATATCATTGCAACACAACAAAATATGAAGAAAAACTATGCTCGCATCACATTCCCATGTCCCACCACCACAAGCAGTGGACCTCAGAACAGTTTTAATATCTGATTTTAGAAATTTTGGATATTTCCAACTTGGAAAGAGAGCGATGCTAGTATTTTCATTGGAAAAACATAAAACTTATGATCAAGTAATTCACACGGTAAAATACAAAGTTATCAAATACTGTAATTTCAAAAGGTTAACTTTCAAGCTGTTGTAGAGAAATGGGTTAATGTCTAGTTCAAACATCCGTAATCCGTCTATTTCTTAGCCATTTTTATGCTGTTCTCTTTGGCTTGAGTTGATAGTCTTCTATCAAGTCTTTTTTCCTTTTTTATTTCCTTTGTATCTCTTTCCCTTGGATGGTTCCAGCCTTTTATACCCATTTCTGGTCAACAAATAAATTCCATTTTTATCTATCAAAAAAATAACGTACTGTTAGCAAAATATATTAAAGAACAATAAACTCCATTTACAACAGCTCAAAGAAGAGCTGACAATCAAAACTGTCAAGGACAATTAACAAACAAAAACTCTTAACATATCGTTCACATGGACAACACTAAAATAACTAAACGCTTAAACCTGGATCCCCTGCTATTCTACGCGGGCCCACCGGAACCCACGCTAAAAAATGTGAGAGAATTTTTTTTTATTGTTTTTGGGTTGTCGAGCAGGGCTGTACGTCTAGAAGGGCTGATTAAAAAAAGCATCTCAATCACGGATTGAAGTTGAAAGAGAAAACCCATCAAAAGACTAATTACGAATCAACCAATTGAACATGGTGCATTTGACTGCAATATCTCTTATCAAGGTTATGTGTTCCTCTCTAGGTGGTGTTACATTCACCACTCATTTCATATAATTCACGTGCAGTCTTTGTTATTTTCATATAATTCACGTGAAGTCCTCGAATAACCGCCGCTTTCATATGGGGAAAGATTCTCTAAGTAGATTGTCCTAAATCCATCGCCTTTAAAAGAGAAGTTAACACAACCCGGAGGTAGTAACAAAATCTAATTCACTCGACTTGATCATTTAGAAACATGGAGCTTTTTCCTTGTTGTTTCGTCCTCCTACTTCCTCTTATCATCATTCCTATATACTTCCTCCTCAAATTCAATCATCAAAAAAAACATAACATTCCTCCAGGTCCTCCCAAGCTTCCAATCATTGGTAACTTACACCAACTGGCCAAACCTCCTCATCGCATTCTACACAAACTCTCCCAAAAATACGGTCCCGTCATGCATCTACAACTAGGAAGTATACCCACATTCGTAATCACGTCCGCCGAGGCTGCGGGACAAGTTTTAAAAACACATGATCTTGATTTTTGTAGTAGACCTCCTTTGGCCGGTCCGAAACGTCTTACGTATGATTTCTTAGATATTGCTTTTGGCCCTTATAGTGAGTATTGGAGAGAGATGCGAAAGATATGTGTTCTTGAGGTTTTTAGTACCAAAAGAGTGCAATCTTTTGCGGTAATCAGAGAGGAAGAAGTTTCAGCCATGATGGCTTCTATCTCTTCTAATTCCACTGATCCTATTGATGTTTATAAAATGTTGTTAAGTTTAACAGACAAGATTCTGTCAAGGGTTGCTTTTGGAAAGTCAAGCAGAGATCATTTTAGTGAAGGGAGACTTCACGAAATCCTTAACGAAGTCTTGGCGGTAACCGATGGTTTCTCAGCGTCCGATTATTTTCCTAGTGTAGGTTGGATTCTTGATAGGATCACTGGAGTCCATGGGAGAATTGAGAAATGCTTTCATGCTTTCGATGAATTCTTTCAGCAAATCATAGATTTTCATCTCAACCCGGTGGGACAGAAATCGGAGCATGAAGATCTCATAGATGTTTTGCTGAAAATCGAGAAGGACGGAACTAGCGCTGTTCGTCTAACTAATGACCATATCAAAGCAATTCTTGCGGTACGTAATTTCTTCTAATTAAATCTATTAATTAATGTTACTGATCGACAGTGACCTTTTATTACGCGAGCTTTCTAATACAAGAAAACCATATTCAGGATATATTTGTTGGTGGAGTAGACTCATCTGCGGTAACCATGAATTGGGCAATGACGGAACTAATGAAGAATCCAGGAGCAATGAAAAAAGTACAGGACGATATCAGAAGTCATGGTTTAATAATGAAAAGGAAGATTGAAGAATCAGACCTTCATCAATTCTCATACCTAAAAATGGTGGTTAAAGAGTCACTACGACTACACCCACCAGCTGCACTTTTGCTTCCCAGAGAAAACACAAAGCATCATGTTATCGACGGATATGATATTTATCCAAAAACAAGAATCTTAATAAATGCATGGGCAATCATGAGGGATCCGAAGTATTGGGACAAGCCTGACGAATTCATCCCAGAGAGGTTTGAAAATCGCCCCACTGATTACAGTGGAGGACACAGTTTTGATTTCTTACCTTTCGGCCGAGGCCGAAGGATTTGCCCCGGAATGAATATGGCGCTCATATCAATGGAGCTTATCCTAGCCAATCTACTATACTGCTTTAATTGGGAGTTGCCGGAAGGCATGAAAAAGGAAGACATAAACACTGAGGAATCTTCAGGGCTTAGTGCTCATAAGAAGTATCCACTTGAGCTTGTACCTATCAAGTGCATATGATGGTAAATATAGTTAAGAAACAATAAAACTGGTGTCTTATAACGTGTTATTTAGTTTTGCTTAATTAATCCGTATCAATTGATTAAGACTTGGTCTAAGTATAAAATGAATTAGCCCGAGCACTAAGTTCTGCGTCACAAGCCAGCAACTGGAATTGGTGTTTTCTTCACCCTGTAACTTCAAAAGAGAATAGTTGTAATATTGGCCGTGTACAACCTAGACCTGGTTCAGAAAACGAGCAAGGGCTCGTCTTAATCTAATTGAAGTGAAGTGGCGGAGAAGTGAAAGAGGAGCCTGGCCTCTATAGAGACGGGGTGTAAAAACACTATTATTTGTTGTCTGCGGTGTTTGTTTATTTTTCTTAATTTAAAAACATCTTCTAAGACCAAATGGTTAAAAAAAAATATCGCCAAAAAAATAGTAAAAAAGTTAAATTAAAAAGTGGGACGACAACCTTTGTCAAGATTCAAGATTAATACGGAGGTACCAATTTACACGACGGATTTGTCATACATGCGGATTTGCTCGCCAAAACGCGAGCAAATTTTTATTTTTTGGCGCCTTAGGAGCGCTTAGGCGCTAGGCGAGGCCAAGGGCTTGGGGCCTTCGTTTTGCCTAGCGCCTAACATAACATATCCCCTGTTAATACTCTGTTAAAAAATCATTTTTCGATATATTAAAAGTAAAAATATCGTATAAGTTAGTTTAAGAACATGATTTCAAAATGAGTTATCATGGACTTTGTGTCAGTTCTTTTCCAAAGAATACTTCTACTGAAGCAAAATTCGGAGGGGTTAAGGTGTTGGAAGTGACTCCTCCAGGCTCCAAGCCTATTTTAGGCCAAATTATTTCAATGGAAAGAGACCTTGCTCTAAAGTCGGCAGTAAAGGGCCTCTGACATTTCTCCTTAAATTAGAGGCTGATGCTAACAATTCAACTTTTTTTCTCTTTACCATGCATTATTGGACGACAAGATTTGTCACTGGCATGTGGTATTATTGCAACGCAACAAAAGATCAAAACAATAAATGTATATGCACAAATCTAATCACCAACGAAGAAAGTATCAATTACTGTTTACGTTGTACGAAACAAATGATAAACGTTTACATTTCCAAACAACAAAGTTAGTGGATTTTTGAATTTTCTCGTTTTAGGGAATATGATTTTTTTTTTTTTTCTTCAGGGAATATGATGTTCAGTAAATATAATCTCAGTCAATGAGATTTTCTTCAAAAATTCTTAATGTACCGCCCATACAAACAACATTAAAGCCACCTCTCACAGATCACTTAAACATAGGGTATAGTTGGGAAAAACATATAAATGCCAGGCGTTTTATGAAAGCTAAATTGGCTTATTTAATGCGTCCTTATAAAAAACATATAAGCAAAAATTCTTAGTGTACGGCCCATACAAATAACATTAAAGGCACCTATCACAAATCACTTAAACATAGAGTTTAGTTGGGTTATTTTTGTTATAGTGTTGTTTTTTCATCCTTATGTCCAAATATATTTAAAACATGGTTCAAATGTACGAGTAAAAATTAGTATGGGTGAAATTGACACAAAGAAAATATCAAGGATGAAATTGGATTCATCATGACTTAAACTTAAAAAATACTCCTTATGCCAAGGTAGTCTTGCATCTTCGGTTTTGAATAGTTCAAGTTTCTTTAATGTGTATATATATAGAGGTAGTAAGAATTCTTGATTCGTCTTATTCTCAAAGGTGTCGTAGTTTTATCTCTGTGATATTTTATAGGCCGATACATGTCAATCCCAATGGTACATGTCCTTTTGCCAGACCATGCATGTATGTGGTGCAGAAGAGAGCCGGAGGTAATTATAAACAAAAGATACAACTCGAAGAAGAACGAAATGGTTTCCAACTTTCTATAAATAAGTACAGAGTTATTTCTTGGTACATCGTACTCAAAGTTTTTGGTCTGTTACCTTTCTAGCTAATAACACTGTCACTATTTCAAATCAATGTATAATCACATCCATGTGTTGATCTATACTAGACCTATACCTGATATAAGAAGTCGAGAACATAAAAATATCTTACTGGTTGAGCGTCCATGATTATCTAACATATTCAATGTAAGTGGGTGGAAGAGAGGAAGCTTTCTTTATACAATGTAAAGATGGAGGACGGGAAGGACGTGGTGGTGGATAACTGGCCCATGTTTTATGTCAATTAAAATGTAACAAATCAATACAACACAACTACACAAGATGTTGATATGTAGGACGGCACCCATATCCATCTTCACTAATAATGCTGATAAACTAGAGCGCCACATAAATATGGGTCCGTTAATTTTTTACGTTAAATTTGTGAAAAAACGAAATCAAATGAATCGACGTATCATTTGGTGAGAGATGTGAAAATTCACTCCATACATTACACTTGAAAATTAAAAGCCGTATTATTAAGGGCAACTCCTGTGGAGCTCATCCGTATCTTTGCGATGATCCATATTTTATGGACCAAAAAATGTTACTATGGATGATTTTATCAGAAAATATTTTGAACCCGCAGCGCGAGTTCAAAATTGAATTTGCAGCATCCTAACTGTTCGATGATGGAGATCAAACAATAATTAAAATGTGTACTTAACCACAGTTAAATCCGATTTCTTTAAAACATATGTTGTATGTTCTCACCCAAATAATCGCATATATCTAATATGCAGATTTTCCTACTTCTTTCTCAGTTTTGGCACAAGAGGATTCTTCATATCTCGTCCTTTTAAAAAACCTAGAGTTTCTATCTATCAGTAGTTATTATTTCCAAGTGACAGGATCTATTTTGTTTGTGATGATAGCTGAAAGCGAAGCATAAAATAGCATTTTGTTTTATTTAATAACAAAGGGTGAAATCAGCTCACATAAAAACATGAAAAATTAACAAATGATAGCTAAACTAAAAATTAATCAATCAATAATTAGGAAAAGCAAACATGTGCAGGCAACTTGAGGGGAAGGAAACTAAGGATAAATTAAAGAGAATTACAAATTATTGATCACAAATGCAAGATGTTTCTACCCTAGTATCATCACCACTGATCAAATGCAACAATCCAAGTGTCCAACTGATATTCGTTTGTATCAAGTGTTTCGAGGAAACTGGAGGGCAAGGAAACAACCTCCACTAAATCATCATCACTGAACCACAGAATAAATACAATGCCTTTTACCAATCAAAAAAACTATACACAGTGCTCTCATTCTTTATCTTTCAATTCAATATCTTATCCAGTTATCCCCATGCTTGGATCAACAGTTAAATCATGATCATCAGCGTTTAGGTCTAGTTTAAATACTCGTGTTTTATTTGTATCTAAGCAAGAAGATAGGTGAAGTCCTTCACATGGTCTTTAATAAGTACGTCGAATTTTTGAAACTTCCGATATCTAACTATGGTTACATTCATAGTTTGATGATGTTTTTTTTTTATAATGAAGAAAATTTATTAATTTGCTGCATTGTTATCTCCTATTAGGAGATTACAAATAGTAGAATTGAAGTTTCCATAACTCTCACAGAGTTGTTTAGTTTCTATGGCCTCTCTGGCAATATCATTTGCCACTTGATTGTCATCTCGACTAATAAAATTGAAAGAACAAGAAATAAAACTGGGAATTAGGTGTTTTATCTCTTTAATAAGGTTTCTATTTGGAGGCTGATGGATTGTATGACAAGTTTCGCATCCCCTTCAATTTGAATCTTTAAGAACTAAAGTCTCTTAGCCCAACTTAAAGCTTCACGAACAGCCATGCATTCCGCATCCTCTGCTCCTAATGCTCCATTGCCATATGTCCCTTTAATTCCAAAGCAGGTACCTGTGTTGTCACTATGACAATGCCAATACAAAACTCATTAGTATCTTTATTAAATGATGCATCTACATTGATATTAATAACACCTTCAATAGGCGGTTTCCATCTAGAAATATTAACATGACTCGTGTTGCTTCCTAGAGAGTGACTGTCTGAATGCATATGAGATATGAAATGATATTTTATTTTGTTCACTGAGTTAGTAGGATTGAGAGATACTTCCTGAAAAATTAAGTCGCATATGTCTTTCCAGATAATCCAAGCACCTATTATAAGGGTGAAAAACATTCTTTCTTCCTCAACAGCTTGTGCAGTGGACAACCAATTTATCATCCATTCAGAAACTGAAATGTTATTACTTCTGACTGTGTCAATGTTGATGTTGACACCATTCCAAACAGCTTTAGCATGCTTACACTCAAACAACAAGTGCTCTATCGATTCATTAGCACTATCACATATCTCACAGTTGGTGTCTTGAGAATCATCAAACATAGCTCTTTTGAGTTTAGTGCAGTGAATATCTCTTATGCACTTCCATACAAAGAGTTTAATGCGATGAGCTGCTTTACAACCCCATAAGTATTTCCAGACTCTTCTTTCCACAGTAACTCCATTCACTTGAACCTCTCTTTCATTATAAGTCAGTTTCCTATAAGTAATTTTAACAGAGAAATTTTCATCTTTGGCTGGCATCCATATCAAAGTATCATATTTGATGTTATCTATGTAGAGATCTTGAATCTTCAGAGAAGTATCTTGGTCAAAAAGATTATTCAGCAAGCTAATATTCCACTGTGAAGTATCAGGAAAAAAAAGTTCTGCAACAGTTCCATAAAAACGAAAAAGATCATTCTTTGGGATTGGAGGATGAGTCATACCAGGGATCCATCTGTCTTTCCATATTTTGGTCTTCCTTCCATTTTTTATCTCCATAAAATAGTTTTGTTGCACCACTGCAAGGCCTTTAGTAATATACTTCCATACATAAGAACAATTTTTAGCACTAATGTTATGATGTAGAGTGTCTCCAGTTTTGAAGTATTTACTGGATAAAACTTGTGACATTAGATTATCATGTTCGGTGCGTAATCTCCATGCAATCTTGGTGAGCATTACTAGATTTAGTTTCTCTAAGACTCTGAAAGCAAGACCACCCATATCCATGGGTCTGCATAAATTCAACCAAGATGTAGGATTATTACCTATGTTGCTGTTATATCCCCAAAAGAATTTCCTTTAAATGCTGATTAATTATTATAGAAGCTTTGCTGGTAATTTTAAAGTTCCCATCTGATAAATTGGTACTGAGTTAAACACATGTTTAACCATAGTGCCTCTTCCTGCCTGAGACAAAGAGATTCCAGACCATATAGATAATCTGTTTTCAAAAGACTCCTTTATATTTTTGAAGGATTATTGTTTAGAGTATCCTAGAATCAATGGAGACCCTAGATACCTTTCTTTTGAATTCATTGTCTTGACTCCAAAAATTTGTTTAAGAGTCTCTGCTACTTCAGGCTTGGTCCTCTTACTGAAATTAACTGAACTTTTATCAAAGTTTATAACCTATCCAGATTGACTGCTAAAGTCATGAAGTAACTCTAGTAAATTGTTGACTGATGAAAGATTTGCTTGAGTAAAGATCAAGAAATCATATGCAAAAAGCAAATGATTAATGGCTGGAGATGAGGCAACCACTTTAATTCCTTTGATGGATTTATCCACTTGAGAAGCTGAGAGTTGTCTTGAAAGGAACTCCATAGCAAGAATGAATAAATAAGGTGATAAAGGGTCACCTTGTCGAATACCTCTGGAGTGATAGAATTCTTCACAAGGTGACCCATTAAGCATAAATGAAAGAGTGGTAGTGCTGATGCATTGATGAGTTAGCTGACAAAAATCTTCATTGAAACCAAAAAAAGAAAGAACCTTCAGTAAGAATGACCATTCTAACCTGTCAAAAGCCTCTGACATATCCAGTTTTAAAGCTAACCAACCAGTTTATCCTCTCTTCTTCTTCATGGAATGAATTATTTCTTGAGCTATCACAATATTATCACTAATGAGCCTTCCTGAAACATAGGCTGCTTGAAATGGAGAGATGATTTTCTCCATTAGTGGCTTCATCCTGTTAACAAGAACCTTAGAAACAATCTTATAAGAAGTATTACACAGAATAATGGGTCTGTAATCAGGTGCACAAACACATTTATTTTTTTAGGAATTAAAGAAATGTAGGTCTTGTTCAGTTGTTTTACTAGGTGCTTGGTTTGAAAAAATCTCTTCACCATGTGACAAACATCTTCACCAATTATGTTCCATTGAATTTTGTAGAATCTAGCTTGGAAGCACTCAGGACCTGGTGCACTCCAATTTTCTATACTCTTCAAGGTAAGATAGATTTCTTCATTAGATGGGATTCTGTTGAGAGATATGTTGTCTTCTGTTGTAATAATTGGAGGAAGAATATCATATAGACCTTTATTGATCATAGGATTACTGGTTGTACCGATGCTTTGGAAATGCTGAGTAAGGTGTTGTGAGATTTGTTCTCTAGACTGGAGCCAGACATTGTTGTGATCTTAAATAGAATCTATGTTGTTTCCAGTTTTCCTTTTATTTACTTGAGTGTGGAAATACTTGATGTTAGAGTCCATATCTTTGATTAAGCTGTCTATAGACTTTTGTTGGTAAAACTCAGTCTTTATTTTGTGCTACTTGCTAATATCACAGTTGATGTTGAAGATATCATTACTGATGTCTGAAGTAGGTTGTTTCTATTGAAGATACTGAAGTTCTTGTTGTAGCTTATTGACTTTTTGGTTAATGACTCCAAAGTGCTCTTTGTTCCACGAAGACAATTTTCTCCTTGTAATGTGCAGTTTATTAATAAGTTGATAAGATGGTGAACCATGAACACTTTCCTTCCAAGCATTAACAATAATTGTAGTACAAGAGGCATCATTCAACCAAGTCCAAAAAAACTTAAAAGGCTTCCAACAATTAGGGAGATAGATATCAGTATTAAGCATAACGGGGCTATGATCACTACCTAACTGAGCTAGGTGTAATAATTTAGTGTTCGGATAATTTAGAGACCAATCCCCATTACCTAGAGAAAAATCAATCCTAGATTTAATGTTACCAGTTCCCAAGTTTTTGTTGGTCCAAGTAAAATCTTTTCTAATAAACCCTATGTCCTCTAGGCCACAACTAGAAACAATATTGTTAACCCACCCATCAGTAGAGGAAGAAGCACAAGAATTGCTATCAATAATCTAAAAATTCATATCTCCTAGAACAATCTAGGGTTTCTATTAGCATTACTAATTTTTTGTATATAGTTCCATTGCTCTTTCTTCTTAGCATAATTGGAGTAACCATACATGCATGTAAGCAAGAACTCAGGTTTACTGAGGTCATATTGAACAACAATGTTGAACATATTATGATGTGTGTCAACTATATTACAGGTGAATCCATGTTTCCAAACTAAGACTAGACCTCCAGAGAGCCCTATTGGTTCAATAAAATCACTATTATGGTATTGATATTGTTTCAAAAGGGGTTTACATTGCTATTGAACTATCTTTGTCTCACATAAGAAGACAATATCTGGATTTTGGGTTCTTATTAGGTCACTTAGATGGTTTCTGGTTGTGATGTTTTTAAAGCGTTGAACATTCCAGGATAAAATCTTCATGTTTTCAAAAATAAGAAGAATATAGATGGTGAAAATTATTCTGATATGAATTTGACTTAAAAAAACTGAGGATGCTATAGAAAAAAAATTAAAACTAATATGAAGGATAAACAAAAAGCTAATATAAACTTAAGCAGTAAATGCAGATGCTGAGATAAATGCAGATGCTGAGATAAAGCTTTAAAGGAAATTGTAAACTTGCATAAAAACAGAATATTGGTATGCAGTTTAAGAGAATATAATTTGAGAATGTGATGTATGTGTAATACCCGATCCCCCCTCTAGTGAATGCGATTTCTGATTATCTCCAGTTGTAATCAATTGAGTATTTATTGGGGCTGAATATGGAATCATTATGTTGCTGTGAGTAGAAGTCTCAGATATGGAGGGACTATGTGATCCAGCTTCATCTTCTCTATGAAGTTTCCCAAGTCTGCCTTCTTCTTCTAGTACAGTCTCCTCTTGAATAATCAACGAATCTAAATTGATAATATCTCCATCCTTTGGTGGAACAAACGCACTAGATTAGACAAACTTTTTTTGACTTTTCTTGATTACAGGAGTCTTGATAGTGGAAGAATCACTTGCTGCAGCCACAATTGAGATATTTTTCCTAATGTTGTTATCATGAGCTTTCTCCAGAAACGGTGTCGCTGCCTGACATGCCTTTTTTGAGTAATTAGCTATGTAGCATTCATTGCATAAGCTTTTGGGTTGACGCTCAAAGAAAAATTGTTGCCATTTAGTAATTCCTAGATTAGTAGAGCATTTCACTCCTCTTCTCATCGGCATAGAGAGATCCACATTGATGCAAACTTTCACATGTACTCCACCAACTGGGATATCATATTTTGGTTCTATAGCTATTACTTCTCCTTGCACTTGAATTTTTTTTGTGATGTGCTCTGGCAATAGGTATTTAAGCTGTATCCAGAAACGCTGAAAGCCTCAGTGTTTTTCTGTGTATACCATTCCAGGTATATAATCATGAACTACCAGAAGGTGTCTGTTTATGCTCTAGGGTCGTTCATCTATTACTTTGTTGAGTAACTCCCTTTGATTAAACTTGAATATCATAACATTAGGTTCAACCTCTATGATTTTGAGGTTTTCTAGAGTGAGAAATGGCCATGTGAAAGTTATACCTTTTTCTACTATATCATAGCTCATGCGACCTTCAATGATTATTTTACCAATTACACTGGCTTCCCAATAATCATTTTCTTCATCTTCCTTGTTATTGTGTTGGACAACTGCAACTTCACTTACATCACCCAAATCTAGAGTAGCTTGTTGAAATTTGCTGACTAGGTCCACAACTTGACTTGCTTGGGTTTCCTCCATGTCTTTATACTTCTGATGAAAGAGATCTAAATATCCAAAATAGTTGTTTTCCAATAAGAGAGCGATGCAGCTAGAATTGTTAAGAATATTAGGGTTATATAAAAGACCAATAAGATAATCATTGGGAAATACTTGAGAAATAAAAATCTTGTTGCATAATTGCGGAGATTGTTTAGGCTGGTAAGATTGGTAACAAGTATATATGTTATCTTTCTTTGTTATGAGGGTGAGAAAGCTGGCAGAGATGAATGCAAACAACAAATTAAATAAGGTAACATAATAACTGCATTATTTTGACTCTTTGGGTTTTGATTTTTTAAGAACAATTTGAAAGGCGGGACAAGTTACTATCCAAGATTGATGAGTTGATTCTGATCCAAGACTTCTCCAAAACTGCACCATTAGCAAAAGCAATGATTCCAATCCTATTTGACCTTAAAAAAAAGCTTGTTTAAATACTCAGCAAAAGCTATGATCACAACAACAAAATAGGCAAAAGCCATTAGAGAATAATAAGTATATCAATAACATGTGAGGGGAATCAAAAATGAGTTAAAAAGCCATTAGAAAGCAGATATAGTTTAGAAAAAATGGTAAAGTGAGAAAAATAAATCTTAGAAAAGTATTAAGATCAAGATGAAGAGATTAAGAAATTAAAACATTAAGTCTAAGAAATCAAAGAGAGATTAAAAATGAAAAAAGATGAGACTGAGTTAACCTGATTTATGACCGATACTTAGAGCATCTGGCGAGCAAATGTAACGGGCATACGAAGATAAGTTTTATGATGTCATATTTCCATCATCGGACAGTTAGGATGCTGCGAATTCAGTTTTGAACTCGCGCTGCAGGTTCAAAATATTTTCCGATTTTAACATCCATATGTTTGTGAAGATAGCGATGGAGTATGACCGGATGCCCCATCCAGACATTTAGTGACCGGATGTATATATTACTTGTTACCTTTTTCTCATCCGGTCACTAAATGACCGGACAGAGTTTCTTATTTTTTTCAAAAAGGAAATCAGGGACAAATATTAGAACGCGTAATTGGGGGATATGAAAACTAATCGGGGGATATGAATTACTTCCCCCAACCAAAGGTGGTTGTTAAGGGTTGTTATTTGAGTGCAAAAATACTAAAACACCCTTTGATTAATTAAAAATAATTATGAAAAGACTGTAATTCCCTTTCCCCTAAAATATTAAAATCAAATAATAAAATTCATATATCCCCCAATTCCCATTTGAGGTACCGGCATAGTTAGGGTTATGTTTTAAAAAAAAAAATTTCTTCATCTTCTTCCTCATCGTTCATTCTTCATCGACGATTAATCCTTGAATCAAAAATTTCTTCGTTGATTAACCTACCATAACCATGCCTCCACAAAAGAAATCAAAAGCAAAACTGAAAACCAAGTGATTTTTGAACTCATTTATGATTGTTTTAATCGATTTGTAGCCATGGGTTTAGGTTAGAATCGCAAACAATAGCTGAAACTGTCGATTTACAGAGAGTACCGGCATTAGATCTGGGTTTGAATACCAAGCCGGTTTAGGTACCGGCATAGAATTTTGGTTGAATACCATACCGTTTTGAATTCCTGAAACTGAATTTTTTATACCGGCATACAATTAGGGTTGAATACCATACCGGTTTGAATTCCTGAAACTTAATTTTTTGTACCTGCATGCGAATTGGGTTGAAGACTATTCCGGTAGTCAACTAAAAACACACATGAACAATTTTTTGTACCGGCATTGTATCTAGGTTTCGTGAATGCCGGCACTTAAACCGGCATGAGTTAGTTCAATTCGAAAATGCCGGTAGTACACTTAAAACATACAGGAACATCAATGAAATTATGTTCAATACCGGCACACAATTTAGGATCCATAGGATGCCGGTACAACGATACCGACATGCTCGATATTTAAGGTTTTATGTCGGAACATTTTACCAGCATTGGTTTGTTTAAGAGTTTCCATGCTGGTTCCTAAACTGCCATGACTTTTCTTATGTTTGTTTTGTTTGCTTATGTTATAGGTCAAAAGCCAAAGAAGCGAAGAAAAATAAAGGTCTTATTCTCACTAAGAAAAGGAGGAAGGACGGTCTTGATACTCCTTAGTCCCTGCCTCCATGAGGGAAATATGAAGGTCGCAAGAAGCGTTTGGGGTTTTAAACAAGAGGGTCAATTTGGGAGAGTGGTGGTGAACGTAGTGCACTTGCAACCCGTGAAGGTACTGGAACAGTTGAGGAAGATGAGCATGATGAAGGGGAAAGTAAGGAGGAAGATGATTAGGTTCATCCAAGTCAATTAACAAGCCAAAGAGAAGTTGATGACATGAAACCCGACCGCGATGATGGTAAAATTTGGGGTCAAGCTCCGGACCCGAAAGTACTCTTTGGATACAAGCACTCTTGGTACCGTACTATCTTTCAAACCTATGTAAGCATTTTTTATTTACATATATGATATATTCATAGGAAATTTTGTGCATCCGGAAATACGTCGGATATAGCATTCATTAGTGCGTCAAATTGATCGGTTATAATGACCCTCGGAAACCGATTTTCAGGGAACAATAATTTCGATGGTCGTAATGCCCAATTATAATTGTAATCCCTCTCATTTTCCATTAAACACCAAGACAATGTGAATGTTACCTTGTCCGATGTATGCCCCACTATGTTTAACAACGACATATTATATTTGTTTGTCTTGTAGGTGCAATTCATCATAAGAACATCAAAACATGTATGAGCCAATTGTGAAAGCAAAGGATGTGCAATGAATATTTGAAGGGGTTTGTTGTCATGTACTCTTTTAATGATTCGCGTGTAGTTGTGATCCCAAACTATCTTCTCAAATTCTTGCATAACACTCCTCCCTTCCCATTCAAACCTTTTAATGGTTGCTTGTGCGCTATAAATTGTACTGAGTGAAGAAACGTTCGTCTTATCATTTTCCTTGAAGGTTCTGAGAATCACTTTTGGTTTGGTACATGATTTGGTCATTCTCTTTACATCCTCGAATTGATCAGGTTTTAGCTTCGCAACTAGGGAGTGACCTTCAAAATCTTTCGGATCGGGGTGGTTGTGACGTCCAAACCACACCGTACATTCCCATTCTATTTCTTCTTCTTTTTCTCCTCTTAGATAGAATACAAGCTTAAAAGGGCAGTCATCCTTCCTCGTAACTGTCATGTATACCCTCTTAGTCTTCTTTTCATATACATAACACTTTCTCTTATGGCTATTTTTCTCCTTGTATTTTCCACTTCTCTCGCAAACCATCTCAAAACGAACATTTGAACGTTGACTATTCCTCACTAAGACACACATGTTTTTAAGAGCCATCGCTTTTTCCCAAGCAATTGATTCCTTTTCATATTTTATTCCCTACATAAGGACAACAATGGGAGATTACAAGCAAATCCCAAGGCATTTTATAGTATTCCGACGTATCCCGATGGAGCGGTTTGGAGTTTGGTTGATCATTGTATGTCACAATCTAAGGAATTAATGAAAAGAAAATTGGGTTAGTTCAAAACCCGCATTGTCGATAAGTAAAGTAAACTGCCGGGATTAAGCACCGGCATAAACGGTAATTGACTCTCCATGGCAGTATTAAAACCGGTATTCAGAGAATTTCAGTTTCCATTCCGGGATAAGGTTCCGGCATAGTAAGTTAAAAGAAAGGAATGTCGGTATTTAAGTTAAAATTATCATTAACTTCTGCATGTTTTTCATGTACAACCGGCATCCTCGACATTTAAGTTTCCATGCCGGTATCATATAACGGAATTTTCTTTCATGTACTCACACTGTCGGTTTGAATATTCCATAGAATATTCAGTGGTAGCTAAAAAGTATAAATGTGTACCGGCATGCAATCTTGGTTTGAATACCACGCCGGTATGTTCTTGGACAGTTGGTGATATTTTGTACCGGCATACAAATTTGTATAAATACAATGACGATTATAGAGGTTCCGGCGTAGTATTCATACAACGAGCATACTGGTACTAAGCTTTTTCAGATAGAAATGGCGGTTTCAAAAAAAAAAAAAATCAAATTTTCGACCTCTTTGAAGCATTACCTGTGTGTTGGGGTTGCTTGTATGCTGAACATGTTTACTTTCTTGAGTTGGTTCTTCACAAAACACTTCATGGTCACAAAAATTATACTCTCAACTAACCCGCACAAATTCAAATAAACATAAATACACACTTATTATATCCCCAAATCATTAACATTTTACTAATCATAATTAGTAACTAATCCTGATTAGTGAGGGTTAGATTAGGAATTAATAATTTAATTATATAAGGGGTAACCCAGCTAGGATATTTGGATCCGTATTTTGTTATTTAGGTATATCCCCCAATTAGATTTCATATCCCCCATATACGCGTTCTAGATATAAGTGTTGCAGAATATGGTAATGGTTTATTTTATTCAGCAACTTTTATAAGTGTTTCTAACTTTAATTTTTTTTAATCCAGCCAGTTCATGATCAGATGGATTCTTCTTCTTTGTTTTTCATCCATTGTAGGTTTTACCTCCACTTTTTGCCGAGGGTCCACATATACGTGGATACTCCTTAAGTTATGGATGATTTTGCCTCTATGCCATAGGAATTGCTCTAATAGACACTCGAGTCTAATTTGCGTGTGCAGGCATAGGAGACTTATACAGGGACAGGCCTAGCAAGGGGCTAACCCGGGCTGTAGCCCGTCCCTAAATTTGATAGAATTTTTTTTTTAGTACATGCTATTAGTAACTTTTTATGATTAGCCCTCCATATAAATAGGTAGTAGCCCATGTTATTCAGCCAAGAGAGAAAATTATGTTGCTTTTTCTTATCGTTGCTTTTTATGATTAGCCCTCCATATAAATAGGTAGTAGCCCATGTTATTCAGCCAAGAGAGAAAATTATGTTGCTTTTTCTTATCGTTGCTTTTTATGATTAGCCCTCCAAATAGCAAATAGCAGACTAATTGTGATCTTTTGTCCAAGAGTTAATACAATATAGTGCTTAAACTTACAAGCAAGTCTTAATTTTAACCCTTTGTTTTTGAAAGAATTAAAATTACTTCCAACCAGTACAGTTATTAAACAAAGAAACATCTTAATCATATTTACGATCAAAAAAGTTTCGACTGCCTTCAGCCGTCATGTTTTGAATGTTGAAATAGGCCTACCTTAGGTTCAATTCTGAGTCCGTCCCTGGACTTATATATGCAAGTCCATTTAACCGGTAACTTCATCTTGGATTTGGGAATAGTTTCCTTGGAGCGTTATCTTCTCTAGGATTCAACTTTAAATCAAAATCACAATATCTTTTGGGAATTACAATAATTAATTCGAGATCATTCTCCTTATTCTAAATACGGTAAGAAGATAATATTCATTCTATTACACCCCATTAGTCTGAGCGGGAGAGGAGCGAACGCTAAGAATATACCAAAAACGAAAAAACAGCTGACAAGGAAGTCCCTTGGTGAAGATGTCAGCATACTGGTTTTCAGAGGGGACGTGAAGAACATGAATGTCAAAAATACGAACGCGTTCACGTACAAAGTTTATATCAATTTCCACATGCTTTGTGCGCTGATGTTGAACAGGGTCTCCAGACATATAAATCGCACTCACATTATCACAATATACGATAGTAGCACGTCGTAGAGGAAGATGAAGCTCTAGAAGGGGGTTGCGAAGCCATGTAGTTTCAGGGACAACATTTGCTACCCCCCGGTATTCAGCTTCAGCACTGGATCGAGAAATCATTTCCTGACGTTTAGATGACCAGGAGACGAGGTTGTCACCAAGAAAGACACAATAACCCGAAGTCGATCGACGAGAATCAGGACATCCCGCCCAATCAGCATCAGAGTATGCCATTAATCCAGAAGTAGTGGAGACCGAGATAAATAAACCGTGATGAATTGTTCCCTGAAGATAGCGAATGATCCTCTTAAGGGCCTGCATGTGAGTCTCTATGGGGTCGTGCATGAATAATCATACATGTTGAACCGCGTATGAGATGTCTGGCCTGGTGAAGGTGGGGTACTGTAAATCTCCATTTAAACTTCTATATAGAGTAGGATCCTTAACCGCAGGACCTGAAGTAGCATTGAGTTTGGATATGTTGTCGACCGGATTAGCCACTGGGTTATATTGTGTTATGGAGGCACGATCAATGATGTCATGAGCATATAATGACTGAGAAAAATATAACCCTGAAGATGATCGAGTGACAGTAATACCTAGAAAATGATGTAGCAGTCCAAGGTCAGACATGGCAAATTCCCGTTTTATCTAATCAATGAAGCGGTATAGAAGATTATGGTTAGAGGCAGTCAAAACAATATCATCTACATATAGCAGTAAATATGTTGTATCCGATCCAGATTGATAAACAAAGAGAGATGGATCACACATACTACCACGAAAACCACAATTAGTAATAAACTTGGCAAACCTCTGAAACCACGCCCGAGGAGCCTGCTTGAGACTATATAGAGATCTGCGTAGTCGACATACGTAATCAGGGTGATCAGGATCAACAAATCCCGGAGGATGATGCATATAAACTTTCTAGGTCAGATCACCATGGAGAAAAGCATTCTTAACATCTAGTTGATGAATTGGCCAAGAACGCGAAGTAGCAATAGTAAGAACAGTACGAATATTAGCAGGTTTGACAACCGGACTAAACGTTTCAAAACAATCAACCCCAACCTGTTGAGATTTACCATTAGCAACAAGACGAGCCTTGTGTCGCTGCAAAGAACCATTGGCATTATATTTGTGACGAAATAACCACGTGGAATGAATAACATGAGCATCACGTGGTCGTGGCACAAGTTCCCACGTATTTGTTTTCAAGATAGCATTGTACTCATCTTTCATGGCGGCATTTTAATTTATATCCCTAAGAGCATACAAGTGAGAGCGAGGAATTGGGGAGATATGTCGTAAAGTTTGGACATGAAGATTGAGTCGGTGGATTGGTTTTTGAATGCCACGGGAAGCTCTAGTCACAGGGCGTGATGGAGCAGGAGGGAAACTTGGAGATGCAGTAGTGGGTGGAGGGGCAGTTGTGGGCGGATTTGTAGTAGTGATGGAGGGAGCAGGTGTAGGAGAAGTACTAGTAGGTGGAAGGGCAGTATTGGTTGTAGAGGAAGTCGTAGTATGTGGAGGATCTGAGGTAGGGGAAGTAGGTACATGCGTCATTTCTGTAGTGGATGGAGTAAGGACTGGCTGACGTAGAGAATGGAAGTTAAAGAGACGTAGTGAATTGGATTGGAAAGAAGTGGATGGGAGTTGAACAGTCGTGGAGGTAGTTGACTGATGCACAGAGGGTAGGTTGGTGGGATAAGGAGTTTGATGTATAGTGTAGGGGAAGGTGAAGGGGCGTGTAGTAGGAGTAGTAGTGTATGGGGATGCTGTAGTGGGGACGGAGATAGTGGAAGGTGCTGTAGTAGTATTAATGGGAGTTGTTGTAGGCCAGGAGGAAGTAGTGGGGACAGGAAGAATAACGGAAGGTTCTGTAGTGGTAGTGGGAACTGGGATGGAAGGAGCTGCAGTTGTAGTAGTGTGAACAGGAGATGCAGTAGGTGGAATCGAGGTAGTGGACATAGTATTTGAGCGACGGTGAGGTGGAGTGTATAAATGTGGAGTAGTTGGAGGAGGGTTGACAGTAGGTGCAGTAGAAGGGTAAGAGATGTTACCGAGATATGAGGAGTTAATTGGTGAGAAAAAGGAATCACCATCTGACGAGGGAGGTGGAGGTTCTGTAAAGGGAAAAACTCGTTCGTCAAAAGTGACATGATGGGAAATAATGATCTTGTTTGTGGCAAGATCAAGGCAGCGGTAACCACGATGGTTGGGAGGAAAACCAAGGAAGACACATTTAGTGGAGCGGGGGCAAATTTATGAGGTGTTGTGGAAGAGAGATTTGGATAGCAAAGGCAACCAAAAGTACAAAGATGGTCATATGTTGGTTGGCGTTGATAGAGAATAGAGACAGGAGAAGAAAAATTTAGGATTTTTGTGGGAAGAATATTATGAAGATAAACATCCATAAGGAGAGAATAAACCCACAATTTTGGTGGAATGGAAGCGTGAGACATAAGGGTGCGGGTGATATCATTGACACGACGGATCATGCTTTCGGCCTTGCCATTTTGAGAGGAAGTTTGGGGGCAAGAGAAGCGAAAAACTAGACCATTGGTACGAGCAAAGTTGTGAAAAGAAGAGTTGTCAAATTCACGTCCCATGTCGCATTGAAACTTTTAATTTTACGCTCAAATTGTGTTTGAACAAGAGATCGAAATTCCAAAAAAATTTCATAGACTTGGGATTTAAATTTTAGAGGATAAACCCAAAGATAATTGGTGAAATCATCCAGCAAGATAAGATAATAACTAAAACCGGTATCAACATGTAGTGGTGAGGTCCATAAATCACTGTAAATGATATCAAAGGGAGCAAAAGTATTGGAATTTGATTCATATAAGGGTAATCGAACATGTTTACTAACTTGACATGAATGAAAAAGTTTAGAATGTTGATTCTTATTACAATGAATAGAATTATTGGTACGAAGAACATCTAAAACAGCCTTTCCGGGGTGACCAAGGTGGCTATGCCAATTATCTGGCGAACAGACAACGAGAGAGATGTGGGAAGGCTGGGACGATATTTGTGGTAGCACGGAAGAGTTGGTGATAGGGTAGAGATCCCCAAAACTATTTCATTGAAGGATAATCCTTCTCGAACTCAGATCTTTCACAGAAAAACCAGACGGATCAAACTCAACAGGCACACGATTATCAGTGGTGAACTTACGAACGAAAACTAAGTTTTTGATAATATCGGGAACAATAAGAGTATTATTGAGTTCAAGGGTGCGAGAAGGGAGTTTTATGAGCTTGGTACCACTAGTATAACTGGAATGCTATTGCCATTGCCAACTAAGATAGACCGTACGATACTAGAATTGGAAACGTTATGTAAAGTACCTGAATCAGCAGTGAGATTCGAGGTAGCATCAGCGTCCATGTAGAAAGCATCATCGTGTTGCTGAAGATGTATAAAACTATATGCCTCAGCAATGTCTGTGATCTGCAGTAGTGCCGTCGCCATTGATTTTAATGGTTTAGAGAAAATTGGATCGTAGGGGGATGATACCATCTTGGATTTGGGAATAGTTTCCTTGGAGCGTTATCTTCTCCAGGATTCAACTTTAAATCAAAATCACAATATCTTTTTGGAATTACAATAATTAATTCGAGATCATTCTCCTTATTCTAAATACGGTAAGAAGATAATATTCATTCTATTACTTCATTCACTTGAAATTCATCATTTCTTAACAATAATATTGCATCTATGGCTTTTCATGGACATCATCACGTCTTCAGTCAACCCCATACCATACTCACAATCAACATCTTGACACCAGCGTTGGTACTAAATACACTGAATCTGATTACAGGATCGACTGAGTTTGTTACCCAGCTAACAACTAGATCATCAACACGAATCCAATGAGAAAGATCAGTTGGATCAGTGGGTTTCTCAATGGATCCGTCAATATATCCAAGTTTGGCTTTTGCACTGAGAGCTTTCCTGATACCTCTTTCCCATATGCAATAGTTGTCACTGGTTAAGAGAGGAGTGAAAATCACCGTAGTAGGGTTATCAGCAGGGTGTACATAATAAGGGATAGATGGTGATAGACCGGAATCGTTATTAGTGTTGCTGAGAGTGGCTGTTGAAGGTGGAGTTTGTTCTTCAATGGCCATGATGATCGGTTGCAGAGATAAATAATCTAAAAAAAAAACCTAGCTCTAGATTACCATGAAGAAATAGGGTTTTAGGGTTTCGTATCTCATACAACTGTATGGAGATTTACTGCATTGATTGTTTATATATACACGGTTACATCAGAGAAAGATAATATTTACAACAGAAATATGCAGAAGAATAGGTTCAGCTAAGACTAAACTAATGTGCAGAAGAATAGGAGTTACAGCATACGAATAAAATGACTAAGTTATGGTACAACAGGCTGGTAAACGTAACATGTGTACGTGTGAAGTTTAATAGGTAGATTATAAAGTTCGCAAGATTTGTTACTCGGTAACTCATTTCCATCATTTGGTCATGGTGTTTCGAGAACAAAAGAGGCATACTCCCTCCGTTCCACTTTAGATGACGTTTTGGGAGTTTTCACGTAGATTAAGAAATAGAGAGAGATATAAAAAAATTCTATCTATGCCCTTGATAAAAGTCTTCAAACATTAATTGCTATTAGTGTATCTAAAAATGAATTTATGGTTCCAAGACAAAATGTTAAGGTATTATGGGTAGTTTTGTGGTGAAAATATGAAAAGTATCAAGTAATGTGGAGCAAAAAAGTAACCCTAAATACTCATCTAAAGTGGAACCGAGGGAGTACTAAATTAAAGCACATGTTTTTTTGATGCGCCTTATGCTAAGGTAGTCTTTTATCTTATTATCATATATTAAAGCACATGTTTCATAATGTATACATATATTGTCTTAATAAAAATTCTTGATTCGTCTTATTCTCAAAGGTATCAAAGTTTTATCTCTGTGATATTTTATAGGCCGATACATGTCAATCCCAATGGTACATGTCCTTTTGCCAGACCATGCATCTATGTGGTGCAGAAGAAGCCGGTGGTAATTATAAACAAAAGATACAACTCGAAGAACAACGAAATGGTTTCCAACTTTCTATAAATAAGTACAGAGTTATTTCATGGTACATCGTACTCAAAGTTTTTGGTCTGTTAGCTTTCTAGCTAATAACACGGTCACTATTTCAAATCAATGTATAATCACATCCTTATGTTGATCTATACTAGACCTACCTGATATAAGAAGTCGAGAACATAAAAATATCTTACTAGTGTCCATGATTATCTAACATATTCAATGTAAGTGGGTGGAAGAGAGGAAGCTCTATACAATGTAAAGATGGAGGACGGGGAGGACGTGGTGGTGGATAACT
Source organism: Papaver bracteatum (assembly GCA_023529315.1). Classification (NCBI taxonomy): domain Eukaryota; kingdom Viridiplantae; phylum Streptophyta; class Magnoliopsida; order Ranunculales; family Papaveraceae; genus Papaver; species Papaver bracteatum. The sequence goes on along the minus strand of JAJJWX010000557.1, from coordinate 275,885 downwards.
GGCCCATGTTCTATGTCAATTAAAATGTCACAAATCAATACAAAACAAGATGTTTATATGAAGGACGGCACCATATCCATCTTCACTAATAATGCTGATAAACTCGAGCCCCACATAAATATGGGACCGTTAATATTTTACGTTAGCAAATTTGTGAAAAAACGAAATCAAATGAATCGACGTATGACACGTATCATTTGGTGAGAAATGTGAAAATTTTAATACATTAGACTTGAAAATTAAAAGCCGTATTATTAATAGACACTCGAGTCTAATTTGCGTGTGCAGGCATAGGAGACTTATATATGCAAGTCCATTTAACCGGTAACTTCATTCACTTGAAATTCATCAGTCCTAAACAATAATATTGCATCTATGGCTTTTCATGGACATCATCACGTCTTCAGTCAACCCCATACCATACTCACAATCAACAGCTTGACACCAGCGTTGCGACTAAATACACAGCCTGCGAATATTCCTCCAAATACCTGGAGAAATTCACATGTACGATGTGTTGATAGTTCTCAGACTAGCAACTGCACTGAAGCAAGGAGGTCTGCCAACTATCACCCAAATATTTGGGACTACGAATTTGTGGAATCTCTAAATACTGATTATAAGGTGAGTAGCATCCGACAGTACCCGAGTCATCAAGCTGAAATAGCAATATTATACAATCGATGTTTGAGTTTATAAATCGTTTGCAAATTGTCTTTGTTCATGGACAGAGCGACATATGTATGAAAAGAGCTGAAAAACTGAAGGAAAATGTAACAGGCATGATTGTTGAAGCCAGTGGTTTGCCGTATTCACTGAAGCTGATCGATACCGTCCAAAGCCTTGGACTGGATTACCATTTCCATAATGAGATAAAGAGCGCCCTTGACAAAATCTATATGAATGGCAAGGATTATCATGTTTCTCAGAATGACCACCTGACATTTGAAGCATTAAAGTTTAGGCTCTTTAGGCAACATGGTTATGAAATGTCTCAAGGTTCGTTCTCTATCTATTTAGATGTCACAAATTTTCATTAAATTTCTTTTGATACCACACTTAATTTCGATTTTGAAACGATAACTTTTTGAATTATCACAGATATTTTTAAGAGCTTTATAGAAAACTCTAATGCGAAGAAAGGAAAGGTTAAAGACGTCGAAGGACTGCTGAGTTTGTATGAAGCTTCTTTTTATGCTTATGAAGGGGAAAAACTCTTGCATGAAGCCCAAAAAGTCACGAGCAAACATCTCAAGAATTACCTAAAAGAAAGAATTGATGATAAAAGTAGTATGTCGATTTTCTTGGAAGAAGAGATCGCTCATTCGTTGGAGCTTCCTTTGTTATGGAGATTACCGAGAATGGAGGTCCTGCGGTACATTAACATGTACGAAATGAATCAAGATATGCACACTTCTTTGCTTGAATTTGCTAAACTTGACTTCAATATGGTGCAAGCAACATACCACGAAGAACTAAAATATGCATCAAGGTATACATACGTACTAGCTAACTTCGATTTCGTCTTAAAGGTTCATTAAGCAATCCCATGCGTACAAATACCGACCTTCTTAAGCATTGTTAGATCCAGTTATGTACATTGGTTTAATTTGATTTTTTGTTATCAATCAGATGGTGGAGGGACTTGGGTCTTCATGAATCACTAGATTTTGCTAGACACAGATTAGTAGAATGTTTTCATTGGTGTATAGGATTTAACTCTGAGCCTAAATACGGAAATGTGAGGAGACAGGTCACAAAAATTGCTTATCTCATCACTGTAATTGATGACGTTTATGATGTCTATGGTTCTCTAGATGAGCTCGAGCTATTTACAGAAGCTATCGAGAGGTACTTATATTCATACAACTGATCGTTCACCTGTCTGCATTTGATTCTAACGACCAAAAAAGTTCATAGAAAAATAACAATTCTCTGTTACACTTTGTTTTTACAGGTGGGATATAAACACAGTGGAAAACCTTCAGCATTATATGAAGATATGTTTCTTTGCACTGTATATCACTGTCAATGAAGTAGGCTATAAGGTTCTAAGACGAAACAATCTAGACGTTATGCCATACTTGAAGAAATCGGTATTGTATATGATCTAATGCATATCCTTCTATATATATCTACTTTAATTTAATCATAGCTACCTCCATGTTTGTGCAAAAATTCCAACATATGTTGATAGTTGTACGAACGGGATAATATACCTGTGTTTGATATTTCAGTGGGGAGATGTATGTAAATCGTACTTGATAGAGGCAACATGGTACTACAGCGGTTACATACCAACACTTGAAGAATATACAAATAATGCATGGACTTCGGTAGCAGGGCCTTTGATGAGTATCCATACTTATTGTGAACTTGGTGATTACGAAAATATTACAAAAGAAGCATTAGAGTGCATGACTAACAACCAATCCAATCTCGTACGTTGGTCATCCATGATTCTTCGGCTTGCAGATGATTTGGGAACTTCAAAGGTATATATGCACCCGTGGCACATTTATGTACATGTGTGTTAAATTTTTACTATTTTTTCACCTCTATATTGCAATAATACTAACTGGTAATTAAATTTATAATATAGGATGAACTAGAAAGGGGGGATGTTGCAAAATCAATACAATGCTACATGCATGAAACTGGTGTCTCGGAGGCTATTGCCCGTGAACATATAAAATATCTTATTAGTGCTTCCTGGACAAAAATGAATACAAGTCTGTCTTCATCGCGTGGTGTTTTCCCAAGTTCCTTCATCAATATTATCCAAAATATAGCTAGAACGGCACAGTATATTTACCAATATGGTGATGGGCATGGTATACCACATCGCGAAGCTAAAGACCGGATTATGTCCATTATTGTTAAACCCATCCCGATTTAAGAGATGGATAGGATGGCTTTATGAACTTGCTATTTAGGTAAAATATGTAACCAGTTGAAGAGAATATCATGTAGTATATATGTAAAATTTGGTCGAATTCCATGGATAAAAATAATTGTTTGTATGCTTGAATTAATTTTGGTGCCCGTAATCTGATTAATAAACTTGGATTCCCGATGGAATGTTAAATTTAGAACTTGGGAGCCTCTAGACAGATTGCTTTACCTTCTTACTAATGGAATGTGTCCGTAATCTGACACATCTTCTGCAACCATGAATTGGGCAATGACGGTACGTACTGATTAGGAATCCGGAAGCGATGAAAAAAGTACATGAAGAGATTGGAAGCCATGTGGGATCCAAAGGGAAGATAGAAGAATCAGACCTTCATGATTTCATATACCTGAAAATGGTGGTTAAAGAGACTCCACGACTACACCCATCAGCGGCATTTTTGCTTCCAAGAGAAACTACAAAGCATCATGTTATCGACGGATATGATGTATACCCCAAAACAAGGATCTTAATAAATTCATGTGCTATCATGAGGAATCCAGAGTATTGGGACAAGACAGACGAATTCATCCCAGAGAGGTTTGAAATTTGTTCCATTGATAATATTGGAGGACAAATTTATTTTATTTTTTTGAAAAGAAGAGAGATTAAATTGAAAGAAGAAGAATATACAAAAAATAGTTCTACCAGTTGTAGAAAAAACGGAAAGAAAATGAATACTAAAACCCAAAAAACAAGAGAATAATAAAAAAAAAAGCTTCCCAGTTGTTTAGAACCGAGTTTGCAAGGTGCAAGTGAATTGTTTTCCCCGCTGCAGTAGCCCAGGCCAGAACCTAAGACTTCTCCTCAATACTCAAATCTAAATCTGTTTTGAAGTTATGATTCTTCTCAAAGATTCGACCATTACGTTCAGTCCAAATTGTAATAATTATGGCCGCCGGGATGAGACTCCACAAGTTGTTTCCTGAGCTTGGAGGACAAATTTATTATTTCACACCTTTTGGCGGTGGAAGAAGGAGTTGGCACGGGAATGAATATGGCACTCGTATGGACAAAGTTTATGCTGGCAAATCTACTATACTGCTTTAATTGGGAATTGCCGGAAGGCATGAAAAAGGAATACTTAAACATGTAGGAATCGTCGGGGGTTAGATTAGGTCCAGGCGTAATTACCAAAAATAAGATGTTCTTGGATGTGTCGTTTAAAAATATAAATTAACACATAAATATGGGTTTGTGTACCATTTTTACCCCTAAAAATTTATTTTATTACTTTTATGTCCTCAAAATTAGTGGACCATTATTATTAAAAAAAAAAAAGTCTTCTTAAATGTATTTATCAATGGTCATGTATTGTGGCTTTACAATTATGTGAAGACTAATCGGTATTAGAAGAGATTGTGACTACGAAATATTGCGCATTACTTCTTTTTGAGACATTAATATTAATGAAGAAGACAATTTCGAACACAAAATATCTAATAATTATATATTTTAATAAATATGTGTATTATTTTATTGTAATCATTTCTGATGCATAATATGTGTATTATTTTATTATAATCATTTCTGATGCATTTAGATATGATCTTTAGTATTAACAAATCAATTATCTTTTCTTTTAAATATAAAAATAAAAAAGCAAAGGGAATATATTTTTTTAGTTTTAGTTAGGAAGGTCTGGATTTCTAACTGGACCTTAATAAATTATTAAAAAATACTATAATTGAAATTATTTTCTATAAAATTTAGGTCAAAATAGTCCGGACTTTTTTTACCAAAGTCTGGACCATGAAGGTCTGGACTTCTATGTATGGTTTGACCGGTAGATTCTGCATATTCTTGTATTTTGAAGGCTTTGGATAATAACCTCGTAAAGGAAAAGGAATGGTTTTGCAGTTGGGTGTTTATTTTTTATCGTCTTCAGTTGCACAAGTTTAGTTTTCCAACTTTAGTCAGTCTTGTACAACCATTTCGCAACTAGCCTGTTAACTGTCTGAGAAAATGTCCCAATGAACTTTGTATTAGAAACCGCTATGTTAGCTGAAGATTGTATTTTTTTTTTCATGGATTTTATACTGAATTCTTCCCACCCTTGCAGATCAAAAATATCCAATCCATTGATGTGTCTTTCAACTGAGTTAATCATTTGGTCATATGTTGAGCTTGACGGCATGTTTGTTGTTTATGTATTTTCTAGACATCCTTGATGGGTGATTGAATATATAAGAATGTAAATGTGTGCATGTTAGTTTGTAAAGCAAGTAATAAACCAAGTCATTTGTTGTTTGACCTCTTAGAGCATCTCCAATAGAAGGTGAAAAAAATCCTACATGGCTTTGTAATTTAGTCCTTTTATTTATGAGGTTTAAACATAGAGTAAATATAAGACCTCATATTTAAAAAACCATCTCCAACAGTAGAGATTTTTTAAAGAAAAATAATGTAAAATATGACGTGGAGGTGGAGCCGGAGGTGTAGATAACACTTTCTTGAACACCTTCATATTTAGTAATTGGTCCCTCCTAGTTTATAGGATCCTATTGTTGATGGATAATGAGTCGGTTAGACATCCTTGATGGATTTGATGGATTTATGCCAAACAAGGGTGTAAAATTGTTGGAGATGCTCTTAGAATGTGTGGATAAAATCCTTGATGGATTTGTTGTTTGACCTCTTAGAATGTGTGGATAATGAGTCGGTTAGACATCCTTGATGGATTTGTTGTTTGACCTCTTAGAATGTGTGGATAATGAGTCGGTTAGACATCCTTGATGGAAAGTTGCCGAACCAGGATTTCCAAATAGGGGGGGCTAAAAAAAAAAAATAGTCGCATCTCTGTGAATGTCTAGTCCCGGGAAAAACAGCAAGATAGTTGCAGCAGTCGCACAAGAAACTCATATGTTCTGTTCTGCCGCAAGATAGTTGCTTTACATACTTATGCCTAAGATTGCTTACTAAGAATTAGATAGCTTTTTCTATGAAAACTAAAAATGAAACTGCTGTTTTCTAGATGGCTGGTGGCGACTAACTTCAGAAAACATGCTCTTTGGAGAAGCTATTGTCTCTAAGTATGGTTCGTTTGGTTTGGACATGGAAACCAAAGTGCCAAATGAAACCTCAAGGTTTGAAAATTGGATTTATTTCTTTTTAAAATTATGCAAGTTTTTTTTTTTTTTTTTTGAATCATGCAAAAAAAATATTTCTTTAAAATTATGCAAGTAGAAGAGTGCAACCTCAAAGGCTCACAGCTATTTTGAGCAAGTTTATTTCTTGTCTGACCAAGGTCAATTGAAATTGAGCTTTGACAAATTAATCAGGAAATGTTTCTGTAAAATCTTGTTATGCAAAGTTATATAGGGAAGGGCTAGAAATGCCTATCTTAAAGCTTAGTTTTTGGTCAAGGTCATCATAGAATTGGCTTCTTTCTCTGGATAGTTTACAATAAGAGATTGGTCACGTTGGACATTCTTTACAGGGACGGGCAGTTAATGGTCAATGATTGTCTCCTATGTTGCAAGGCAGGCAGGAGAATCAGTCACTCATGTCCTATTCGGTTGCAGTTTTACTTCTCAGGTCTGGATCGATGTATTTTTGGAGTGATACTGGCACCAATCTGCCAGTGCCTGTTTAAGCAAAATAGTACACAGTAATCTAGATAACTAATGAAAATATTTAGACTTTAGTCATAGAAATGCTGACACTAATATATATGGCTGATCATGATTTTATTATTATCACAAAGCAAAATACATGGTAATTACAAATAAAATCCGCAGCATAAGGATGAATAAGTAGTTCACTAATTTTACGTAGTCATGATCATTTTTAAGGATCTTCTGTCGATGTGCGTTGTCCTCAGGGAACAACACAGTGACGGCTGAGAAATCCATCGCACTCAAGTGTATCATGAAGATCATCAGTAGATTTGTCCCTTGCTGAATTCGTGGCAGTAGATTTGATCAAGGAATGTGATTCTACCTTGGTGGTGAAAGCTTTAAATGGACAGGGACATGCGCCTTGGCACTTTCGAGTGCGATGGAATCATTGCATTCAATTCCTAGGTACGATTAAAATTCTCCAATTGCACAATTTTCTTTTTTCCAACTTAAGTCTAGTATGTATTAAATTTCACAACTAGCCTATTAAATGTTTGAGAAAATGTCCCACTGAACTGTGTATTTGAAACTCCACTGTTAGCCGAAAATTCTAATTCTTTTCATGGATTTTGTATTGAAATCTTCTTCCCACCCTTGAAGCTCAAAGGCTCCAATCCATTGATTTGTATTAAGGAACCAGTTTAAGTTTTTGTAATGATCCGTGTTTGTGCAACTCAACTTAATAAATGTGCAACCTTAGAAGATAACCCATTGCTTTACTGTTTTTGTTTATGGCATGAGAAATGCATATTTGTTTTAGCAATTAGGACGTGCTTGGATGCTTTACGGATATCCGGTTTTACTCTCATTCTAAAATGTGCTGTTATATATATGAAATCCTTTTCGTATGGTTTTAGAAAATCTATTTATTCTAATGACATTCTGTATCTTTTTAAGAAGACGGCAGTCATGACAAATTGGTCTAGTTGATGAGGCTAGTAAGTTGTCAAGTAGGAAGTGTGCTTTCCACTCCAATGTCTATCTTTGGTTACCTTTAATAATCTATTTTGGTATTTGTAGTGGTTTTTTCACCGACAAATATTTCTCCCCATTATGACAAACAAATGCGTTTTCATTCACTTGAATGGGTGGAAAAAGAAGGTAAAGATACCTATGACGGTTGTTTACACTGTTTACCGATAACTACACAGTGGAAGATGTCAAGAACATGTCGCGTGTCAACATTACAACTTTTTTGTTAATGGTACCTTCTTTTAGATCTTATGTGAATGCTTCATTGCACCTTGTCTGGTGTAGAGATAGTTATTTCCTTACTGCTGCACATAGCATGCTAGTTGCTCTTTTGTACAACAGCTCAAAAGAAATCTATAAAGAATCATTTTTACGCTTTCTAAAAAGGGAATAAAGATGTTGCTCTAGAGAGATGAGCTTATAAAACAATTGATATATATAAAAAGACTTAGAAGGTCGGATTACATTATGTTGGTGGATAGCCTTGCAACAAGCTGGTCACTAACACCTTTTTGGATAGCTAAACCTATTCTATAAAAAAGAGTTCCTCCTATCTTATAATTAGCATCATGGTTGGTGATACAATTCTTCAACCTCCTCAACAAAATTATAGTTTCGTCGCCCAATTCCCCTAAAGTTGTAAAGGCTAAAACACCAAAACCGTACCCGTGAGTGGAGCACTTATCTAGGTATTTAATACGTTTACGCGTTGTAGCCGTCGATATGGCCTGACCGGGTATAAATGTACGCACTCCCCCACCAGTGAACGGTGAAACAACAGTAACATCAAAACAAACATCCTGACCATTTTCCCAACCATGAACAAGTATATCTGCCGGTCTCAAGGGAGTACCGTTGTCTGATAATAAACTAAACTCTACCTCCTTCCTGACATGTACACTTGCCTTGTAACAAATGTCAGCGAATACATCCCTTGCAAGGTCATGGAGGAATTTGTTTCCCACATCATTAGCGCAGTGCAAAGCATGATCTCCGAAAATATCCATCTTTTTGTTGCAACTTGAGCATGTACTATCTTCCCCGAAAAGAGGTATTCCCAATCTATAACTTAACACCGACCTAAATTGCATCGGTCCTATACTTTGATTTAAACCACTAATGGGAATCGCCTTAAGAAAATCCAAAGCATGTGGCACCCTGTTGCTTTGCCATAAAACTGAATCTCTACTGGACATAGAGAACTGTGACATAATCTGCTTCTTCACAACATCAAAATATAACACTGCCAACGAACGCATTGGATGTGGGGCAATATTATTTATGTTGAAGGTAGAAGTAGTCAAACCACATACCTCTAGGAAATTATTCAAAGCTCGCGCCAGGCACATCATCAGAGGAAACCTTTAGCATGGTCTCTTGTAAGCCCCTAGTCTGAAAACATGATGTGATATAGCAAAAATGGCTGGTATCTTCCATTGTGTAGATACCGAGACCCCCATCTTTCATTGTCAAGGTGGAGAGACGTTGTTGCAGTGATCCGAAGTCAGCGCCATCTCCTGTGACAATGTGTCTCAAAAAGAGCATCAAACGTTGATCAAACAAGGATTTAGCTTGAAGCAGTGCCAAGGGGCTGGCAGTCCTCATAGCAAAATACAATCTTGACACCCTAGCGCAGCTGCGTAACAGAAGAAGCTCGCATTGAGGATCTTGTAGTTTCTTCACAATGTCCATTAGATGAATTGTTTTGTCGGCTCTAGCTTGTATTAGATCGCTGCTGAACTTAAGATCTAGGATAACCGGGCCGCCCAGCAGTTTCACCCCTCTAGAAGGCCTACCGATGTCCGAGGGAAACACGTTAATGGCTAAACCCCTAGGGTCAACAGTAGGCCAAAAAATCTCAGTCTTCTTGATGTTAAGATGAAGCCCTCTGCTGCCGCCTTCCGACTGAATAATGCTTAAAGCCTTCGACACTTCAGTGTATCTCCTACCAAAGTTCCATCATACAAGTACCATGCTTGTAGGTCAAGTTTGCATTGCGAAGAAATCATACAAACCAACGGATGTAACGATATAGAAAATAATAAAGGTCCCAAAGGGTCACCTTGCTGAACCCCCAATGCCGAAGATAAATTGAATTCATTATAATAAAGCCTTGGTGGCTAAGCAAAACAAAACTCAACCCACCTCGCGATACTTGGGCATTTGCTCCGCACCTCCCTGATCAGAGTGCTCCTGTTAACTAAATTAAAGGCGTTGGTGAAATCAACTAACCACATGGTCATATTCCCCTGTCTCCATTTAAACTCGAGTAACCTATTGGCCGAGTGCATAATTGCTTCTCCTCCGCCGGGGATACCCACTCCGAATTGATGATTACCCAAGTAGACGGTCATTTCCTTACTCACCGCAGACACCGCCAACTTCGAACACATCCTCCTCCAAACTGTCCCTACTGCTATTGGCCTTAGTCCACCTCCTGGCTTGAGCAATGGAGTTAGTGATGCACTGGCCAGAAACTCACCCAGAACAGATGGGAATCTACCTGCCAACCATAAGTTAACGACTCCTCCCATAGATGTTAGTAGTTCGTCAGCAACAGCTGTCGCCGCCCCACTAAGAGCATCTGTCAAGTGCTGGGCTCTCAGACCGTCCCTCCCACAAGAAGTACCTCTAGGGAAACTCCTAATCGTTCCTAAGACGGCCTTAGCATCCACATAAACCGCCGCTCCATTAATGGGTTCTGAAGGTATGCTAGGTTGTTCAGCCGCAGGGTGCATACGCCTGAGTTCATCCAATGTTACCGTTGTAGTTGGTGCGACACCACGGCCGCTGTATAGTGCCCTGAGGCTAACTTTCTCTTACAAGCTTGAAGATTTGTTTTTTTTCTCTTAGTGCCTTGAGTATGTTGTCTACTCTCTTGTCCCGATGGATCCAACAACTTCCGTGCTAAGTTAAGGTAGCCATTTGTCTCCCTCCACAGAGTCAAGGCCCGATTTATGCTATTAGCCTGTAATCTCCTTCTATTAGCAGATCTCCCTTCATTGGTATTTTTGGGGGTGTACAGAGTTAGAGTGCAGCTGGGAAATAACAACAATTTGATCCAAGATGTTAAATCAGTAGGCTTATCCAGAATCTTGTCTATCGTCGCTTTCAGGGTTCTGGAGAAGTTAAGCCTACATGATGGAGGAATGCTGGCAGTCTTCTTTACCTGTTTCTGAAAAATTGCGTCTAGCACTTCCAAGGTTAGAACATTCGCATCCTCATCAATGAATGCAATGCCTACGTCCAGGGAACCTATGCAAGGTTTGACAATGCCATGAATCAAAAATGTTGCATTATTTCCAACCAGTGGACCTGCAATAGTATCACCATGATCACGACAGGGACGGCTCCAAGCACGAAGGTGCATACAATCACTGCACAACCAAATCTGCAGGTGCCTTAGACCAACCTCCCAAGAATCTAAAATGTCAGCATCATTTCCAATACGTTCTCTGCATACACCCATGCTCTTAGCAGAACCAAAATGTCGATCATGAATATGGCTAATTAGAGAACTTAGAGTGAATCCTCTACCCCTAGCCCCATCCCGACAACCATCAAAAATCCTAAAAGGACAATGGAAAGTTGATTCATCTAAGGGATTAATAGCGGCTGAAGGATAAGAAGAGTCTTGGATGGGTGAAGAAGGCTGACTTTCCCTTGCCATGACAAAAGGAGCAGAAATGTAGCAAACTGCAAGCCCCGTGTTGTTGCTCAATTGATTCAGAAATTTCTTCAAACACTTCATGTGCGTTAATTAGGTAACACAATTTTGCTTAAGAAAACACCGATGCAAACTCTAAATACTTTGGACCTCAAGGTTACGAACACAGAAGAAGAAACCCAATACTTGAAACACAAATTAAGGCGGAATAACCGAATCACCGATGGAAAATCACAAACGGATTGAACCACGGAATCACCGAATCACAAACGGATAGAATTACAAACGTATTAAAACACAAACAGATAGAATCACGGAATCACCGAATCACAAATGGGTATAGTCACCGAATCACAAAGAAAATTCACGTTTCATGAATCACAAAATCACAAAAAATCTCGACTGGAATAATGCTACAGTAAAAAATATACACTTTCACTTATACAGTAAATTTTTTTTTATACACTTTCACTTATCTCGACTGGAATAATGCTACAATAAAAAAAATTCACGTTTCATGATATCCATAAAAGTGAACTCTTTATTATACACTTTCACTTAAAAAAGTCGTGTACATTGAAAATCAAAAGGCTTTGTAAAAAGTCTTGTAACAATTGATAGGCATTCAACACTTCATCTTCATTTTTGCTCATATACGATGGCTAGGTCATCTAGACTGAATTTGTTTAGTATTTAGATTTGTATGACTTGTGGAAGTGTAGACATGTCCAAAACCAAGCACCGAAATGCTACCTAGAATCCAACATTCTCTGTACTGCTAATCACATGAAAACTGCACAAAGATAAACACATTACCGTAGATCAGGGAGTCCAAGGTAAACGAATAGAGCTAATTATTCGGTCTTAATAGTTTTCATTTTCTAGTTGGATCATTTCTCCTTATTCGGTCTTAATATTTTTCATTTTCTACTGGATCATTTATCCTCTTACAAGTACGAGGTGGTCTGGGGGAATCGTAAATTCTAATTCTCTTTTGTTTAACTTCGACTGTGAGTGCTACCCATCTCAAGGTGGTAGACGAGCACCGTCATATTCCGCAGCATTTGCAAGTCCGATTTTATTCAGTACCTTGATGTTGGCGCTCTAAATATTTTCAAGTTCAACAACAACAAAGCTAAGTTATAATGTATTGGTAAAAAAATTAGGATATATACTCTGCGATGATTATTTACATAATCATACAGGAAGGTAAGTTTCAGTGTGTTTCCAGGTATGATTTGCTCCGGTGAAGTGCTTAGACTTGCGCAACAGGATCAATGTTCTGTTAAAAATCTGCACGAGGTCCCTGAAGAGATAAGTTCACCCAACCCATATAATTTTCTCATTAATCAATTTCACTGGATATATCAAATTGATGCAGTGTACGTCCTTCAAAACATCACAGCAGAACAGTTTCTAAGTGAGAGTTTAATTCTACCATCATCATATTGTATTCATAAACATTTGCAAAAGTCATTACCATGTCTATATGAGCCTAAAACTCACTGCCCAAAATACGATCGAACTGCCATAATAGTGTTCCCAATTGGCACCTATTTTCTTTTCCTTCACAACTGGCACCGTTTTTGGTTAGTAATGATCTGAAAAATAATAGTTCAAAGAACAAAAAGAAAAAAATGATGGTAAAACCATCTTAGTACCTTCGTAAACCCTAGTTTTAGAACACCAATTTTTTTTTCCAAGCCCTGGTTTTAGAATACCAAGAAATCAGCAAACCCTAGTTATTAAACCACATGAAATCAGTAAAGCCTAGTTTTGACCAAGGAAGCATGTGATCCAAAATAACTAAACCTGTCAATACCAATTACAGATCTAAGTAAATACTGAGACAAAAACATGACTAGATCGCATATGATATACTGTGATACACTCAAAAACCAAATTGATCAGTAAAGGGTGCGCTAACCAAATCATGGCCTAAACAAGCAAAAACCAGAAGAAGATGAAGAAGACCAAAAAGTATTGCTTTCGTTATCTACCTCTAGTTTCGGTCGGTGGGAACTAGGGTTTTAAAAGAAAAATATTAGGTCAAAATTTTCCTTGGTAAGGTTAATAGGCACCTCAAATAGGTATGATCAAGCTCAATTGGATTATTCAGTGCCTCCTCATAAAAAAAACATTAAAAAAGAAATGTATCTTGTTTGATTAATAAGAATCGGCATTCTCAGACGATAACATTCTCAGACATTAAAATCCTAAGGAAATGGGGAAAAACACTAAAAAAAATAAAAGAAATTCTATACTGTATTTTATATAATTCTCGACTTCTCAATTCCAATACTCATCCTTCAATTATGCAATGCAAGTTAACTTTGGGGCGCGCATCTTAACCATCAACAAGCTCTTCCCCGAGATATTTCAGCGGAACAAGGTTATGCATATGCGGAGTTGCTTTCACATCTTCTGGTGCAACTTGAGCACACCATAGTTTCTTTGATTTTGTAGCTTTAATTTCAAAACAAGAGAGAACGCCATCCTTCCACGGAAAATTTTCACTCTGTTAGGGATAGTGGTTGAGACCTTGAGTTCAACTCTGAGTGCATTTTCCTCTAAATACATTGATCCAAGTAAAAGAGTTAAAAGTAGGTGCTCTCTTCTATACTAGGTCGGCAGTTTTTCATATTTTTCTTCTTAAATACCCATATATCCATCAGCCGTTTACCTTGCTTGTTGTGAGGAAGACAGAGATACAGATTTCCTTCAACCCACCCGAGACTAACATGCACATAGGATGTAGAAGGAATATGACAAGGTAGTGATGGGATTGATTGAAATGTTTCATTTGCTACATCAGAGGCTACAATATAACAGTTAGATTCCTTACATATTAACCAATGAAGAGCCACATTCGCATAAACACCCGATTTTGGCAATGTATAGTTAATTTCTAGTTTGTCTCTCCAGCCGTTGCCATCACCAAGAGTATAAACTTGGACCCGTTGCTTGGAATTTTCAGTGGAACAAATCCTAACAATCTTGTGTTCATGGGTGGAAGGACAATAGCCGAATCCAGCACATTTAAACTCATCAACATGTGCAGCCGTCGTGGGAACACGGATACGTTCACCAGTGATGGGATTGTAAATGCATATGAACTCCACAAAGGGGTAACAACCCTCAAGCGCTTTATAACATATCAAACCATTGCAAGTACCAACAAAGCAGTACCTCCAGGACCAAAAAGCAGCTGTGTCCTTCTTGTAAATTTTTTGCGGTTCTTCGATATAATCAAAACTAACCATCTGATCAGCAGACTGTTCTCTATAGTAGATTTCAAAACGTCCATCACGTCTAGGCCTATTTGAGAAAAGCGTTCCTATTTTGGGTTTCTTCAACACACTTTTCCAGAGTTTGCATACTTTTGTTTCTTCCTAGCAAGATGGACTTGATAGGTAATCGAGAACCTATTTCTTGTACCATATCTGAATTCAGTTTCTCCATCAATAACGGACGACGGCTGCAACTAATGGTATGTTCCGATACCAGGTCATTAATATACATTTTGAAATTCCTCTCACGTATTTGAAATTCCATTCATGTTTACATTTATAATATGGTATCAGAACCTTGAATATTTTTCCAAATTTTTTTTTTTGAGTAACAATGGTAACACCTTCGGATACAGACAACTCAGTCATCCCACCATCATCTTCATCACGTTCTTCCAATCCTTTGTATTCTCTAGCTTCGAATGATGGTCCAGGGACAGTCATCACGCACGTTGTTCTTAAGGGTTCCAACTACGAAGGATTGGCTAAAGCGATTCGGGTTTCGTTGGGAGCAAAACGCAAACTCGGTTTCATCAATGGTAAAATACTTAAACCTACAACTGATTCTAATGATCTTGAGGATTGGTGGACGGTTAACTATATGATTGTAGCCTGGATTTTTAATACTATTGACCCAAATATTCGTTCTACTATTTCTTATCGTGATACGTCGTATGAGTTGTGGGAAGATATTCGTTTACATTTTTCTGTTGGAAATGGTATTAAATTTTTTCAATTAAAGTCAGATGTTACTGCTTTTAAAAACATTTGGTGAGTCGATTATGGCCTATTATGGATGGTTAAAGAAATTATGGGATGATATCAATGACTTTGATGCTTTTCCCTCTTGTTCTTGTTCTGGTTGCGACTGTGGTTTGAATCAAATCCTTCGTAAAAGACGTGAAACAGACCAGGTGCGTGAATCTTTAATGGGTCTTGAATCTTATTATGCTAATGCACGTTCCAACATTTTATCCATCGAGCCATTGCCATCTCTTCACTCTGTGTACTCAAGAATTACACAAGAAGAAGAGGTTCACCTTTATACCCGACGAAGGATTGAGGAAGCATCTCCAATGGCTTTTACTATTCGTGGTAGTATGCCACAAGGTATAAAATCTGGCCGATCACCTTTGAAGTGCAGTTTTTATGGATATCATGGACATCTTGAGGAACACTACTGGGAGAAACATGATTATCCACCTGGCCGTGATCCTAGGCGTCCAAAAGCCACAGGTCGTGGAAAACAAATTTTGAATACCCCTAATACAGTTGTTACACCCAAAGTGAATGCTGTCTTGGGTGAAATGTCTGCACCTACAAATCCTATTTGATTAACTGGTAAGGGAATTTATACTTGGATTGTTGACACTGGTGCTTCGAATCACGTTTGTTGTGATGAAAATCTGTTTGATTTCTCTCATGCCATAACTTCTATTCACGTTGGGTTGCCTAATGGTTCTACTATAAAGGCCACCAAAATAGGGGAATGAAGTTACTTTAACGGATTCTTTAGTTTTGAAAAATGTGTTATTGGTACCTTCATTCACTTGTAACTTGCTATCTGTTTCGCAACTTCTCTCTTCTCGAAAGTTAAGCATACAATTTACATTCTCTTACTGTGTTATACAGGACCTTGTATTGAGGATGAAGATTGGTATGGGTGAGCTTATTGGGGGGATTTATCATTTGCCGATGAGGGAACCAACTCGTGTTAATGTTGTTCATGGGAAAGACATGGAAGATTTATGGCATAAACGGCTCGGACATCCTTCTCGACAAGTAACGGAGCTACTATCTCAAGTTTGTCGTAGTAATAATAATAACAAATTGGAGTTTAAAGATTGTGATATTTGTTATCGGGAGAAACAAACTCATAGTATCTTTCCGTTAAGTTAAAATAAAGTAGATGATTTGTTTGATTTAATTCATTGGGACGGTTGGGGTCCTTATCGTCCAAATCGTGCTTGCAATTCTAGGTATTTTTTTACTATTGTGGATGATTTTTCTAGATGTGTGTGGGTATATTTGATGAAAACAAAGGACGAGGTTCCACATTTATTGATAAAGTTTTTCTCCTTGGTTGATCGACAATTCACCAAAAGAGTTAAAGTTTTGCGAAGTGATAATGTGACATAATTTAAGGGTCTTGGTACTTATTTTCGCACAAATGGGATAATTCACCAAACATCCATGATTAAAACACCTCAGCAAAATGCTAGAGTTGAACGTAAACATCGTCATATTCTTAATGTTGCTCGCGCTTTACGTTTTCAAGCTTGTTTACCTATTGATTTTTGGGGTGAATGTGTTCTAACCGCTGCGTATCTAATTAATCGCACTCCTTATCGTGTACTTGACTCTAAGACACCTTTTGAAATGCTTTATGGTCGTGCTCCTACTCTCGATTTTCTTAGAATTTTTGGATGTTTATGTTATGCGAAAAATATTAATCTTTGTGATAAGTTTGATAGTCGAATTCGTCGGTGTATCTTTCTTGGATATCCTTTTGGGAAGAAAGGATGGCATCTTTTTGGCCTTGTGACGGGGGTTTATTTTTAGTCTCGTGATGTTAGTTTTGTTGAAGATGTTTACCCTCTAGCTGATCCCGACGAAATGGATCGTCTTTACTCATTATATCCAGCAGAATTTGGTGACTTACATAATTCTGCGAACTGTGGAGATTTTTTTGATTACTATACACAATCAGCAGCCCATGAACAGTCGCAACAAGGGCATACAGACGCTCCCATACTTAATACACAGGAACTTCCGAGTGACGCCCAACCTTCATCCAGTGACAGTGTTTTGTTACCGGCAACATCTGAAAATTTATCTTTTTTGGGAGATCTTTCCAGTGGAAGTTTGGTTGAAAATGAAAGTGTTCCGGCAGATGTGGATGGAAATATTTTAGTAGATGATAGTTATGGTGTTGAAAGCACGGAATTGGTTGATGCGAACCTTGGTTGCGGCAAACGTACAAGATTCGAAAATGTCCGACACAAAGTTTTTGTAAAATGGAAAAATGTGGAGAAAAACACTAACACGACTTTGGTTCCCCCTCACACTTCACACATACCAATCCATTCCTCAGGTACTCCGTATCCTATAACACATTATGTAAATTGTAATGTTGTTGCGCATCAACATTTTTTTGCAGTTCTTTCATTTGATAAGGAGCCTACATCCTTTAAGGAAGCAATGAGTAATCCTCGCTGGATAAAAGCGATGGAGGAAGAAATTGCGGCTCTTTATACCAATGGAACTTGGACAATTGAAGACTTACCTTTGGGATATTGGCTATTGGATACATGTGGTTGTTTCGGATCAAGCGTCGTTCTCATGGTACTGTTGAACGATACAAGGCACGACTGGTGGTTTTCGGTAATCATCAACAAGAAGGAGTATATTTTAGTGAGACCTTTGCTCCTACTGTAAAAATGGTTACTGTGCGTACCTTTTTAACTGTTGCCGCTATTCAGAATTGGGAGTTAGTTCAAATGGAGGTTCATAATGCTTTTCTTCATGGTGACTTGTACGAAGAGGTATATGTGCGCCTTCCTCCCGGTTTTAGTAATGGCGTGACTGGAAAGGTATGTAGGCTACGTAAGTCTCTGTAAGGTTTGCGATAGGCCCCTAGATGTTGGTATGCCAATTTAGCCACAACGTTGCGTGCATATGGTTTTTTTGCAAGCAAATTTGATCATTCATTATTTGTTTATCATAAAAAGGGCGTGATATTGAATATCCTTATTTATGTGGATGATCTTGTTATTGCTGGAAATAATAGCAATGCTATTCGCGAACTGAAATCATATCTTGGTGATTGTTTTCATATGTAGGACTTGAGAAAATTGAAGTATTTTCTTGGCATTTAAGTAGCTAGAAGTTCGAAAGGGATTTTTCTTTGTCAACGCAAATATGCTCTTGATATATTATACAGGTATTATAGGTTCCAAACCGTCTAGTGTCCCAATGGAAGAAAATCATCGCCTAGATCTTGCATCGGACACACCTATGACAGATCATGTTTGTTATAGACGACTTGTGGGGCGTCTAATTTATCTTACCATTACTCGCCCTAAGCTTTCTTATGCGGTTCATATATTATCTCAATTTATGAAGAATCCAAAGAAATCTCAATGGGATGCGGCTTTGAGAGTTGTTCGTTATTTGAAATACTATCCCGGCCAAGGTATATTACTTCGTGTAGATTCCACTCTAGTTCTTGATGTCTATTGTGATGCAGATTGGGCTAGTTGTCCAATAAGTAGACGTTCTCTTACTGCTTATTTTGTATTCCTTGGGAACTCTCATATCTCTTGGAAAACAAAGAAACAAGCAACTGTTTCCCGCTCCTCTGCGGAAGTGGAATATCGTGCAATGGCCTCAGCTACTTGTGAAATCATGTGGTTGAAGAATTTGCTCGGCGCCCGTATCTCTTCATTGTGATAGTCAAGCTGCTCTACATATTGCAAATAATCCAGTCTTGCATGAACGTACGAAACACATTGAAATTGATTGTCATTTTGGACGTGATGAGATTCTCAAAGGTACTATTGTTCCTACGTACATTCATACTACCGTGCAGCTTGCTGATATTCTTACAAAAGCTTTGGGTCGTCAACAGTTTCAATCTCTTCTTGCCAAGTTGAGCATTTCCAATCTTGATGCTCCAACTGGAAGGGGTATTGGGATTAAGTATAAAGTATGCTCTTGATAGAAGTTCGAAATCATATCAGCATGCTGTCGACCACTTTCATTTTCTTTATGATGTCGACCACTTTCACTAACGCATACTACCTACACCTTTTGTAATCTTCGAAACGCTCTGTATTTAAGGCTTGCTCACTTCTCTAACAAGGGGGCAATATACATTTTGAAATTCTACTCACGTATTGGAAATTCCATTCATGTTTACATTTACAATACATTATTATTTTCTATCTGATTCTTCTTTTGTATAGCTAGCGTTTTCTGAGCCGATAATTTTTACTACGGTACACCGCTGACGGTGCCGTCTGTAAAAATCTTAGCCCGAGGAGTTTGTGACAGTCTTCCCCTAAAAACACGAGCTGCAAAGTCTATCTAATGCAAATCGGGTAAAAATTAGTTTCTTTATCAACACGGCTTTAACAAATTGGATTCACTTCTGAAACATTTTAGGGATATATCTATATTTATAAGGAAGAAGGGTGTCTGTGTATGGGTCAATTAAGTCCCTTGATTTCGGTCATCCTACGGTCTCCATTGATTGTTGGTGATTTGACTTTGAGTCAAAGATGGCCATTGATTTTTGGCATCTTGTGGCTGGGATCAACTGTTACATTATTATTTTGTACGATAGAGATTATGCCGCGGACCAGACTAAAAAACTAACCCCTGCGTGACCATTAAGCCGGAATACCATGGGATAGCAGCTTCTCACGAGAGTACAGCTGTAAAAACAAAATAATTTGTTCTTATAACCATTAGTTGCTTCGATAATCGGGATTGTTCTTATTATCATCATGATCTACTATACTGATAACCGTGTGAGAAATAATTGAAAGGAAATTAAAGCTTATTTAACGCTTACCGTTTTCTTTCACAAGGGATGGTTTACAGAGATTATTTTAGTTTACATGAAGCTAAATCTAGGAGATCAAAGATCACTAACTCACTACCACGGTTCCTAGCTGACACTTTTGTCGTTATTATCATTGGAATGCAAAAGAGAGATCAAAGATTAAGATAAACTTTGTTACTGTACCTACAATCTAAAAGAAAATTAATGGACCCACGGCTATTATGACCCGGCTAGATAAACCTTTAAGCAGTCATGGCCCCAGCTATTACGACCCGACCACTTGAATACTTGGGTCATAGCAATTGTGGAGCTAGGTTTTACGACAGGAGCCTAAACCTTTTTTTTTTTATATATAAATTTGGGAAATCTTAAATCTTGCCGTGAATGATTTATACGATAACCATGTTTCACATTAAATATTGCGTGAGCGCTAAACTTCAATTGCCTTAGCTTATTCGTTGCATTGATTTCCTAAACGGTAAAAGTATTGTATCACACCAGTTCTTGGCATTCGTGGGTACAATGTGGTTGGGTTGGCTTCATGAAACTTTGGAGAAAGTCGGCCAGGAAAAGAAGATGTGCCACCTGCCCACCATAGGAGCTGCCATTAAGGAGCCTCTAGAAGGCAAAATTACTCGATGGAATTCTTGGTAATGGCAAAAATCACTAACTTATCTGACTATAGCATTCAACATTTTGAAGCCTTGACAACATTAACACAAAGTTTATCGACATTATGTCAGGGTCTCTTAACTCAGATCATTTTGTATAATATCTATCGAGATTATATTATATATTGATTTCAGATTTGTTACTCTTATCTTGGTGAATGTTCTGGGATTTGATGATGCTAATTTGATTGGATTTATTTTTAATATCTTTTCGCTCTACTTCAGTCTTCATTTTTCGTATATATCTTTGTTATGCCCTAAATTGGATGATTGTTCCAACCCAATGAAGGAGTGATGTGTCATTTATGTGTATTTGCGCCTTCGCACTAGACTGTCCTGCTGTGATGTGGCGATTTCATGTGTATGGAGGAAGCACAAGAGGTAGGAACATTGCCATTGATTGCCCTTCTTACATTGGTACATTATGCTATTAATTTACGAAATTAATAGCAAAGGTTGAGCCCGGCCGTAGGCCGGGGTTATACCTAGTATATATATATATACACACATGAGACTATGAGAAGTCCGAGATACTAGAATTAATTCATGGTAGGAGGAACCTGATGGTTATGGGGTTCCCTTCAGCTTGTGGCACTGGTGTAATTTCACTTTTCTACCGTGAGTTAGTGGCTTCAAGTAAAGACACTTGCATCCAATTGACTAGCTAAGACCATGCTTCAACTGGTACGCATGTTTTGAAACTGACCTTGATCTTGCTTTCTTCATGAAGTTCAAAATGCTTAAATGGTTAATCAATGCTTTTCGGAAATGGGAATTACGAAACACATGGAAGAAATTCCATAATGTGAGAAATAATACATGATATCGACTTCTTGACTCGAAATCGAACACTCATCCTACGTACACTTAAGCAAGCTAACTTTTTCCGGTGCACATCTTAACAATACCAACTCTTCTCCAAGATCTTTCAAGGAAACGAGGCTATGCATATGAGAAGTTGCACGGCATTGCCCTATTGCACCTTTAACACACCATAGTTCCTTTGAAGTTGTAGCTTTAAGGTCAGAAGGAGATAACCCCATTCTGCCACGGCAGTATTTCACTTTTTGTCTAGGATAAAGGTCGACACTTTGAGCCTTAATCCCATTTTTGCTGAACTTTTTGATTCAAGACAAAGGGTTAAAGTAGATACGGTCTTTCAAACGAGTACTACGTCTGCAGTTGCTCATATTTTTCTTAACCAAAAGAAAAAAAAATTAATCTTGTTTTGACTCATAAGAATAGAACCTCAGTAAAAGCTTAGGAAAATCGGCTAAAACGATCACATTGTCAATGAAATCCTATGGAAATGGGAGGAATAAAAAACTAGATATAGAACGCTTCATACTTCATCCTTCAATCATGAAATTTTAGTGAATATTCTGGAAGCACATAACGATCAACAAGCTCTTCTCCAAGATCTTTCAACGAAACAAGGGTAGGTATATGAGGAGTTGCTTGAGCATCCCCTCCTACAGCTTCAGCACACCATAGTTTCCTTGAAGATGTAGCTTTAAGGTCATGAGATTCGTAACAAGAGAGAACGTCATTCTTCCATAGTAGAATTTCACTCTTTGTTAGAGACAGTGGTATACACTTTGAGTTTAATTCTGAATCCCGCTTACTGCTGAAAACCTTGATCCAAATAACAGAGTTGAAGTAGGTACACTCTTTCGAACAGCAGTTGTTCATATTTTTCTTCTTGAGTACCCATATATCCATCAGAGGTTCACCTTGATTTACGTAAGGAATACATAGGTACAGATTGCCTCCAAGCCATCCGATCTTAGCCTTCTGATAGGAATCGTATGGAACATTCCAAGGTGGTGATGGGATAGATTCAAATGTTTCATCTGATAAATCAAAGGCTACAATCTCACAGCTAGATTTATTACGGGTTAACCAGTTGTATTTCTTTTATTTTAACCAATGAAGAGCCCCATTAGCATAAACCCCGGATTTCTGCAACCTGTAGGAAATTTCTGGTACGTCTCTCCACCCGCTACCATCACCAAGAGTTTAAACTTGAACCTGTTGATTGAAATTTTTAACGGAACAAATCTTGACAATCTTGTGTACATCGGTGGAAGGACAATAGCCGAATCCTGCACACTCAAAAAGTGCACCCGTCATGGGAACGCGGATACGCTCACCAGTGATGGGATTGTAAATGTATATACCCTCAACGAACTTTTGGTTGTTATACAGATACCCATCAGTTTCTTAACATATCAAACCATTGCAAGCACCAACAAAGATGGCAGCACCTGTACAATCTATCTTTGTATTTATCTGGTAAAATTTTTGTTGTTCTTTTGTAAACTTCGAATTCACCAACTCAGAAGATTCTTATCTATAGTAGTAGAGTTTGAAATCATCATCCCAATATGTAGCCCTATTGGAGAAAAGCATACCTGTCTTGGGTTTCTTCAAAAGACTTCGCCAGGTTGTGCCTGCTTTTCTGCATTGCAAGATGGATTTGATAGGTAATCGAGAACGTATTTCTTGTCCGATATCTGGATTCAATTTCTCCATAGGTAATGGTTGCAGTTCGTATGTTCCGATCAGAGTTTTCTTCTTTTATACTGCTAGGGTTTTCCAACAGTTTTGACCTGTTTAGTCCTCGGAAAGCGGGTATGTGGGCTTAAATTAATGCGGCTGACGGGGCCGTGAATAAAAATCTTAGCCTGGTTTGCAGTAAATAGGAGGACCGTGAACATTTCCCGGTTTATACATATGGAAGCATCTGATGAATAATCTATGACAATTGCTCATTCAGTGCATCAATAATTTTGTATTGCTTGATATCACATATGAAACTTCAGTATTGGTAAGGAATCACATTTAAAAAGGATACGTTGCTTTTTTTCATGAGATTAAAATATGAAGTAACAATAGCGGAATTACCCATCTCAATTACATAAGCGTAACAAAAGCCTTGGTAGATTCTTGGTGGTTTCATGAAATGCGAGTTCCATAGTGTTGCTGTGAGTTGCCCAAAGGGACCTCATATTGCATGCTTTAATTGGGAATTGCTATAATGCATGCAAAAGGTGGAGACATAAAGATGGAAGAACTACCGGGGAATAGTATTCATAAGAAATATCCACTTGCCATAATGCATGCAAAAGGTGGAGACATAAACATGGAAGAACTGCCGGGGAATAGTATTCATAAGAAATATCCACTTGAGCTTGTTGCGATCAACGCATGTGATGGTCAGGAGTAGCCCCTCTCTAGCTATGGGGAGTGAATCTGATTTATCACCTTTAGCTTCCTACGTATAAAAAAAACTTGTTTGATTGATAAGAAAGAATTGCCTAAAACGATAACATTCGCAGACATTAAAATCCTTAGGAAATGGTTAAAAACACACACTAAAAGACATAAAAGACTTTCATACTGACATTTTAAATATTTCTTGACTTCTCAATTCTAACACTCATCCTTCAATTATGCAATGCAAGTTAACTTTCTGAACGCGCATCTTAACGTCCAACAATCTCTTGCCAGAGATCTTTCATCGGGACAATGCTCTGCATACCAGGAGTTGCTTTCATATCCCCTGGTTTAACCACAACACTCCATAGTTCTGCTGAGGTTGTAGCTTTAGTGTCATAACAAGAGAGGAAGCCATCCTTCCATAGCAGAATTTCACTCTCTGTTAGGGATAGTGGTTGAGACCTTGAGTTCAAGTCTGAGTTCCGTTTTCCTCTGAGTACCCTTATCCAAGTAAAAGAGTTAAAGTAGGCGCTCTCTTCTATACTAGGTCGGCAGTTGTTCATATTTTTCTTCTTAAATACCTATATATCCATCATACGTTTACCTTGCTTTTCGTAAGGAAGACACAGATACAGATTCCCTTCAACCGACCCGAGATTAACATGCACATAGGATTTAGAAGGAATATGACAAGGTGGTGATGGGATTGATTGAAATGTTTCATTTGCTAAATCAAAGGCTACAATATAACAGTTAGACTTCTCATACGCTAGCCAATGAAGAACCCCATTAGCATAAACACCCGATTTTCGCAATTTATAGGTAATTTCGGGTTTGTCTCTCCAGCGGCCGCCATCAGCAAGAGTGCAAACTTGGATGCGTTGCTTGGAATTTTCAATGGAAAAAATCTTAACAATTTTGTGTTTACCAGTGGAAGGACAATAGCCGAATCCAGCACACCCAAAGTCATCAACATCAGCACCCGTGGGAACAGACATATGTTCACCAGTGATGGGATTGTAAATGTATATGAGCTCAATAGGGGGGTCAGACTCATCCGCTTTGTAACATATCAAACCATTGCAAATACCAACAAAGCTGCACCTCGGGGACCAAAAGTAATTATTGAAACTGCTTATCTTTATGTCCTTCTCGTAAATTTTTTGTGGTTCTTCGACACGATCAAAATTAACCATCTGATCAGAAGACTGTTCTCTGTAGTATAATTCAATGGCACAAAAAATTCTAGGCCTGTTTGAGAAAACCATACCTATTTTGGGATTCCCCAACAGACTTCGCCAGAGTTTGCATACTTTTCTTCCCTGCAAGATGGATTTGATAGGTAATCGAGAACGTATTTCTTGCACCATATCTGAGTTCAATTTCTCCATCAATAACGACGGCTGCAACTAATGGTGCGTATGTTTCGATCCCAAGTGATTATTACTATCTTCGATCTGATTCTTCTTTTGACTAGCTAGGGTTTTCTAATCCAATAGTTTGTACATCGAATACCGGTACACTGCTGACGGCGCCGTGTGTAAAAAAAATTTGCCCGAGGAGTTATTTTGTTTATGGGGGGTCGTTGCTTGTTACGGGCCATTGATTAATAATCTTACCGGGCTCCTGTTACCTGAGTACAGGCTTTCTCTACAAACACGAACTGCAAAGTCTATCTAATTCAAATCGGGTTATGAACACATGACAGATCAAGTACAGGATTATTCCCCGGAAAACGCAATATGGAATTCCTATGAGCCGGCTAACGTTAGTTTCTTTATCTCTTTGATCCATCACGATTTGAACAATCGATAATCTCAGAAAAATCGATAATCTCATACATATATAAAGGTTTTATCATTGACTTACTCCTCCACTGCCGCTTCGGAAATATTTTTGGGATATGATTAATTATGAGATATATACTTCACAGGGCCGGGATATTATATCAGAAACTAATAATATCATGAAGCAAGCAAAAGTTTCTAGAACGGGTCAATCTTTTGGCACACCCCTAGTTAGACCCTATATGGGAAGAAAGAAGAAGAGATATGAGAATAAGATTCTTACCGATACAATAGGATGCAACATGCAGAAATGCCCATGTTCTCAGAAGTTGATCAGGAACTTGCAACAAACTTTGTTGTTCACTGCCAACTCTATTGTCAGTTAATTGTTTTTAATAATTTTAGAGAGATTTTTCAGTGAATATAAGTAGTGTTTCCAAGTGAAGTGTCGCAACCTTTGAAAAATGCTGTGAGATGAGTTCTTTTTTCCAAGGGAGTCCATAATGTCTTATAATAATACTAATAATAATTGAAGGAGGAGACCTAAAACATTAAAGAGATCTAGACAGATGTGAATAACTAAATTTAACTGAACGATAAGGGAACATATTTTGCCAATACATTTACCTGGGCAAGGTTAATAGGCTCATCGAATAGGTATAGAAAAATAAAAATAAAAATCTTAAGACAAAATTAAGTAAGAAGTTGCTCCAAATTGGCTTAAACGACGGTATTCTCAAAAATATGGTAGCTCAAAGACATTAAAATCTTTGGAAATGCAAGAAGAAGAGATATTAGAATAAGATTCTTACTGATACAATAGGATGCTAAATGAACAGATTATAAAACTCTCACAGAATCGCAGAAGTACCCGTGTTCTCAGAACTTGATCAGGAAGTTGCAACAAACATTGTTGTTCACTGCCAACGTTATTGTTCATTTTCAATCGGAACAATCTTCTTGATGATTTTTAAATGATTTTGTATGGTTTTCCAAGTGAAGTGCCGTAACCTTTGAAAAATAGTGTGAGATGAGACGTTCTTTTCATATATATTTTCATATTACGAGTCTGACATTCACCCATTTAGAAGTGTTTCTACATGATTTTTTTTTCTTATATATAATAATAACTCAACTTAACCGAACAATAAGGGCAAATCTTGAAAGTTGTAAAAAAAAAAAAACATGGAAGTTGCTCCCAGACATTAAAAATACAAATAATTGGCTAAAACGATGGCATTCTGAATAATATGCTAGCTCACAGACATTAAAAATCCTTAGCAAATGGAAGAAAAAAAGTTAAAAGACATGAGATTTTCTGTATTCTGAATAATATTTGTAATATTGTTGACTTCTCTATAAGCTCTAGCACTCATATTATAGTATAGATGCTAACAAGATGTTCCCCGAGATCTTTCAACGGAACAAGGCCATGCATACGAGGAGCTGCTTTCAAATCCCTTGGTGCAACTTCAGCACACCATAGTTTCGTCGAACTTGTAGCTTTAATGTCATAACAAAAGAGAACGCCATCCTTCCATAGCAGAATTTCACTGTCTGTTAGGGATATTGGTCGACACTTTGAGTTCAATTCTGAGTTCCGTTTTCCTATGAATACTCTAATCCAAATAAAAGAGTTAGAGTAGGTACTGTCTTCTATACTACTTCGACAGTTTTTCATATTTTTCTTCCTTAATACCCATATATCCATCAGACGTTCACCATTCTTTTCGTAAGGAAAAAACAGATATAGATTCCCTCCAACCGACCCGAGATCAACATGCACATAGGATCTGGACGGAATATGACAAGGTAATGGGATTGATTGAAATGTTTCATTTGCAATGTCAAAGGCTACAATATCACAGTTAGATCTCGTACATGTAAACCAATAAAGAGCCCCATTAGCATAAACACCAGGTTCTCGCAATTTATAGTTAATTTGTTGTTTGTCTCTCCACCCTCTGCCATCACCAAGAGTGTAAACTTGGACACGTTGCTTGGAATTTTCAATGGAACAAATCTTAACAATCTTGTATACATCGGTGGAAGGACAATAGCCGAATCCAGCACACTCACAAAATCCACTCGTCATGGGAATATGGATATGTTCGTAAGTATAGATATGTTCGCCAGTGATGGGATTGTAAACGTATATATCCCCTTCAAACTGTCCGTCACCCGAATACTTTTGCGTTCTGTAACATATCAAACCATTGCAAGTACCAACAAAGATGCCAGAACCTGAACAGTCTATCTTATTTTTATCTATCTTGAAAATAAATTGGTTTTCTTCTGTAAACTTCTTCGGATTTACCGATTCAGAAGATTCTTCTCTGTAGTAGTAGAATTTGAAATCAAACTCGCCGGGATATTTAGCCCTATAATCCCTATGTGAGAAAAGCATACCTGTCTTGGGTTTCTTCAAGAGACTCCGCCAGATTTTGCATACTTTTCTACCCTGCAAGACGGATTTGATAGGTAATCGTGTAATTATTTCTTGTGCGACATCTGAATTCAATTTCTCCAGCATTCTAGCTGTAAGTTTCCGATCCCTAGTGATTATTATTGCCTTCTGATTCTTCTTTTGCACAGCTAGGGTTTCTCGGCTGACGGCGCCGTGTGTGAAACTCTTAACCCGGTTTATGCAGTGTGGTCGCTGTGTTTCTTGGAGTCTTCGTAGTGGGTCACGTCTGGATACATGAACGAAAAAGGGGTATTCCCGTATTTGGAGCTCAAATGTTACTTTTCGATTCTTCGAAGTCAAAAGGCTGGAAGCCCGTTTGAATATCATAATTTCAAAATAGCTTCTGGAAAGAAAAAAAATAACTTTTTTTGTGACGCAAAATAATTTTGCTTTTGACTTCGGTTTGTGAAGAAGTAAAAGGGTTTTTAAACAGATTATAAAGATTGGCCGGATTCGGATATACCCAGATTAATTGGGGTCAACGTGATTTAAGTGGACTCTTTTTAAGGGCTAAGAGCGTCTGCAGCGGTACGACCAAAACCAAAGACTAAAAAAAAAGATCATATATGGGTTTAGTACCTTGAGTGACGCAGTGGGGAGCGAGTAAATTTGGTCGAGCGTTGGTAAAGATTACGCTCGGTGTGGGGCGTTGGTAAAGCTTACGCTCGGTGTGGGGCGCTGATATAGTTTACGCGCGGTGGGGCGTTCATAAAGTTTGCGCCGGGAGAAGGGGCGTTTGTATAGTTAACACCTGATGTTTGTTTTCTGCTGTTCACGAAAAAAAAAAATTTTAAACTATATGGGGCGGGGTATAGTAACCGCCCCAAACATTTGTTTTAAATAAATAAAAAAATGGGGCGTTTGTATAGTTAACGCCCCATGATAAATGTTTTAAATAAAAAAAAAAATGGGGCGGGGACTTTATAAATGCGCCGTGTGAGGCGTAAACTTTATCAACGCCCAACGTGGGGCGTAAACTTTACTAACGCATGTGGTGGGGCGTAAACTTTATCAACGCCCGACTATATTTGGGTTTAGTCTTGGTCGCTGACCAAATATAGTCTGGATATTTGGTATGGTCGGGGATTTAGTCTTTACTCCGTCCCACTACGTCTCTGTTAAAGACCAAATTTTTACTCTTGGTCGTCCGCTGCAGACGCTCTAAGGGGATATCCTAATGCGGTGCAGCTACGATGTGGTCGGGCCACATACTTCAAGTATGTGGCCCCTCTTTAAATGGTGACACATCATATAAAGTAGGAGAAAATTTGAAAACCAATTATACTACTTTTAATTATATAAAGTTAAAAATTACATACCAGGAAAGCGAGCGACAAGCTGTGCCGCTAGCCCTTTTTGAATGGCAAAACCTATCCTATTAAAAATAAAATCTCGTGAGCCAGGGATCATTACATTGCTGCGCATGACTTTCTGGACCCTCTTGAGTAGTCCAACTGCTTCTGGAGCCAAATTGCCAAAAGTATCAAAAGCAAAGGGGACGAAAGCATGCCCATTGTCAACACATGCTTTCTCATGCTTCGATATCTTACCTGAGGCAGCCTTTAGCGCTGCTCGCCCGACTGTAAAGGTGCCATGTCCAATGCCTACCAAAGGAGATACCCCGGTGAGGTCAACACATGTGTGTTATTCTTTTAACTTCCTACTTTTTCTCAAAAAATATAGCGGATGAGGGGATTTGGAAGGGGCAGGTATTTTAATTAGATATGTGTCAAAAAATATAGAGACCACATCGTAGCCGGGCCTGTCCTAATGGTTGAAGTTACAAAACGACAGCTACCCATTATAATTAAAATTACCTTAGCCATTATATCAACTCATTTTCAATTCCTTTTCTCCTCTTCCCTCTTTTCCTCTACCATACCGACCTCCACCACCACACCTCCACCGAAAACTCGTGCTTTAATTTGTCATAATCGTCAATTTGACAATCCCATTGTAGATTAATCTTCAAACATGCAGCCGAAGCCAATTCGTATAAAACATACCAATAGAAAACCTAATCGAGATGGCCCTGGAATTGGAAACTTAGTTTAATACAAACGTATGAAAAAAACAGAAGAAGGAGAAATCACTGAAACTGCTGAAACCGAGGACGCGATTGAGAAAGTAAGTAACTACTTAAACTCACTCCAGTACTGCAATTTTTTATTTGCATGTCATATTAGGTTAGAAAATTAGAATTTCTGAATTTTCAGTTATGTAGTTGAAGGCTATCTACTTACGAGCTTGCCGGTTTTTTATATTTAGGAGTAGTCGTTGTCTTGTTAGGTTGAATATCATGCTAACTTTTCATATATGGGAGTGATATTTACAGGGTCGTTACGATATACAACCTTAAAACCTTGCTGACTAAATGTAGTTTATTAGTCATTCGTTCTTGAAATTTCAAACCATTTACTAATGTTGTGAAAATCCTTGTATTTCCTGAGTCTCATTTGGTTATTATCCGGCATGTTATTTGAATACATCCCTGCCGACTATTTATTACTCGGCACTATATAGATTATAGACTTTGTCGACGAATTGCTGACCAAAAACCAAGTTTCTCAGTGTACCATTTTGTTATCCATCGTTATTGTATTGTTTTTCTAAGGTGACGACTAGGGTTTAGTCGGCACCTAATAATATTGTCGTCCCTGAATACTAAGCATATTTTTTACTTAGTCGTTTCCTTGTTCAAATATTGAACCTGACGACTAGTTGAAAAGTATTTTCATTGTTCTTGCTTAGGATACAAACGGTCAAGCAAGGAAAGAAAAATGTTATTCCTCCTTCAAGACCTCCTCACGTAGGTGACAAAGTCTAGACTGCAACACATCGTGGGGAACATGTGGTGTTGGGAATTCTTAGGATCTGTGAACGTGAAGAAACACATCCACTTGAACCAAATGATTCCTATGAAATTCCATATGAAGACCAATCAATTTCATCTGGTAGAAGACGTAATGATGATGATGATCAATAAAATGTAGCTATTGGAGGTAGTGATGCTGATGAAGATGATGATCAAAGTGTCTCACCTACTGGAGGAGGTAATGATGGTGGTGATAACAATGATGATGTTGATAAGAATCATGACAAAGATGATTAAAAGGGTAAAATTGCTGAAGAAGATGAAGAAGATCGAAGATGGAGAAAGAGAAGGTAATGGTCAAGAAACAGGGGTTGTTCAAGAACCGTAGGTACTACAACAATCACAAGCTGCAACGACAAAAAATAAGGTTACCAACCTATTGATTCCTACATGCCTCCACCTCACTTGAAGAAGAAACAGAAAGATGGTGAGCCCCTGCTAGGTTTACCCGAAGATGGTGGACATGTACTTCTATGAAAACTATCCTACTATCGTAAGTAATCTCAATCTCACTTTGTTTAATTTAAGTGTATTTATCTTAAATTTTCTTGAAGTGTTTGTATTTATTTTGTAATTGTGTGTTTTGGTTTATATTATTTAGGATCATAAGAATGCCATACGTCTTTTGAGGCGCCAAGTGATGAATAAATAGCCACTTGACCTTGAGTATGATGCCTTAAAAGAAATTTTCAATAACTACGGGTTGTCGCCTGTGGTGACGAGTTCAGTTGTTGAGTTTGACAAAGTTACCATATCTGCATTCTGTGAGGGGTTTTAAGGGGAGGAATATACAATGTTATTCCTATTTGGTGAGATGGGGGTTACTCTTGTTGATTGTCAACAAATTTTCGGCCTCGAGGTTGATGGAAAATCTACCAAAGATGGCTATAATTATCATAATTCTTGGGAGGATCTCTTCAAATTGACCAAGCACTTGTTTTGTTAGATGAGAAGCAGTCGCATTCTATGTTTGTGATGAAGGATGACTATAGAAGCAAAACGTTAAGTCTGAAGAAGCTGAGGGACACATACTATGGGACCTAGAAAATATATGTTAAGGAAGGAAGGGTGGACTTGGTGCAAATCAATGTTATTGCGTCAGCTTATTTTCTACATGTTTTGGCCAATTGTATCTTCCCCGAAAGTTCCGGAAACTTGGTCAACGCCAAGAATCTTAAATTAGTGCATCCCCTTGATGAGATGCATAGGTATTCATGGGGTGTTGTGGTTGGCTTCTTGAATGAAGAGTTGAAAAATTCTTCAAGGGATCTGGTTAAGCAAGGTAACGAGAATCTAAGTCTCTTTCAGGTAACTCAATTGTCTAAATCATTTATATTCGTAAAATGCTTGTAAGATGAGATTCTTACTATACTTTTTATTTGCATAGATTTGGATATAAGAGCATTTCCCTTCCTTAGGGAAAGTCAATCCTAGCATTAAAGTCAATGTTGATCTTCTGAAGAACAAGACAAGAGGACATAAGTACACTTTTACTGGTTGTCAGGAAAAGGATATGACAGGGAAGCATATCAACATGCAATCTGCCTTAGAGAAATTGACTGCAAATGAGTTAATATTCGATATGTATCTACACAATAGAAATGATAAAATAATGATAAGGAAAAATGATGTTGCATTTTAGTACGGTCCCTTGTTTTACCCCCAAGGATTTTCAATGCACGATCCACAACAAGTAATGCAACAAGTGCGTTACGTCCAAGGAGTACCCCATTCCGGTGATTATCCATTTTTTAGAGTGATATGGAGTAGTGCACCACGCCCAAAAATATTATTGACGCCATTTAAGCTCCACCACCAGAAACGTCATATTAGGACGATAGACATGACTATAAAATCGATTTGAGTCTTTTGGACGAAGTGGTCGAATGTCATGAAGCTCATAAAAATTACATGTTGTGGTATTGCGGTTTAGCTTGTCCTACTGTGATTACACAATAAATTGTTTAACAACCGATTCGTAAGAGGAAGAACACCGCGAAAGACCCAACAACAAGTTTTAAGAATTTTGTAAGTATTTTAGAGCTTCTTTTATTATTTTAAGATTACATTATCGAATCAGTTTATTAATTATTTGTTGTATAATTGAAAATAGAAATACCACTTAAAGATCCTTGTAAACATGATGTGTTGCGCGGGAGATAAAGGAGACCCTTTGTCGGTTGAAGAGAAAACTAAGCACATTGACTATGCTACGAATGTTGAAAATGAAAAAATGCTAACAAAATGTTCCAACGAGTTAATGTTAAACTAAAGAGGCCCTGTATCTGTGTAAGTGGTAGCTAAATAGGCGAAAGTGCTAAACGGGGCTGGGGTGATGTTCTTGGTCATGGTCGAGAATGAATGTATGAATTTATAGTTTGTTTTTTATGTGTTAGAAAATATGTTAATGTTAATGGTTGAACAAATGTTTCTATAAGATTATTTGGACATATATTCATATATTTTTTTAATTTGGAAAAATGTTGGAATCCTAATTGTTGAATAAATGGTTTGTTTAGTTATGTCAAGTTCTAATAATTTAGTCCGCAATGTTTTGAATGGATGGTATGTTTAGTTATAATGACGACTAAACCAGAGTCGGAAAGGTTATAAACTAGCAGACGGCCTACCTTGACAGCATAAATGATGCAGTTACCAGGGTCGTCAGGTGAACAACATTACTACCCAACCGACTATATTTTAGTCGTCATTATGTGTGTAAATCCTAATAGTTGACATGTTAAGAAAATTACGACCTACACGACAATGTATAAGTCGACATCTTCTTAAATCACTATTGCGCCGGATAATATTCAATGAATATGACTTTTTCCTATGTGATAAAAATTTTCCAAAAGTTGTCATCTTAACAATGTTACGACCGAGCCGACTATACATTAGACGTCATTTTAATAAACAGATGTCGTGCTGATTACATGAAGAAGAATATGACCTTCTCCTATGTATGAAAATTCTAATACCCGTCAGGTTACAGAATTTCAACCTTTACGATTAAGGATGGTCGGCATTTGGGGAAACCAAAAACCATGACGGCGAGTTCAAAATTCAAATTTTCAAGTTCAATTGCATTGATTTTCTATCCCAACGGCTAGCTTTTGGCACTATCTTATAAATATACTAATTCTCTCTACAAAAACCACACACCAATTTACATATACTCTCCAAAGATCAATTCATCATCTACTATTTATAACTATCTTCATACCTACACGTACAAGAAATGGCATCGTTTGACTCCGCAGAAGATTTGGCAATCACCAAAGCATGGTAAGCCGAAAGTCGAGTTTTAGATCATTCCTCGTCTGAGACCTTTTGGGTGAAGATATATAACAAATTTAGGCAAGATTACGGGAACCCAAAGAGAAAAAGTCTTCAACAAATCCATGATAGGCACCAAGTCATCCTAGATACGATAGTTGATTTCAAAGCAATCCAACAATGGATTTTGAACGCTAGCCACTTTAGCTTGTCCCTCCAACAATTTGTAAGTATTTTATTGTTTATTCCACACAATCTACTTTTATCAATTTGTGTAAGGTTATGCAAAATTTCGGAGTACGTCCCAGACTTTATGGTGGGCAAATCGAACCCGGATTCCTCAGACTAAAATTGATAGTTTTAGGATATTTGTGTATATTTGGTGGGTAGATCTCTATGTAAACCATCACGAGACTATAACTCGTTCACTAGGGCCGCCTAGGGGTTCAAAGGCTAGATGCACGTGCTAAGTCCATCCGTGAATCCTACTACAAGGAGTTAGATTTTATGTTTAAATCAATAGCAACCAATATCGCATGAATAAATTATATTGCGTCTTTTTAGATTCATTTTTTTGTTGGGTATAACCAAAGGTCGACATGTTCATAAATTGTACAACATACTGGCTAATCCAGGGTCGTCACCATGTCGACTATACATTAGCCGACAAATTAAGAAGTAAATAAAACGCCGACAGATTAAACATTCACAACACCTTTCCTGTATGTCAAAAATGATATATAGTCGGCATTATGATTTATTGCATGTCGACAGCCAATGGTAAAAAAAAATCGTCCTAGGCAACTTTTCATACTTTAAGTACCGAAAGTGTTGTTTCCTTATATAACTTTGAGTATGAAACCGCTCAGCAGCCTTGCAATCTCCTTTTTAGAAGTGTTTGGCTAGTATGGTTTCATTCTCGTTAAAAAAAGTTCTCAAAAAAAAAAAAAAAAAAAATTTCTCAAAAATCACAACACATAATCCAATCGGTGATTCACTTTCGAAAACAACAATATCCTTAGAGACACCTTTTCAAAAAAAATATTCCCACTTCCCAAGCCACATTCCTTTGAAGTGACACAGAACGTTCAAATTCTGCCATTTTTTACATTTCATGTCATTCTTAAACTATATGAATTCAGTGATTATCTCATTCCCACTTCCCAAGCGACATTCCTTTGCAGTTAAAAGGAACGTTCAAATTCTGCCAGTTTTTTCATTTCATGTCACTCTTAAACTATCTGAATTCATCAATGACTGTCTTATTTATGAGCTCATGCCCCTATCCGAACCCATCCAGTCGGAATGGCTCAAGTGCCATATCCAACCCGCCATAACCCATATAGTATTTACATATAAGACGAGTAATCCATATAATATGTAAATATAAGAGGAGTATTTCATGAGATCTCCAAACTCTTGGGCAGAAACTCGATCTGCTGACCTGCTACTTCAGAGTCAGACTCCTGGCCAAATGGTCTAACCCCTAATGATTAATTTGTGTTAATTAAGAAAACACAGATTAACCATTTTGAAAAAATGTGGCTAAGGGGTTTTGATTTTTACTTCCTAATGACCCTATTTTGTCAATTAATCAAGATATACACTCATTCCGGCCCGGTCTATAATAGTTATTTTTGGAAGAAGAGAGTTAGAGTTCTTTGGAAAAAGAGGGTCAAAATATTCAATACCACCCCCCAATGCTAATAAAAAATCCTTTCTCTTTCCAAAAAAAAAAACACAGCGACCAAAAAAAACCCTGCCTGAAATCTCCATTCTCAAGTCGGCTCCTTTGGAGTCGATCTGAGAAAATCAATCACCAACCCATCGTTCTTCTCATCTGATTTCTCTAGTTCATACCTCTTAATATATATTTTTTCTTTTCACTTTACAAAACTTTTTTAGGATTTTTTTATTTTTTTTTGGGGGGGGGGGTTTATTTGATAGATTCGTGGATTGTGAGTGCAAATATGTTTTGTGGAGAAGAACCAGAAGTATAACATCTTCTCCAACTCCGATCTATGTTCAAATCCAAGTTTCAAAGCAGTTCTGTTAGTTTATCTGATTTAGGTGGTTACATGAAGTGATTTTTATCTGTATTAGATTTATATTTATGTCATGTTTTAAGGTATTCAAGAGATCGATTTACTCTAAGATCTCGTTTTGTTTATGTTACTAGGTATAAATTCAGTTCTAGATTAAAGGGATTGTTATTCTCTTCTTTGAGACTGGGTTATTACATTATGGGAGTTACTTCAGGATTTAAATCTTTGTAATCCAGACTATTTGACTCCTACTCTAGATGGATTTCGATGGGTTGTTTATGTATTAATGTGTGTTTCACTCTCTGGTGATGATAAGAAAATATGGAGCAACCCTTCATATTCAGTTCAAAAAGACATTCCACCAGCAGTACCAAGTAAGGAAGCAACTTGAGATTTGGAAACCAAGACAGTAGCAGCTCATTCATCAAGATCATCAATCATTATAACTGTTACCACATCTCCAATGCCGAGACAGCCCGATTTGCTCCATTCAGACTCTTAAAGACGGATTTTGATTACCACTGCTACTTAAGACACTTTGGATACTACTGCTACTCAAGACACTTTGGATATTGTTTGGTTACCGTTACTGTTACTAATAGTTGGGTCATAGCTACCCTGATTGATCCAGTCATTGCCTTGTGCATTGACACATACTGGTGTGGTTCTCAAAACCAATTTTGTCGTAGTTGTTTGTTCCTCTCCTTTGCGAGAGAGAAGAAGGTCCTCTGAAACTATTTTTAGGTCTGAAGGAAATGATTTGATGGCCAAGAATTGGTGGAGATACTACAATACTTGAATGACTTTTGTGTACTCTTGAAAAATTTGTATAAGGTTTCCGATTTCCTAAATTGGATTTATCAATATATTTTCTGAGGTTCACCTCTTTTCCGAAAAATAAATAAAAAAGAGTTACGGTTATTTGCGAAGGAAAATTCTTTTTTCCTTCTATTTTCTGTGAAGTATGATCCTTTTTTTCCTTCTATTTCTAGGGCTGGACTTGTGATGTATCCAAACACCCGGTAAAAGTAAATGTTTTACCATAAGTAACGGTATCACTTACCATTTTTACTTGTTACTTTTCTTAAGTTTTTAACCTCCATCTAAGGTCTGTTTGGTAAGTGACAACTGATTAGTCTGATTTCTTAAATTAACAGTAATAACAATACATCCTGAACCAAACACTTCCTTTAATTTCATAATTTCCTCTGTATTTTAATCTTCCCCCTCTCTCTCTTCACCACACAACAGTGAAGTAGAAGAAGAACGAAAGAAACCAAAATTTCAAATCCAAAGAAATCGTAGTCAGAATCAAAATTAAAATCAAACCCAGAGTTAAATTCAAAAATCACGATAACCCTTTGATTCATATTAATTTTTTGGTACTTACAAAGAGAGATCTCGACCGATTTACAGTTCATCAGTTTGCTTAAGTTTAAATCTGGCGGTGTCTTTTATTCAATTCAAACAAGAAGAAGTTTCTTGTTACAAACTAGTTACAATCTTTCTGGTTCTTGGAGTTTATTTCTCAGGTAAAGTTCTCTTTTTAATTCGTTTTCTGGGTTTCTTGTTTATGAGTTAAATCTTTATGTTGATTATGAAGAAGAAGAAATTAGGGTTTTATGTTGTTGTGTTGAATCCACAGTGTTCTTTTTATTCAAATTAGTTGGTAATTCATGTTGAATGCATTGGTTCTGTTTGTATTGAGGAAGTAGTTATTGAAGATGTTCTGTAGATAACATGCTTGAATGAATGTTCCAACCAGTAAAACCCTAGAAATAGAGAAGATTAGAGAGAAGAATGAATGAATGTAGTAATGGTAGGATTTTTTGTGCATACTTCAATACAGGGTGATAAGGGGCAAAGGGTTTTGGGATTGGGATAGCTTTGGTGTTGTTCTGTAATTCATTGAATGGTTACTCAAGGAGAAACCCTCACCAAAGGCCTTTGGTGAAGTTCGTATCAGATGTACGACTTATCGATGAACTAGTTATGCTTAGTTAAAACTCAATCTCTTTTAGACTGTGTCCACTCTTAGTATCAATCTTGGGTGACGCAGATAAGACATTGACAAAGACCAGAATAGAATGATAGGTGGTTAGTAATCGCAGCTCTGAGTTCATCATATTACATAGTATAATTTGTAACTTATGGTTATTTGCTTGCACGCATATGCAAACCTCGGATTTAGTAGGAAACTTGTGATAAACTGAAGTGAATAGCAATGGGTGTGTTTACATGATACAATGTGTGAGTGAAAGGTTGATATCAGTTTTTTCGTCCCTGTAGTTTGCATTTTGCAGTATGTGAAACTAACTGCCTGTGGATTGGCCTTTTGGTCTGTTTAGGTAAATGTTACTAGACATCTCAATAGATCATTCTCGTGGACTGTGGTTGAGCACGCTTGTTCTGATTGCAACATGCCTGCTATGACAAAGGTCAGTATACTAATTTGAAGCTTTGGGGTTTTCTGTGAATTTCTTAGCTCTTTCTTTATTCTTAAATCTTAATTTGAAACAGAGTTTTGAGCACCACAATTTTGGGCACATATTTGACAAGCTTACTGAAGAAATTGGAAGTCCAGTCGAATTTGAACTACCAGACTGGGTGAAGGATCAGAATCCTAATACCTACACCTTCATAAGACGCAGTATCCATATAGTAGTTGAATAAATTAATATGCTCTGAATGAACTTCTTGGTGGAGATTATTTTGTGAAGGACAAACACAATACCAGTACAATGAGATCAAACTACATATGCTAATCTATTTCTTTTTTTGCTTGTTTTATTTGTTTAAGAAAAGGTCTTTTTTTATCTTCAAATAGCATACTGTATTTTGTGCTGGGATTAGCAGACATGTAGTGATGTCTTTCGAAATTTGTTGATCTTGACCAACTAAAGATGTGTATCTTACTAAAAAGATGAAAGGACGTATTGAAGATGATGGGATATTTTGTTCCTGTAAAGCTTCTAGTCAATCTACTGTGTGTGGCAGAGAATGCCAGTGCGGGTAAGAATTATCTAGATATCAAGTACTCCATTTAACTTCATGGAAATTTTGAGTTAAAATGTATTTTTCCTATGTAGGATGTTATTGTCTACTTGTTCGTCAAATTGTGACTGTGGTGATTCTTGTCTCAATAAACCATTTCATCTACGGCCTGTTAAAAAGATGAAGTTAGTGAAGGTATGCCATCTTACAAATTTTTCAACCTTGTTTGTTTACCCGAAGACTACGACAAACTGATTAATTACACAATCACGGTTATTTTGAGTTTCATGTAGTGCATGTAATGGTATTCTTTTTGTAGACAGAGAAGTGTGGATCAGGATTAGTGGCGGAAGAAGATATTAAGCGAAAAGAATTTGTAATAGAATATGTCGGAGAAGGTGACTTTTATAAATGCGTTACAATTCATTATTGTTTTCAAATATACTTCAATTTATGCATTTTTTTTT
Organism: Papaver bracteatum; assembly: GCA_023529315.1. Classification (NCBI taxonomy): domain Eukaryota; kingdom Viridiplantae; phylum Streptophyta; class Magnoliopsida; order Ranunculales; family Papaveraceae; genus Papaver; species Papaver bracteatum. The sequence continues at coordinate 236,007 of JAJJWX010000557.1, read as the reverse complement.
TTTTGTACTCAACTCAGTTATTGATGATAAAACATGTGAGGAAAGACTTTGGAAAATGAAGCACAGTGGAGAAACCAACTTCTACTTATGTGAGATTAATCGAGATATGGTGATTGATGCCACATACAAGGGAAACAAATCAAGATTTATAAATCATAGTTGCCGGCCTAATACTGAGATGCAAAAATGGTTGTTTACTTTTCCTTGCTCTGCCTGCCATTTGAGGTTTTATACTCTCGTATGACAGAACACTTATTTATTTCCGTTTCTGTTTTCAGGAGAGATAGTGGCGAAACTAGAATTGGCATTTTTGCAAAGCGTGACATTAAAAAGGGCGAACATCTAACCTATGACTATCAGTATGTCAACTTACATTGAACTTTTTCTTCGAATGTTTTATGTTGCAGATGTCCATCTGTTATTGCTTGGGATGGTAAAAAATCATTCATGAGACTGTTCTTTCTTAGATGATAAAGTCTAACATATCCAGCAGGTTTGTTCAGTTTGGTGCAGATCAGGATTGTCATTGTGGTGCTTCAGATTGCAGGCAAAAACTAGGGGCAAAACCTATGAAGCTGAACTGCGAGCTGGAGGGAGCTTTTCGTTATAAGGCAAGACACGCATCTCTAATTGAGCTGGCTAACTTTTTTTTTGTCTTTGGTGGAGCATGACTGCATGAGAACCTCTGTCTATATTGTTAATCGTTTACGGCTGTTTTATATATAACACATTCCAAATAAGTTATCATACCTTGGTTTCTGATAATATCAACAAATGATCCTTTCGTTTGCTGAAAACAACACTCACAATTGGTGTTTATTTTGTTTTCTATGAAGGGTTATACAAATGGAGATCTCCACCTAGGTATGCAGTTTTACCTTTCATAGTTCGTATAGTAATTGTTCTGGCTTTCTTGAATGTCTATCTATATACTCCCTTCTTATCATAATAACTTGCTTTTACAACTCAGGGAGCTCGCAATCCAGTGGAGAAAATTTTTCTCATAATTGCATTGGAGAAATTATACGAATTTTTCGCACCGACAGGGAGAGGTTTGTTTTATAATTTCTAATATGCTGGTTTCCTTGGTCTGATCTTAGTTCAGTCTTTCATAATGCTCAGAAGAATGGATGTATGGAGTGCGCTAATATTGAATCTGTCGACAGGCACCCTGCATCTACATTTGGTATTATAAAACGGTTTGACAACAACTCAAGAAAACACACAGTAAGAGACATTTTCATTTTGTATCCTTCAGTCATAGACACTAACGATGATATTACAACTTCTGAGAACCTAAACCTATTTTCTCTGTGGCAGATTATGTTTGAAGACGGTGACCTCAAATTGCTTGACCTGTCAAAAGTAGAATGGGAATTCGTTCTGTAACAAAACGTAAGTTTCGTGTTGTCTTATCATGTTCTTAGTTTCTTATTCATCGACTGTTGTAGAATGACAGAAAATTAAGATCTGACTCTTTTTCGCAGGCTTTAGTTGGAGAAGCCAATTTGATGGCAGTAGCAAACAACAGTCTCTTTCCTGTATCTTATGTTGACTAGTTTACCCTGAATCAGAAGGGTGTTATAGTAATGCAAACTGGAGTTGAAGCTCGGCGGCATAGAACTCTGAATCAAGCCTGGATGGCTCAGTTCTGTCCGCCAATTTAGAGAGCACATCTCCGTTTTGCATCTTCTGTATACTAATATCATAGCCGCGTTCTGGCTTGACCTCCATTTCATTATTCTTTCATCAATGTTCCTTTCTGATCATATGAGACCATAAGCAGTAATTTTCTCTTCAACTCGGGGCTGCTAATGGGGTAACTAACATATTACCCGACAGAAGGAACATTCTGTATTGTTGTACACTAAAGATTCAACCATCATTCTTCAAGATTAATTTTCCTATTGTATAATAATAGATCGAAACAGTCTGTCAGAAATTCTTATGATATTGCTATGAAGATGGAAATACGAATCATGATTTTGCTCTTAAACAAGATGAATAATCGGTTTATGTATTCGAATTCTGTGAATCGGACTGAAGCTGGTACTAGCTTTCATGCTCTAGCTCTGCCCAACTGAACTGCAGGTTGTTTCTGGTTGTTGTCCACGCTTGGGGAAGGTGTTCTGCTGGCAGGGAAAACCTGCCTTGGAGGAATCATTCTTTGGAACTGCTGATACCTGTCAAACTCTTCTTCACTGCTATCGTAAAACGCCCGAGTCCTGGACAATTGCACAACGATAGATAACAGTAGAGCTAATACCTGTATGATCAACAAGCGATAACCAGATAAGTCTGAAATTTTCGTTAACCGAATAAAAATCTGAGATTTTGATTTTACAAGTTTGCAATCATTAACCTCTAAAATGACTGCTCCAAGAGCAACCCATCTACATATTTTCCAGTTTGATTCTATGAAAGCGTAGCTTGAGTTAAGTTTCCCAGTTTTATCCTTTGGTATCCTCTGCAAACAAAATGTGAGTGATGAAAATAGGTTTTACGTTTAGAAAATTCAGGAAAAGGAAATCAACTGTGAAAAAAGTTGTCTTCACCTCTTTCCATCTGCGATCATAGGCTACAAAAGCTCCAAGACCGATCTCAAATAATATTAGTATCGCCATGAACACAGAATACTGATGATTATCATAATTAAGAAAATTACAGAAAACCATAAAGTAATAATTAATGTCAGCATGAAAGCGAGTAAGAAATCTTTTACGTCTCAAGGATACAAGATACAGACAACAGCGATTTTTGGCGGAAATTCCTATACATCCTGAACAAGAAACGGCAAAGAGGATGGTGCCAACTATGATGAAAAAGATTAGAAACCTGCAAAAGATTGCAAAATAGCAGATATATAAACTAACAGTAAAATAGAATTTTCTAGAAGATTAAAAATGATTCATAACAAATTAGAAGAAATGAAGAGGCAAAGCAGGAACAATTTTACAGATTGGAATACTGATTACAAGAACAAATATAAAAGAGAAAGGAACCCTGAGCTTCCCCCGTTAAAAAGCAGAGAAAACCTTCACCAACCACAAAACATCGGCATTTACGGATTCCGAACGACAGAATAAAAACAATTACCTTAAAAACAAAGCAAACAAAACTAGAACATCCTTAGCCACATACCATGCCGATAAGAGGTTGTGCTTCATGTATGCTGAATGAACTTCATTGGAGGTTAAAATCCATTTTACCAGATGAAATGTTCCGAAACCCACCAAGGCAAGACCACAAAGTAGTAGCAAGAAGTTCAAAGTCTTCAGAATAAACTCGAAGAATTGTCTCTTAGCCATCTTAGATTCAACAGCCAACAATCCAAGTTGTCACTCAGATATCCCTAAGGTTTTCTCTATCTAGTTATAAGAATTTCAGATTTTGCCTACATTAGCATCTCCCTAAAGTTTGCAGATTTATAGGGTCTTTTTAATGCTCTGCGCTGTATTTTCACATTTAATGGGTTAATTACTTATATACCGAGTTTTTGGCCCTATAAAATAGTTGTCTCCAGACAGATCTTCCTCTATATGGGAAGATCACAAGAAAATCCACAATTTCGCTATTTAAGATTCTTCTATTTTAAGCTATTGGGCATTAATGCGCTCAAAATGTAAGATATTATACTACAAATCGGAGACTTTAAAGCATTCTATATCTGTTTATTATACTATTAACTATACTCGATTACGTACTTGTTACAATTGTAACCTTGACATAACGGAGATGTATCTAATCTTTTGAATCCATGTTAAAGGAAGGAAATTAAATTCGTAAATCACTCTTTTGTTCATTTTGTGTCACCAGACTCCATCTACTGTTACCTACATGAGTTCTTAAGCCAAAGATACTGAATGGGTCCCACAGGACTCCTTCACATTATTGTTAATTTTCACACTTGTAAAAATACTACGACAAATTTGATGTTCATGAACAACAACAACACAGCTACAAAAAGAACAGCAGACCTTATTCCTTACTCTCAATCAGTGAAGTATATGGAATATGATTGCAGTAGATTCGTGAACCTTAAAAAGAATTGGTGCACCGATGGACAACTATTGCTTGAATGTGAATATGTGAAAATAGAAGCCTCACGTGTGATAGCACTCCAACTTGTTTAATCAAAAATTAAATTAACCCTTTGAAAAATGCATCACTTAACAGAATAACAGTGTAGATAAAACGGCATGTAACCGTGCAGTGAAGTGGCCCTTGCATCACTTCTCGTATGAGAGGTCAGACGCTCGACTCTTTCCCTGCACTGGGTGAGGGAAGCTTAATTATCTAGTACAAGAAATAGTGCGGATACAAAGACGGCACAACTGATTGAAGGTCTCAATTTTCATTCAGCAAGATCAATAGAAAGGATTAAATAGAAAGGAGAAAATTAGTACCTAGTTTGAAGACGACTCTCTTTTTAATCTTTCCCAAACAGCTGGTCCTTCTGAGTGAAGATTTACTAAGTACTTTATAACACGTGCATGTGAGCTCACAAGAATCGTACTTAAAGTCATTTTTCCTACCACACCTTTTTCTCTAAGCCATACATACATTGAGAACCTAAGTCTGATTCTCTCTATATCATAACACAAGTATCTGGGAAATGCTGCTAGATCTTGCACAGGGTAACGTAAATCATTCACCAGATGCTTAATCTTCATCTCGATAACATCCTTGGACTGATTCAGCACTTGTGGAGCATCCTTGATCATCTTGCAGACATCATGGAAGTCTAGTCCAGCATTTACCAAGCAATCAAATCTCTCCTGCAATTGATCCCCTCTACCACGAAACCGCTTCAGAGCTTTCACCAACTCATCTGAATTCTCAACATACCCAATACTCAACAAGAATGTAGTTTTCTCCAGATCATTCGACACCTTCTTGGGAGAAGTTTTCTTTTTTCCAGCCAAAGTAACCAACATACAAGGGTCATCCTTTATGATCTGACACAACTTATCTGGGCTTACTTTTAAGTTCGATAGAACTGTTCTAGGTTTCTTCTTCAGACAAGAACAACCCAATATATGTGCATGAGTACAGATAATCATAGCAATATCTTCAGTTTCCATCTTAATCTCTGACAGAAAATGCAGCGCGCCCCACAGATTTTTAGCAAAATTCCCAGCTAAAATTTGAGGATGTTGAAGAAACAACGACAGTATGTTTTCTGCTGGAATACCTATCTTCAGTAACAACCCAACCAATATATAAATCTTGTCTCCAGAATCTTCAAATAGAAACCTAGGATGCTTGTCAAACAATATTCTCATTTCTTTCTTGCTGCAACCCATTTCTTCAAGAAACCCCGTCACGCCAACCATTTTATTCCAACTATACGTGTTCCTATCCGATAAATACTCTCTAACCCAATTTCTTTCAATCCCCAAACTATTCAATATTGTAAGAAACAGAACAAAATCTCGATTAACACCACCAACCAAAAGTGAAGGACAACAGGTAACTAGCGCAATAACAGTAGGTTTACTCAGTCCCAACTCTTCATAGCCACGAAATGTCGCAGCCAAGACCCCATGATCATACCCAAAGATCTCCATCACTTCCTTATACATCTTCCCAATCTTAGTACGAGGAATCCCATAATTACAAAGAACATGATAATTCTCAAGCAATATATAATCATCACTTAAAAACATCAGTTCTCGCGGAAGAAGAGGGTTAACCTCTGACACTGCCAAGCCTAAACTCTCAAAGAACGGTTCAAATTCATTAATAGGATTATAACGAAGAAACCTCGCCAATGACCTACTAATTTCTTCGTCACTATCAATAACCTTTGATAAAAGCGTCCGAAGAAATATGGGTGAGTTTTTACTTATATGTTCTGCATCAGAAAATTGTAAATTTCTAGTATAATGTAGATAATCAAACAGGACATTTTCTGCTTCACTTCGAACACCTCTAGCTAATCTAGTAACCATACAAGAAGCGGACGATCGGTCTGCGATTGCTATTGCCTTCGACATTGGCATTGAAATACAAGAATGTCTACATTGAATCTTAACCAAATTGAAGTATTTTAGAGGCTCCACAGTACTAATAGAAGTAACAGCCTTGAGATTCACATTCATAAACATTGCTATTCTTCAACGAATTCTTTAGAGGATTCACCAATTTATCATGACAAATTTAACAACAAGCAATGAATAATAATATTTCTGTTCTATAAAGTAAACATAGAAATGGGTATTTCCTATCTTTATGTGGGCTAGATATCTGCATCTGAAAGCTGGAATCAAGACAAGGGAATGGAAAAACAGAGCAAGAACAATTCGTATAAATGAGAACGAAATGAGAATCAAAGAACAAAATTTTCAACCTGGGTATGTTTAATGTTACCTTAGAATTCGTGGGTTCAGCTTAATTTTTGTTTTCTCAGGTGGAAAAATGAATCTGCCATGAGAGAGATGCTTCAAGCATTGGATTTATAAACCCTAGAACTGAATTTTGTTTGACTGGAGGATTTGGAATAAATCGTCCTCAATTTACTTACACCATGCTTACACCGATTCCAACCAGTGAATTCTTACGGGTTGACCTGCCATTTGTTGGATCCGGAAAGAAAAAAAACTCTAACCCAAGATCCAATGGGTTAGAACTCCTGGGCCGAGTGCCAGAAGCTGCTACATACCCCACAGAATCATCCCCACTTTTTTGTCCGTGGCATTAAAAAAGAACACTAATCTAAACCCTTCGGCCTTGTTTGGTAAAAATTTATAATTATAGATAATCATAAATAGATAAATGATTTTGATATAATTATTTTTAAAATAAATTTTTCCAAACACTTTTTTCAAATAATTGATTATTTTAGAATGATGATCTCAAAAAGGAGAGGATGGAACAATGATCTTGGATATTTTTTTAGTCATATGTTGTTTTTTTATCTCTCTTTTGATAGTTTAGAGAAAATACGAAGAAAAAATTCAATTTGAGTTTTTTAGAAAAATAATAATTTATTATAATAAATTTTCAAAACAACTTTTTATTGATTGCAAAATTATAGTTATTGTCCTTGGAAACTGCTAACCCCCATATCTCTTATATTTATTGATATCAACTTAGAATTAATTAGAGAATTAAGTAAGTAATTAATTTGTTAGAAATATAACTACAATGTACATTCTGATAACTAATATTCATACCTTAGGCTCCATAACTCAATGTTGCAACAAACACCCACAACCCCGCTTTGATGATGATACAGTAATTTTCACTCATCTGCCAAGAAACCTGATTCACTGAACATATCTGACTTTGTTTATGGATATAATGGATTTTTTCAACTATGATTAAAACTATATGATCGCTATCACGATGGGAGGGCCGACCGAAGAAAAAAGGAAACACTGTTGCAATTGGACTGTAAAAGAAGAAAAAAATTGCCTAAAGTGAAAGTATCACTTTTCTTGAAACCTGAAGAGCACATCGTTTTATTAGTTGCAAAGGAAATTTATTGATGAATAAACCAAAATATGGTTACATAAGGTATTATGTATCCTTTGTGCATAATAGATATATATACAATTATTTTCAAAATTGTGCCTAAAATGATAAATAACTCCGAATTTTTCGTAAAAACTCTAAATTTGATATTGTTGTTTGTGCTCGTTAGATAGGTTTTTTTATTAGCTTTCCAACGAGATAAAATTGGTAAAATTCCAAGGCACGAATTTTTAAATATGTTATTTTAAAGTTTGGTTGTCAATTATACCCCTAAAGAAATAGGATATATAAGGAATTTTAATAAAATTTGGCTCTTATATCTAGTTGCCCTCCTTCTTTGGTTTATTTACTAAAATGTCTAATATCTTACTGCCCTTCCTCTTTGATTTATTTACAAAAATGTGTAATACCTTATTGCCCTTCCTCTTGGGTTTATTTACGAAAATATCTAAAGGAAAAAAATAATTTTTTTATTTAGAGGGACAATGAGGTCTTTTCATCGTTGAACCAAATCAATCTTTTTTATGAAATTGGAAAAAAAAAGTCATGTCCCATTTGACACAAAATCACCATATATAGAGTCCTCCCTCGCTTCGCTCGGTCGGCCTAATAAGCAATTATTATAATGGTTACCACACGTATATAAAATCCATTATAATCTTCATAATGGATTATGGGTTGATAATCCATTAAAATAATGGTTACCAAACATCCCCTTCATCTGGAACCGATGAACTCTTACGGGCCCACCGTTGTTCCACTTGAATAGCCATGGACAAATTTTTAGTAACGCATTAAAGTGAAGAAGTTGGGGGTATCTAGCATTTTGTTTTCGTTCAAAACACTATCACAAACATATTGTCGAAAATATTTATGGGGGTTGGATTGGATCCGCTTGGTACAAGTACAACGGCTATTTTGAAGTAAAATGAAAAAAACTTTTATCCATATAATTTTTGTAATGGCTAAATTGTCATTGTATTATTAATTAATTTTTAGTTTGTTATAAACGGCAGTTTATTATGTAGATATCCACTTTAGTGAAACTCTATTACTTGGACACCAAGTATGTAAACTTTATAAATAGAGTCTCAAACCTTTGTATTCATACACACATTAATAAAATTTCTCTCGTTGTTCATCCTCTCCGTTGAATATTCAACACCAACTTAGTCAAATGTTCACACCTATCTAGATTAATCTAGAAATATCTAGGGTAGGTCAACAGTCAAAGTTGTGAAGTAGTTAGAGTAATCTAGAATATTCTAGTTAGCACGTGAATAATTGTCTAGAAATAAATATATCTAGCTAATGTAGTTGGTCCTCTATAAGGTCCTTTAGTCAAGAATGTTGGCTCCTTTTAAGTCTCTAGATAGTTCTCTAGATCACTATAAATAGAGGATGCTATCCTCATTTGTAATGTATCGATCAAGAGAGTGAATGATCGGTGAAGAGAGTAGAAACTGAGAGTTAGTAAGGTCAGTGAGTGGAGTGGTAGGACAAGTGTGAGTTAAAAGTAAGATTGTGTTGTAAAGTTAGAGTTAGTAAGCCTAGTCTGTAAACATTTTACTTGTGATCAATATAAATTAAAGTTTTCATAAGTAAAATTAGTGCCCACTAAGCTTTTCAAATTCAACATTTGGTATCAGAGCGGGACGGTCAGGGACGCCGCGAAGCTGAGATCATATTCGTGATAGAGTATAGAGTCTAGGAGGACTGTGAGTTTGCTGGTCGGGATCATACAAGTTGCGATAAGGTGTCGCAGGAGTCACAGTGAGTGTGAGTTTGTTGGTCGGGAACCATAGAAGTTGCGATAGAGTGTCGCAAGCATCACGATGGCGGATCTCATTACCGCAGCCGGAGTTGTTAGGCTCAACCACACCAACCACAAGGGACAGGACCTCTGGGAGGTTGTCGGTGGTAGTGACACATTATCTTCACCAAAGGAAAATACAGAAGCTGTGAGGAAATGGCGTATGAAAGCTGGGAAAGAGATGTACATTATCAAAATAACCATCGAGGATGAGTTATTGGATCACATTGAGGATGCGGTCACGCCGAAGGAAGCATGGGATGCTCTCAACAAGTTGTTCTCAAGAAAGAACGATGCTCGTCTCCAACTTCTAGAAAGTGAATTGATGAACTCCAAGTAGGAAGGTACGCCGATTAACCAATACTTTATGAAAATGAGAAATTTAGCAAAAGAAATATCTTTGCTATATCCTGCAAATAAAATTTCAGAAGAAAATTTATTAAGAATAATAGTAAATGGATTAAGACCGGGGTACCAGTTTCATGTCACTTGTACACAAGGGTGGCAAAATAAACCCTCTCTTAAGGAGATAGAAAATCTACTAGTAGCTCAAGAGACTCTGCTAAAACAATTTAGCAGTATCTCTATTAGAAACGAAGAGGAGGCACTTTTCAATAGTAAGAGTAAAGGAAAATTTAGAAAGAAAGACAACGAGGGAAGACCTAAGTATCAGCAGGAGAAGAGCTCTCGTCCAGGGGGAGCTCAAAGGAGTAAATATTCGGAAGACTCATCCGATGAGTCTGATGGAGGACAAGACCGGACGTGTTACCATTGCGGCAAGTTCGGTCATTTCGCAAGAGATTGTCGGTTTAAGAAAAAGAAGTCGATGGAAGGAAACTTGGTAACCGTAAATAGTTTCCAAGTTGATAGTGAAGAAGAGTGGGACGTGCAAGCATCAGTCGCCCTAGCTGAATTGGTTGAAAAACGAGAAATAGGCTTCGACAAGCCTGAAGGGAAGAAGCATTGGATGCATTTTTTGATAGTGGAGGAGAGAAGTACGATTACGACTGGATCGAAGATTCCATGTGTTGAGATCAGATCAATAGATTCGAAGAGATGTTTCCTGATATACGTGAGGACAGAGGAGATCCAGTGGCGGTACACTATGTGCCAATAAACAAAGACGAAGTCAATGTGAACGTTACGAAGGAGTATGCTGGGTATACCTCCAACAATGCGAAACATGCAAAGGATGTTACTGTTTTCCCAACAACTGGTAAGTGTTGCACACTAAGGAATGAGGTGTTTGATGGCGTGACACCATGGTGGCCCGCATCAAAAGCAGACGATGTCAAACAGAGTCAGAGAAGAGATCGATGATCACGGAGAATAAAAGTCCAAGAGAGTATTCCAAGAAGCAAGAGAGATCCAGCACCATAAAAAGGGGAAGGCACACGTGTACGGATGCAAGAACGGAAGCACAAGCCAAATGCGAAATAAATATGCTCACCTGGTCAAACAATGCTCGTGAGAAACACTATTGGTGAAGTGGGAAAGTCGGTGTTGTGGGGGAGTGTTGAATATTCAACACCAACTTAGTCAAATGTTCACACCTATCTAGATTAATCTAGAAATATCTAGGTAGGTCAACAATCAAAGTTGTGAAGTAGTTAGAGTAATCTAGAATATTCTAGTTAGTAGAGATAGTTAGCACGTGAATAATTGTCAAGAAATAAATATATCTAGCTAATGTAGTTGGTCCTCTATAAGGTCCTTTAGTGAAGAATGTTGGCTCCTTTTAAGTCTCTAGATAGTTCTCTAGATCACTATATATAGAGGATGCTATCCTCATTTGTAATGTATCGATCAAGAGAGTGAATGATTGGTGAAGAGAGTAGAAACGGAGAGTTGGTAAGGTCGGTGAGTGGAGTGGTAGGACAAGTGTGAGTTAAAAGTAAGATTGTGTTGTAAAGTTAGAGTTAGTGAGCCTAGAGTATGTAAACATTTTACTTGTGATCAATATAAATTAAATTTTTCATAAGTAAAATTAGTGCCCACTAAGCTTCTCAAACTCAACACTCTCTACTTTATGTCTCCTTCTCTAATTTCTTTGTTTACAAGACGTTATCATTCACGTTGCTCCACCGAAAACACAATCTATGCTAAGAATGACCATATCTTTGTGTCTCCTTCTCTAGTTTCTTTGTTTACCAGACGTTATCATACACGTTGTTCTACTGACAACACCCTCTATGCTAAGAATGACCATATCAAAATAGGAGCTAAGAGGAATCAAAGATGGTGAACAATATCGAGGGAGAAATCTATACCTTACCCTTTGATGTTAAAGTTATATTGTATATATATGTTGGTCGATTTCTTTATGACTAATTTTTTTCCTCTTATATTTATTCGGTACAATATCTAACTAATACCTATTTATCCACTGTTTTTAGTAATTAATATTAGGTTTGAATAGCACCAAACGATGGGCATCAACCAACGGCCACTTCACTTGCTTTTGGTCGGCTATTAAGATCCCTCGTGCCTATGATGATATCTTGCTTTACTTGTACAGGGAAGATAAGTTGTCAAAACTTTAAAGCTTGGCCTTTTTTTTTTTTTTTTTTTTTTTTCTATATGATTTAAGTTATCTATTAATAAAATCAATTTATTTTTAATTGATTTGACTAATCAATTGATTTTGATATATCACGATATTATTGTATATTGTCATATACGGTGATCAACTTTGACGGATAAGTTGATTTTCTTTTCTTTTCTTTTCTTTTCTTCTATAATTTTAATTTTTATAGAGAAAGAAAAAAAAATCCATTGAAATATGGTTTAAGGTATTTATATCTCTATTAAAACTGTAATCACCAATAATTGGTGTTTTCTTTCTTCTCTAATTTTTTTTCTTTTTCATAAAGAAAAGAAAAAAAAAAAATTCATCCAAAGATGGTTTTCAGTTTCTATTCCCCTAATGAAACTGTAATCACCAAAAATATTGGTATTATCGTAATTTGATTACCTTCACGGTAATTATTCACATGCATGGTTGAAAAATCCTACGTCCAATTTAATTGGTATCTTCGTCCAATAGACGAAGATCGTGTGATTAATGGTTTCTATTTTTCTTATTTTTTGAAAGAAACCATCCGTCAGCTGATTATGCGATATTGAAAACGACAATATTTTTTTTTTTAATTTGTCGATACAATTTTTTTTATTGTAAAACCCAATTGATGTTGGTTTTTCCCCATCAATTCTCCTTAATGAGATGTAAAAATTGGCATTTTAAGAACTTTTAGCCAATATTGGTTATTGATTTCTGTTCTTTCAAAGAAATCTTCATCAACCAAAAATTAGATTTTTCTCTACAAAGAATACGATAATGATTTCTTTATTTCTCTCAAAAGAATCATTCAAACCAATTGGAATTAGATTTCTCTATGGATCCTAAAAGGATGAGATTGGTTATTACGTATTCACACTTCCAAAAACTAATTGCAGAATTCCTGAGGGATATTGAGAAATTTTTTTATTTTTCTTCCTAGTGCTACTCTCTAAAATTGAGACCATTCAACTTGATGTTGGGAAAGATAGGACATAAAACCAATGGGTGTGCACCCGACTTGTTATTAGCCTTATTAGTCCTTGTAGTGACTATATTGATTTTATTTTAATTTTCTTTTGACGAAGAAAGTGTCCATAATTTTATCTCGTTGGCCCTTGAGTTCATGAAGTTATCAGAGATTTGTTTGTGTATCTTCAATTCTTTTTGTTTTGACACATCATTTTATTTTATTTTTGTTTGTGTTCCAAAAGTAATCCATGGTTGATGGTAAATATGTATGTCTATTAAGACTACATTTTTTTTATGTCGAAAGACATATTTCTTAATGAGTATATATTTCGAATTAATCGGATAATACTTTACGAAACTTGAAGTTTTTGTATATGAGATAAAAATAAAATTCCACCGTGATCAAGGGGAGAGCATACACTATCTGAAGCTTGTGTTAATTAATTTCAAAGTTATATCAATTTCTCTCACAACATGATCAAAATCGAAAAAAAGGCTATCATTATTAATTGGTGTGAAATGTCTCATTTTGTTTTTATATATTATATAAGTTTTTGCCTTTTGAAAGGAAAATCTAGTCACGTATAGCAAAAAGTAGCATTTTAGAATAAGCTACAGATAATACTTCAATAGAGTCTATCAAAACAAGATCCACATTCTCATACTTCATATCTCCTCACTGGAAGATGGGGAGATTATAATGTCCGCGGGCGTTGGTACCAGTTGATTGAATTTTCTCAATATATGCATGCACTGGAAAATTTTGTTCGATCATGAAATGCTAACTATGATCGAATATTCATTTATAGTAGCTACTGAAATAAATGATGGTGGTCGTGAACCCCTCCGCAGAGAAATATCGACATATGTGATTGATTGGCATATATTCCAAATTAAGTTGGATTAATTTCTCGATTAACGCAACTTTGGATCCAAACTTAACACCTTAAACATGCCAAGCCCATTAATTACAGGTTAGTGTAGTCATAGTGCTTCGTTATATGAGAAATGTATTCGTTGTAAAAACGATTTGAGGATTATATTTTTCTTAGACCCTAAGATTGATTTATTAATTGCTCTCTTTATACAATGCACTTGGCGTGGTAGTCTTTGAAGGAATCATATTGCATTCACACAAAATATATGGTCGGAGAACATATTAAATTTGTAATCCTCGTAGGAATCAAATTATATTTAGGAAGCCACCTTATTTGCTTACAGAAGGTTTAACAATCCTTTATGTGTTTTTAGAAATTTGGTGCAAAACCAAAAATATGGATTAATTAACTTTTGATTTCAACGTTATATGTCTCTTGAGGAGTCCTTAAAAACACAAAAATCCATGCTTTAGTAGCATAAATATTATTTTTCTTAAATCTGCAGTTAAAACATTATGCTTGCTTAAAACTTGGCTATCTATAATATAGACCATAATTATGATTTTGGTGCTTGTTTGTATAACACTCATAAAATTGAGTTAATTAGATCCATATTTACGTCAAAAGTTGTACTCTTTTCCCTTCGTTTCAAGTTTTGTCCCATGTGGTTTTTCTGACAATGTTTTAACGAGGCAACATCTCGTTGACGTTTAATTTTCTTTAAAAATGTTTATATTTGTGCTCTTTTTTCCATCGTCCAAATTTTTTCCTATTGGGTTTTATTGGAAAGGTTTTAGTGAGGAAAATAAATTCAACATGGTGGTCATCCAAGGGAGAGTTTTATCAATTTCAGTTATTTGGTGGATTCCCACCATTAACTAGTGTATTTTGTTAGACCACATCAACATAACCATCCCCTATGAATTTGGATATCATTCTAATCCATATAAGGTATGATCACAAATTTTGTTCACCTATGCAACTGTACCTACATATTGGCACTTTGTTGAAGAAATTATATCAAGTAAATCTACAAATCATCTTCGGGAAGATAGTAATCTAAGAAGCAAGTCCTCAATGTATGTAAAGAAGTGTGAAGACTCGAGAATACTACTATTAGAAGACTAACACAAAAGAAGACTTCATCAATAGTCATGAAAGCAATGCTATCTCCAGCATTCAAGAAATTCTTTATCGAAATTGACTCGACTCGAAGATTTGCAAGCCAATATTTAACTGTAGTACTTATCATGGGAGCATCATAGTGAAAGGTATTTTACTGGACTATCACGTTGTACTCTTTTTCCTTCGTTAAGGTTTTGTCCCTCTGGGTTTTCCTTGTCAAGGTTTTAACGAGACAACATATTCATGTCCAACTTTGTTCTAAGTTTTCTCATGATTGTACTCTTTTCCCTTCAATCAGGTTTTGTCCCTTCAGATTTTCCTGAAAAGGTTTTAATGAAGAAATTAGCTTAGACACAGTGGTCATCTAGGGGGAGTGTTATAAACGACAGTTTATTATGTAAATCCCACTTAGTGAAACCCTATTACTTGGGCACCAAGTATGTAAACTCTATAAATAGAGTCCCAAACCTTTGTATTCATACACACATTAATAAAATTTCTCTCGTTGTTCCTCCTCTCTACTTTGTGTCTCCTTCTCTAGTTTCTCTGTTTACAAGATAGTTTTTATTTTTCAAAAAATTAATTTTTATCTTGAAGTAATTTCCTATTTTACTATTATTAATTTTGTGAATAATTATATTTTGAAAATAAAGGAAAATATCTATAAACACTTAGACAGATTAATTTGATTTTACATTTTATAATAAAAAAATCAAATTAATTTTATACAAGGTTGGTGTGCATGTCCTCAAGGAAGCAGATCTTGGTCTTTTGTCTGATGATAATAAAGACTTGTGCCCGGCAGACATTCTTGTTCTCAATTGGGATAATGGCCAAGATGTTTTTATGGACGTTACATGAGTTTCTCCTTTCACGGGTGATGGTGTCCGTTCTTTTGTCCCTGGCCAAGCTATTGCCAATGTTGTTCAACGGAAACGCAACAAGTACTTGGATCAATGTGTCTCACATGGCTATAGGTTAGGTGTCTTGCCTTTTACCACGCTAGGGGAACTAGGAGATGATACTTTATGTTTCTTTAAGAGATTGAAGAATTGTCTAGTTAGTAATGACGTCAGTAGAGGAGTAGGGAAATTTCTTTTTTATAGACTAAGCATTGCTATCCAGAAGGGGGTTGGTGCTCAGCTTGTTGCTAGGCTACCAACTAAAGTTTTGTACGATACTTTCTATTAATATATGATGATATAAATAATAATAATAATAATAATAATAATAATAATAATAAATGAACATATATAGGGGTTAGTCAATTGAGATTTGTGGAGATGTTGAAATAATTTTAGAGACTTCTAAAATTGGTTTACAGGACAACCCCACCAATATCTATATTACCAGAAGTGCAATATTCAAAAGTCTATTTACAAGCCTGCTACTCTGTTCTTGGTGATAGGATATCATGTTCAAGGGAATGAAATCTTAATAAGCTATCGATTAATTTTGTTAGGAAACCAATTAAGTCTTATAATGGTTGAGAAATCTCTTTAGCCATGCCTTCAAAATGATATATATTATTTTTTCTTTTTTCTTGTAATTTATTAACGTGCATTGGAGATGTTTGATAGACACGTTTTTGTGTCTAATTTATCTCGCTTCTATATATTAATAGTGCTCATTTTTGTACTTATTATGGTATTTTATGTGTGTAGGTATTTTTGGCCAATAAACAATTTTGGAAAAATCGGCTCGAAAAGTTGTCAAACGTACCCCAGAGAACATTTGCTAAACGGACCCTCGGTTTGGATAAGGGGCACCCTCAGGACACCCCCTAAGGCACCTGCTATCGTCACCCCATCAGAGGATAGGGGGCATCATCTTATTCACGATTTAAATGCTGAAAATAGGCGGGAAAATATTTTGTTCACGAACAGATTTAGGGTTCGAATTTTGGGGCAGAGTTAAAGAGATTCAATCACTCAAATCAATTGGGCTGGACTTCCTAGAGCAAAACAAGGCTGGTATGTTTTATTGAATCGACTGAGTTGGGTTGCATAAGCCGGAAGAAGAAAACAGAGGCGTTGGAAGTTAACCGGGTTCTGTTGATGAATTGGGTGAGTTTTAGTCGGAGTTTGCCGTGGAGATGGATTGGGATTCACTTGATTCGTCAAAATAGGGTTGGTACCATCTGTAGATTCGAGAAAATAGCTTCATATCTTCAGTTTTAAGGAAACAGAGGCATGGAGAGTATCACGGGATTTTGGTTGAAAATATGTAAACTATTAGTGGAAGATAAGAGAAGAACGGTAGCTGCTCGATTCCATAATATCATTGAGAGAGTCTGGGACGTCAGATTTAACTCTGAAGACGCGTGCATAGGAGGTTAAAGAGACATTCCCGTAACTTGCTGAAAAAGGGAAGGGATGAAAAAACGGAGATTTCACCGAGAGTTATGAGGTTTTTTGGCTATATAAGAGCTTTTCGGAGTTCCAAAAAGTATTACGTTCAATTTGGGGAGGTTTAGGAGCATTGCAGAGCAAAAAAATTAAGTTTCAGAGATCACAGCGAGAGGTTGAAGAATAACCAGAGAACAACACTTAAGGAAAGTCGCAGAAACCATGGCCTTATCTTTCAAATTCAATACCATTTGTCACAATTTCTGTAACAATTGTTTAGAGTTCGCAACAATTCTGTGTTAGGGTTCTTTGAAATAGTGGTTCTGTAACAATTATATCTGTTACAAACACGCTGTTTTATACCTTCTCTTCTATTTAATCAACTTTTGAGTAAAAAACATGTATTTTGAGAAAGTGGTTAATATGAGGAGCTAAACCCCATTGCTGAGGCGATAGAGGAAGCTATTTTTCCAACAAAAAGTGGTATATTCTATTTTATCTTTTTATTTGCAATTATTATATGATTATTTGCCTTGAACTATTATTAATTATGATTTTTATTTGAGTGATTGTGATCTATTTTGATGGAGTATGCTTAGTTTTAAGACTTTTGATGCTTCATACTTGGTATTTACAATTATTACTTTTGAAAATCTACTTGTTGCAATATTTGGAATCGAATTAAACGAGAAAACTGCATAAATATAAGTATTGGTTTAATCACTTTGAACTTGGAAAACAGTGGAATCTTAGCCTATGTGTTTCTTTTAATATTGATATCATCTTTCTTTGAGTTTGCTATAATTATTAGTGAGTTTTTTTATTTTATTTTTGAATTTAAGTCTAAAAAAATCCTTCACAAGTCTGAGAGGAACGACATCTTTCTTACCACTTTACAACAACTTTCAAAATCACATCAATGTTTCTTCATCTTTTATGTTTTGTGCATAGTTGTAGCTGCCTTTATTATGTTGGCAGTACGAAGAGTTTAAAATTTTCATCTGCTTGAGTTTTTTTACTATGTAATAGAGATATATGAGTGCATCAATATCAAAGACGTAGGTCTACGAAGCACAATCCACTTTATCATATTAACATTATATCGAATGGTTACATTGTTGAAATGAAAATGAAATCAATTCTTACCCCTGGAGTTGGATGTAGATGTCCTTCAGTTCTTAACAAGAATGTCAAATAGTAAAATCATGTTTGGTTTCTAGAATTGTATCATGCTCATGAATTGCAACATCCTGATACTACGTCATAATTAACCTTTATTGTTTTGTATTCGATAAACTGATAACTTATTCTAAACTCATAATTATATTGGATATAGTCCTGATACTTCTCTTTTTATGTGAATTTTTTGATTCTGTCTTAGAGTACTCATGTTGTTTTGGTCAATGTTGGTTGTGTGCTTAGGTAACAGTCTGTCGTTCACGCATGTTTAGATATATCCACCAGATTCTCTTCAAGAGATACCTTACCATTTGATGTTAATTATATTTACATGTTTCTTGGCCCATGTATGCTAATCTATGTAGTGGCTTACAACAACGGATCTTGTCTTTTTGGAAGGGCGATATAATTTAATGGAATATGTAGATATTACAATCAATCATTCAAGAGGTTTATATCTTACTGAAGGTATATCGTCTGATGAACCAATGGAGCTCCGGCACCTGGAAGTTACATATGTTTTGATTTTTTTTTTTATGCTTCTTTGTTTTTTTAAGCAGAAGTAGCTTCTATTGTTGAATTTAAGATTTTTGGTTTCTCAAAGTTGTAATTTTTCTTTTGAAGCATCAGTTGTTACTGAATTCAAGTTAACTTAAATAACATGGTTTGAATTTGTTTATAAAATTCCATATCTTGGCTTGCTTATTAATATTCTGAAAATACTACTAACAAAAAAAGAAAGAAAGAAAAAAAAAAAAAAAACTTAGTTGAATCATACCTGGCAGAATCTTGATTAGGGTGAAGCTGACTCAGCTGAATTATATTCTGCTAAATCCAGCTGAATCTTAAAACCTATATTTCGACCAATGCATCCAGTAGTTATTTTAACAAAATCCGATGTAAAGTTTTAAAAAGAAGAGCTCGTCCTTTAAGAAATAGTATACCAAAAATATGACAGATAGGACGGAAAATATTTGTCATATAAGATTGTTTTTGACAGATTCTGCCCGTCCTAAATTTCGCGTTTTGGACTAGTGCGATAACTTCGTGGAGAATTATTGGTGTCAGCAGCTTGAAAGGTTTGATGTCTTCGGTATGGGGATTTCAAGGTCTCGTCGTCCTTTGAAGGGTCCTCTCCTCCTTTCCGATTTGGATCATCCAAATGCCAGCAATCTTACACTTTGTTAGACAAACGATCCGATATGGTTTTTGGTTCCCTTTCGTGTTGTGGGTCTTATGTTTATGGTTGGGATAAGGTTGGTGGTGTTCTTTTTAGGCTTCCCGATGTGCATAATTCTTTGTTGATTTATATGACATTGGAGATTAGATGGATTGTTCCTCGTAAGCGTCGGGTAAAGACTGTTCGAGATGCTCAGGATGCTAAGGTCGAAAATATTGTCTTATTGTTTTAACATATATATACCTTGCCCCTTGTTAGAGCATTGCAGGGTCGAACTCGCATGCGTTTATATCTCAATCATGTTTGTCAATGTTAGTGATCAAAACTATAAAGTCTTGATTCTAGTCTACTATAGCTAAGGTCTCGTACTAGGATAGAAAGTGTAGTTGAGCTCAATAACTCCATGTAAATCATCATACAAGACGAATGACTACTCTAGGAACTGGTGGATCTTCATCGAATAAAAGGTATGTGGAGACCTGAACTTATCTATCAATCAAAAGTATATCTACTCTATCTCCTATCTTGAGACAAAAGTCATTTTACTATATAGACTAAGATTATACAGATGTGGTATTTCGAGCTGAGTATATCTCGATTATCTATTTATCGAAATATGGGTTGGTAAAGATTTCGCTTTAGCCAAGTTCATCTTTACCTAGTGACGAAGGTCATGTTAAGTTTCAATCACCTTGAAAATTGCTCTGACGAAAAATATTTTGTGAATAACAACTATATAACGTCCTCTGAGAATGTTTCAACGATTAGAATGAGAGTTTAGACAATATAACCATTGGAGGATATAAGCATTGTTTTGGAAACACATATATGTATAAGTCCTTATTCCTTGAACAAAAGAAACACATATATGTATAAGTCCTTATTCCTTGAACCAAAGTTTGCGAACTTTGTTGATCAAGAGAACCGGAGAAGTGCGTGAGCTTCAGTCCGCGAACTCAGTCCTCGAACTGGCGGAAGTTCTCGACCTGAGAATTTCTGCTGAAGTTTGTGAACTCCATCCGGGAACTTAAGTCCGCGAACCTAGTCCGCGAGCTTGAGTAGCTTATGTATAAAAACGATGTTTGTGAACTTATCTTTATAAACTATAAGGAATATTATTGCAAACCGTGGTTATATAGTTCATGAACCGATTCGAGTGAATCAAATCATTTTTGCTTCGATTGTGTCTTGTGTAGTACATAAATATCTAAGCAAATGAACAACTCTCTAACTAGTTCATTTGAGTCATTTGAACTAGTTATGGTGAAGAAGAATGTTGTTGATATGAAAGTTATCATATGGATAACCATTTGGTTAACTATGTTGAACCAACTAATTTACAAGTTTGGGTACGGTTACAGAGCCAATAAACGTGCAGTACATGTGTGTATAACAATTTGTGTTTTCGATCTAACGATTGATAAATATTATCTTGAATCTAATCAGGTTTTCATCTAACGGTGAATATTGAATGCTTTGTTAGCAAGCTAACATTGATTGCAAACCCTGGTTTGAATGACTATATAAGGGAGAACTCTAGAAACTGGGAAATCTAATCCCCACACATTCTGTGTGATACTAGTTGTGCTAAGCTAGAGTCGATTCTCCTTTAACCTTTGGTTTATTCTTCTAAACCAGGTTAACGACTTAAAGATTTCATTGGGATTGTGAAGCCAGACTGATACTACTTTTCTTGTAGTTGTGTGATCTGATCTTGCTGTTTATATCGTACAAGTACAATTTTAATAATTGGATTGACATTTCTATCTCCGATAGGAAAGATATAAAACTAGTCACAAACATCTTCGCCTCATCGTTTGTGATTCCAAAATATCTTTTTTCATTGTGTCGATTAAGATTATTGTGAGGTGATTGATAATACTGAGCTGTTCTTCAGGAATATAAGTTTGGTTTATCAATTGGTTCCTGTTCACCTAGATTTATCAAAAGACATAACAAAAACTCGTAGGTATATTCGTGGGAGACGAATATATCTATTACCGTAGACTTTTCTGTGTGATACAGATTGGTTTATTAAAGTCTTCGACTTTGGGTCGTAGCAACTCTTAGTTGTGGGTGAGATCAGCTAAGGGAATCAAGTATGTAGTATCCTGCTGGGATAAGAGGCGTATGAGCATAACTGTACCTTGGAACAGTGTGAGGCCATAAAGAAAATTTATATTTTTGAACTTTTTAAAACTTTTTACATTTTTTCATATTTTTTAAAATTTTGTATTACATTTTTCAGAGATGGCATGATGTTTTATTAAAAAAAAAAGATTCTTAAAATACAAAAAAAAAAATTTAAAAAAAAATGTGAAAGTAATTTTTTTTGACAATATATGAAAAGGGTAGCTTTAACTATTTATACGTTTAACACTACTGTTGATGGTGTTTTTTTAAACAAAGGGTAAAATTGTAAAACCCCAAATAACCTAATGTCACCAGTGACACATTTATTAGAACATTTAATGCATGTAGTCAGTAATTAATAGGGGGTATTTTTTTTCAAATTAGGGTTACAACGAACAAAACCCTAATTCCCCTCCGTGCCAATGGCAAATCATGTCAGCCACACCTAGCCCAAGCTAGCCGCGCCATGCCGAACGCACTCTGCCTTGGCCATACCTATGCTAGTCACACCAAACGCGCCAAAGCATGCGAACCATGCTATCCGCACCTCCGTGCCAATGTCAAATCATGCCAGCCACACCAAACGAGCCAAAGCATGCCAGCCATGCTAAACGCACCTCCGTGCCAATGGAAAATCATGCCAGCCACACCTAGCCCAAGTTATCCGCGCCATGCCAAACAAACTCTGCATTGGCCCTAGCTATGCTAGTCACACCAAACGCTCCAAAGCATGCCAACCATGCTAGCCGCACCTCCGTGCCAATGGAAAATCATGCCAGCCACACCTAGCCCAAGCTAGCCGCGCCATGCCAAACGCACTCTGCCTTGGCCCTAGCTATGCTAGTCATACAAAATGCGCAAAAGCATGCCAACCATGCTAGACGCACCTCCGTGCCCATGGAAAATCATGCCAGCCACACCTAGCCCAAGCTAGCCGAACCTTCGTGCCAATGGAAAATCATACCAGCCACACCCAACGCGCCAAAGCATGCAAACCATGCTAGCCGCACCTCCATGCCAATGGCAAATCATGCCAGCCACACCTAGCTCAAGCTAGTCGCGCCATGCAAAACACACTCTGTCTTGGCCCTTGCTAGGCTGGTCACGCCACGCCAAGACAAACACCCTTAAATTGGCCCTAGCCGCGCCATGCCAAAGTAGTGCCCTCACCTAGGCTTGCAAACCGTGCAACCTCGGCCAAATTGGTCCCGCATGCCATTGGCACATGCAAACACGCTCGCTGGTATCTTTTCTTACAAGGTCGTCGCCCTAATGGCCGAGCATGCCATTGGCACATGCCAACACGCTCGCTGGTAGCTCTCCTTACCCAGCTGTGGCCCTAATGGCCAAGCATGCCATTGGCACATGCCAACACGCTCACTGGTAGCTTTTCTTACCAGGACGTGGCCCTAATGGCCGAGAATGCCATTGGCACATGCCAACACGCTCGCTGGTAGCTCTTCTTACCAAGTCGTGGCCCTAATGGCCAAGCATGACATTGGCACATGCCAACACGCATCGCTGGTAGCTTTTCTTACCAGTCTGTGGCCCTAATGGCCGAGCATGCCATTGGCACATGCCAACACGCTCGCTGGTAGATTTTCTTACCAAACTGTGGCCCTAATGTCCAAGCATGCCATTGGCACATGCCAACACGAATCGCTGGTAGATTTTCTTACCAGGCCATGGCCCTAATGGCCGAGCATGCCATTAGCACGTGCCAACACGCTCGCTGGTAGATTTTCTTACCAAGCCGTGGTCCTAATGGCCACGCATGCCATTGGCACATGCCAACACGCATCTCTGGTAGCTTTTCTTACCAGGCCATGATCCAAGTTGGCCACGCATGACATTGGCACATGCCAACCACGCACGCTGGTATCCTAACTTGCAAGCCGTATAACCTAGGCCAACTTGGCCGTACGCGCCATTGGCACATTCCAAAACCCACTCTGGTAGCCTAACTTGCAAACCGTGCAACCTACCGCCAAGGAATTCCGCACATGCCATCGGCACATGCCATACACGCCACTAGCATCTCTATGCATTGCCACTTACACTCAACGTACAACCTACCACCAAGGCATTCCACACATGTCATTGGCACATGCCACACACACCACTAGCATCTCTGGAACTGCCACTTGCGCTCGAGGTGCAACCCGCAACAAAGGAATTACACACATTCCATTGTCACATGCCACACATGCTACTAGCAGCTCTGGCACTGCCACTTGCGCTCGAGGTGCAACCCGCAACAAAGGTATTCCGCACATGCCATTGGCACATGACACACGCGCCCTTAGCAGCGCCACTTGCACTCAAGGTGCAACCAACACTCGAGACATCAAGACAAACTGGGGGATGCTTTCCAGGGTCTTGGTTTGGCGGTCACAGCTTGCAGCGTACACTACGCTCACATTAAGAAAGCGTGAATAGGAAAAAGTGGTCAAATAAATGAGGAAATAATTTTGAAAACGTTTTCACCCATAAACACCTTGCGGTTACCACCTCCTCCCATTATTTCACCCTTTACTCTCTTCCTTCATAAGGCCAGGGTACGTTTCAATCTCGACTTGTATAAATAGGTCTTACCTATTTCCACCAGACAACAAGTCTCGGTCAGGAGAAAAATACAACACTCTCAGAAAAGGAAACTTTGCAAGCTCCCCAAAAAGCTTTCATCTCTTGCAAGCTTCCTAAGCTTTCACTTTCTGATACGAGTCGAGACACTACTCTCCCAGAATTATTCTGATCTCAACACCTTTCTTTGCTTCCCTTCCCAAATCAACCCTTCTCCTCCACTTTGTGACCGAATCAAGTCTGGAACGGCCATTTCTTGGTTTAGGACGGACTTGTATAAATTGATCTCTCGAATCTATAAAGTGCTCACGTGCAGCACATTTGTTTAGGGTTTAAACCAGTTTCTCATTCACCTACCGAATTTACCAAAATCAGCGGAAACGATTTTTACCCATAAACAATTGGCGACCACAGCGGGAGGATTGATCTATCGGTTACAATACCAACTCCGACTCCTGATTTCGTTTCCCGAACGTCAAGTCCCAACATGGTGGAACTCAGGTCCGGTGCGGCTGCCGAGAATGCCAGCACAGAACACACCCCCGATGTTAGCATCTCTCCTAATAACGTTCTTGTATCACCTGTTGACTACAGTAACATCGAATGCACTCCCTCAAGCGTAACACCGCCAATCACCAGGGCCAGAGCCGCTGCCTCCTATAGTGTCTCTGCAAAACCCTTTAATCACGGCAACGAAAATATCTCTTCGGGTGTCACGCCACCAGTCACCAGGGCCAGAGCCGCCGCTACGGCCCCTAATGATTCGTCTAGCAAGGCTCCTCCGACCACAACTAAGGTTCAAACTACCCCGCCGACGGGACGAGAGACCGGAGGGACCAGAGGAAGTCGTCCTTATGTCACCATCGCTGATTTGATGGAACGACAGGAGATGCTCGCCAGAGCCCAGACGGATATGGTTTCAACGCAGAAAGAGGTAATCGTCTTTCTCAAGACCCTGATAGAGCGACTACCACGTGATTCGCTTCCTCCAGAGCCGCTTAAGAACGTATCTAACAACCCCGACGCCAGCACCTCGGCGAAGCACGCCTCCACGGATGAGTAAACTCGTGCTAGAATCCCGTTGGAAAGAAATCAGCCGCCCAACTTCGTCACGCGAGAAGATATGGAACAACTTCTCCGCAACCGAATCAAGAATGATGAATTGGACGTGCATCATCACCAACCCCCTTACCCATACAAAATGCAAAGAATCCCTCTCCCAAGGGGGTACTCTTCTCCTCAATTTACCATGTATGATGGTACCAGGAATGCACATCAGCATGTCTCCCATTTCTTGGAATCCCTAGGTGAACATGAATATAATCACGTTCTTCGTTTAAGGGAATTCTCAAAATCACTTACTGGAAGGGCGTATACATGGTACAACAGCATCCCACCAAACATCATTCCCAACTGGAGTAGCATGGTCACTGCATTTTACAAGAAATACTTCTTCGTGTCTGAGCAAGTTACTTTCTCAGACCTCAGAAGAATGTACCAGTGGGATAACGAACAT
This sequence comes from Papaver bracteatum, assembly GCA_023529315.1. Lineage (NCBI taxonomy): Eukaryota > Viridiplantae > Streptophyta > Magnoliopsida > Ranunculales > Papaveraceae > Papaver > Papaver bracteatum. The sequence continues at coordinate 210,244 of JAJJWX010000557.1, read as the reverse complement.
CCGAATGATTTATTCAAAAGGTTCAGGGTTCAAGCACTCGATTGTCACGACCCAAACGTGACCTAGTAACAACTGGTGAATGCATGCATCAATGATATGGTTCCTATTTATCGCGCCTTGATAGAAAACTTTCGCTTCCAAACGTTCTCCGAACTGCATGAAGCTGACAGACGATCTGCAACAACAGCACCAACATTACTGGAAAGAGCTAGGCCAACTCGAACCGAAGAAATGCATGAAACTCGCGGGAATAGACGCCTCATCAGCAAGCAATTTAATGCTGGCTCATCCTCCGTGAACATAGTAAACTAAAGGGAAAAAAAGAAAGCCCCAACTACGAGCCACCAGCCAAAACGTGAAGCATCGGCGCAACGGGAACCCCCGACACGAAATACCATCACTAAAACCCCCATGCAGGATCGTGAGACCGAAGGAAATACCCTTGATTTCCCGTTTCCAATCGAGGAGGTGATTTACCTCCTAGAAGCCTGGGTTCAAGATGATATTATCAGACTGCCACCTCCCAGACGTCCACCAACTGAGGCTGAGATGGCGAACCCCAAGTACTGCCACTACCACAGGTTAGTTCACCACCCGACCATCGATTGAAACAGACTAAATCATATTTTCAAAGAAAGGATAGAAGTGGGAGGACTCCAATCAGGAGACGAAAGAGTGCATCGAGACCCACTCCCAATAAGAAACTGCGGTTCCTCTGGGGACTCCGTGAACGAGACTGTACAATCCATGATGCAACATGTATGCGCAATTCACTATCTTTCCAAGGTGCAGCGCCTAGATATTTTCGCAGCTCTCAAACGTGTTGTATCCGGCAAATGACTTTTTATCTCCTCAGAAACCACGCCAGGAGCCCAAGCTTTCCAAACAGGCGGAACCAAAAAGGAGAACTGGGGACTGCTGACCACGTCCCGTTTAAGAGGTAACGAATTTGACGACATGCTCATAGACACGGCCTTAGACCACAACATCATTACTTTCAAGATACTAAAGGCAGCAGGATTTACAAAACAAGACGCTACCTATTCCCCGTCCGTGATTAAGAACTTGAGAGGAGAAACTTTGAACGCGCATGGCTACATCAACCTAGAGATCAAGATGGGAGATGTTATAATGCATAGCATATTCCACATTGTCAAAGAACTAGATCATGAAATGATATTGGGATACTTGTGGGTGCTCGACAACAAAGAGAAATTGGATGTACACCCTCTGCCGAAGTCCACGCCCGAAGGAATTCCCAACAAATCATCCCACTGGTTATCGCATCAAAGAGCTATTGAAGGAACCCATACATCCGGAGAGGACCCGTTGGCGCTAGCTCATGGTTTTCAAATGCAAGTAAGCCTGACGGAGCAACCTTTTCTGCAACCAGTCTTTCCTACCCCCATTCCGTCTTGGGGACTCGACGCGATTACTAGCACGAACGCTGTCAAGAAATGTGAATGGGGAGCCAGACCATTTGAAAACTTTGCAAGAAGCTTGGAAACTTATATTGAAACCAACGAAGCCAAGACTCAAACGGTTGCACGACGTCTGAACCCGTTTTAAATCGGAGATGTAGTTGTTAAGGAAAGCTTGTTTCAAGTTGGGAGGATTACAGAAAAAATGGCTATTCAAACTGATTCTCCTGATGAAAGAGAAGACGAGCTGTATCTGGTTGCGGATACCCTTTTGGGAGGATATTGCAATCTCATCAATACAGACACACCTGAAGGTGTGATAATTCACTCGCGATGGCTCAAGGTCTCCAATCCCTAAAACGTTGTACCTCCCAATCACTCCCCCCTTTAGTATTTCCTTTAACAATTCCTCTTAGTAGTTGTACTCCCCCAAGATGAATACACCGTTTGTATTTTTTTTCCTGGGATCCCCTTTTCCGTAAAAAAAAAGAGCATAAATACATCTCTTTCTAAGAAAATTCTACAGATATCAGAGAAATACATCAGATAAACCCAGAAAACCATTGCGGATCCATCATACCAAAACCTCTTTCAAAAAATATATATGAAGCAAAATGTTGACTGATGAAGAAGAAGGTAAAGATGAGTTTGAGAAAAAAAAAAGAGCATCAGGGGAACTAAAGCAGCTAACAGAAATAACAAAAGGGAAGAACTGTCCCTCGAAGGATGGATCACAATTCCCCTCGGGTAAGACTATCTTCAAGAACTTCCCCAAGCAATCACTCGGGAAACAAAGGTTCCATTCAACGATGTTAGCAGCAGCAACCTCAACATTCCATCCCGAAGAAACCACAGCGGCAACAGTGTCCTCCCCGACGAACGGTCCAGCATACGCCACCATGACCCCTCCGGTATCACCAACGACACCTTTGGCATCAACTTCAAAGGTTATTTCATTTCCGTCATATGCTCCTTCGAAGGTTTTCTCAGTGACACTTCGGAGAAAGTTTTTTGATTCATCCGCATCAGAGTCAAGAATTATGGCGCTCTCCTCCAAGACCCCCACATGTTCGCTTTTCCGTCTCTTCAACCTAGAAACATTCTGATCCGCCCCATACCCGGATCGAGGAAAGGCTTTTCCACACTGAAACCTCTCAACATGCAAGACTCTTCCTCGTTCTCTCGTCCCTCCTCCATGCTCACTGAACCCAAGAAAGTCCGAACATGCACCTGTTATTCATAGGGATAGATGGAAGGGATGTCCTTAATTATTTCACTAGCTTCATTGAACGGAGATTCAATCCCAACCAATGCCTCCTCAAGAGAAGAAGATCGATCTCCGCCAAGTCTGAAGTCCTTCTCCGAAGAGTTAAAGGTGCGGCCATCTATGGAGGGTCCCATCATACACTGCAAAAGATGGGAAAAATGATCAAGTTCCATCATATCTATACACATATAAAAACAGGATAACACGAACAAAGAAGAAGAAGAAAACATACCGGTATGATCTTCTTAGCCCGAATAACCCTAGTCGGGGTGCTTTTGCAAGAGTCAGACCTCATGCCTTCACTTAGAGAATCTGGCTGTTTAGAGGATGATTCGTCTCTAGTCAAAGAAAGAAACTCAACAAGAAGAACCTTTTCTCAAATAAGGGAGGCGGTACAATTACGTTGGGTATGAATATGGAACCTTAAAAAAGGAAAGGAAGCAATGAGGGACATAACGCTTCCAGATTTTGGCATGGATGATTCCCTAATTGAAGCCGCGCGTGAAGGAAGGCAAAATAAGGAAACTTTGCTATTTGTAGAAACACCTACTCCCTCCTTGTTTACACCGGTCCCATCAAGCTCGCGCCAGTCTCTCTAATCTCCCAAGCCACATCGGTACCACTAATTGCGCCAAACTTCCCATCAACCGCCCAAGTCACGCTAGCTAGCACGATCAGCTTCCCACTTTGCGCCGGTCCCGCAAGCTAGCAAGCTCAGTTTCCCCACCTTCAGCCGGTCCCGCCATGTAGCACGCTCAGTTTCCCAACTCGCGTCAACTTCTCAATGCCGCCCAGCTTCCTGTATCTCAATGACGGTGACTTCCCAACTGTGCTAGCCTCCCAATTTGTGCAAAACTTCCAGAGGCAAGGATTCCAAATCCTATTTATAAAAAAGGTCAGACAATCCTCCTCAATTCTCTTTACGATTTATTTTTGATAGCTTGTCACCATCTTATGCTTACCTCGCAACATAGCTCCTGTTCCGTGCTAAGCAGGGGACTTAATGTTGATGGTGTTTTTTTAAACAAAGGGTAAAATTATAAAATCCCAAATAACCTAATGTCACCAGTGACACATTTATTAGAACATTTAATGCATGTAGTCAGTAATTAATAGGGGGTATTTTTTTCTTCAAATTAGGGTTACAACGAACAAAACCCTAATTCCCCTCCGTGCCAATGGAAAATCATGCCAGACACACCTAGCCCAAGCTAGCCGCGCCATGCCTAACACACTCTGCCTTGGCCCTAGCTATTCTAGTCACACCAAATGCGCCAAAGCATGCGAACCATGCTAGCCGCACCTCCGTGCCAATGGAAAATCATGCAAGCCACACCAAACGCGTCAAATCATGACATCCATGCTAGCCGCACCTCTGTGCCAATGGATAATCATGCCAACCACACCTAGCCCAAGCTAGCCGTGCCATGCCAAACGCACTCTGCCTTGGCCCTAGCTATGCTAGTAACACCAAACGCGCCAAAGAATGCCAACCAAGCTAGCCTCACCTCCGTGCCAATGGAAAATCATGCCAGCCACACCTAGCCAAAGCTAGCCGCGTCATGCCAAACGCACTCTTCCTTGGCCCTAGATATGCTAGTCACACCAAACGCTCCAAAGCATGCCAACCATGCTAGCCGCACCTCCGTGCCAATGGAAAATCATGTCATCCACACCTAGCCCAAGCTAGACGCACCTCCGTGCCAATGGAAAATCATAAAAGCCACACCAAACGCGCCAAAGCATGCAAACCATGCTAGCCGCACCTCTGTGCCAATGGAAAATCATGCCAGCCACACCTAGCTCAATCTAGCCGCGCCATGCCAAACACACTCTATCTTAGCTCTAGCTACGCTGGTCACGCCACTCCAAGCCAAACACCCTTACCTTGGCCCTAGCCGCGGCATTCCATAGTAGCGCCCGCACCTAGGCTTGCAAACCGTGCAACCTAGGCCAAATTGGTCACGCATGCCATTGGGACATGCCAACACGCTCGCTGATAGATTTTCTTACCATGCCGTGGCACTAATGGAAGAGCATGCCATTGGCACATGCCAACACACTCGCTGGTATCTCTTCTTACCAAGATGTGGCCCTAATGGCCAAGAATTCCATTGGCACATGCCAACACGCATCACTGGTAGCTTTTCTTACCAGGCCATGGCCCTAATGGCCGAGCATGCCATTGGCACATGCCAACATGCTTGCTGGTAGCTTTTGTTACCAAACTGTGGCCCTAATGGCCAAGCATGCCATTGGCACATGCCAACACGCATCACTGGTAGATTTTCTTACCAGGACGTGGCCCTAATGGCTGAGCATGCCATTGTCACATGTCAACACGCACGCTGGTAGATTTCTTACCAAGCCGTGGTCCTAATGGCCACGCATGCCATTGGCACATGCCAACACGCATCGCTGGTAGCTTTTCTTACCAGGCCATGATCCAAGTTGGCCAAGCATGCCATTGGCACATGCCAAACACGCACGCTGGTAGCCCTACTTTCAAGACGTGCAACCTAGGCCAACTTTGCCGTACGCGCCATTGGCACATGCCAAAACCCACGCTGGTAGCCTAACTTGCAAACCGTGCAACCTACCGCCAAGGCATTCCGCACATGCCATCGAAACATGCCACACACGCCACTAGCATCTCTATGCATGCCACTTACACTCAACGTACAACCTACCACCAAGGCATTCCACAAATTCCTTTGCCGCATTCCACACATTCCTTTGCCACATGCCATACACGCCACAAGCAGCTCTGGCACTGCCACTTGCGCTCGAGGTGAAACCCGCAACAAAGGCATTCCACCCATGCCATTGGAACATCCCACACACGCCACTAGCAGCTCTGACACTGCCACTTGCGCTCGAGGTGCAACCCGCAACAAAGGCATTCCGCACATGCCATTGGAACATGCCACACGCGCCCCTAGCAGCGCCACTTGCACTTAAGGTGCAACCAACACTCGAGACATCAACACGAACTGGGGGATGCTTTCCAGGGTCTTGGTTTGGCGGTCACAGCTTGCAGCGTGCACTACGCTCACATTAAGAAAGCGTGAATAGGAATAAAGCGGTCAAATAAATGAGGAAATAATGGTGAAAACGTTTTCACCCATAAACACCTTGCGGTTACCACCTCCTCCCATTATTTCACCCTTTACTCTCTTCCTTCATGAGGCTAGGGTACGTTTCAATCTCGACTTGTATAAATAGGTCTTACCTATTTCCACCAGACAACAAGTCTCGGTCAGGAGAAAAATACAACACTCTCAGAAAAGGCAACTTTGCAAGCTCTCCAAAAAGCTTTCATCTCTTGCAAGCTTCCTAAGATTTCACTTTCGGATACGAGTCGAGACACTACTCTCCCAGAATTATTCTGGTCTCAACACCTTTCTTTGCTTCCCTCCCTAAATCAACCCTTCTCCTCCACTTTGTGACCGAAACAAGTCTGGAACGGCCATTTTTTGGTTTAGGCCGGACTTGTACAAATTGATCTGTCGAATCTATATAGTGCTCACGTGCAGCACATTTGTTTAGGATTTAAACCAGTTTCTCATTCACCTACCGAATTTACCAAAATCGGCGGAAACGATTTTTACCCATAAACAACTACAAAACAGAAGGACTCTTGGAACAATTAAAAAGTGTCTCAAGAAGCCCCAATCCGTCCCAAAATATATTAGTGACGGTTTTCTACAGGTTTTCTAATCTTGAGTATCCCAAGTAACCCTTTTTGGGGAAGGTTTTGAGAAACAATTGTTCTGGACAGACCGCCCTGCCAGACACTTTAAAAACCTCTCATTCACACTAGAGTGGGCCCCATGGTATGGGAGTTTGAAGGAGGGTCAGTTTTGGTGGGCCATGGAGGGTGGGACTTTGAGGGGACGGTTTTTAAGGTGTCCATGGGGCGGTTCATCAAGAATTTTTGTTTGATAAATCCGCCGTCCCTACAAAATAAAATACTTGGTTTGTAGTGTAAGACATCCCTTAGCATAGTTAAGGATGGCAAAAGTAGCTCTTACCCTCGAATTGTGGGCTCATTTAAATTAGGACTTCCCTTTTCGGGGTATATGCTAGGTGCAAGTGCAACATGTATAAATCTAAGTAGGTAAAAAATAGCACGCATCCTATAACTTGAATTATTTTACTTAATTAGGTTCCAGACACATGAAATTGAGTACTAAGCCTTCCAGATAGTAAACAAAGCCAAAGGCTGATCCGTACACACTCTCACATCAGCAAAAGCAAGAACTCTACTTATTTAGCAAGCAAACACAGCACACTTAAGAGATTCATGTAAGGCCGCCCTGGTGAGTATTAGATAGCACCTTCCCTTCTTAGGCCAGCAGAGAAATTGCAGAATCCATCATGTAGTGATCTCTTCTTATTATATAGACTATAGGTGCGTATTTCATTAGTAACTCCATACGCGATAACACACATCTTGCAGTAATCAAACATAAAGTTCCTTAGAGAGGCGTGGGGTGAGCACAACTTCAAGTGGTGTTGCTTTAACCATGTTGGCAAACCCGGCGGCTTCAGTCATATCAACAGGTGCATTTGAAGGCTTTTTAAAATCGAATCCATGCGCCAAACGAGCAATTGTCATGTTCACCATTTGAATACCCATGGAAGTTCCAGGGCAAGATCTTCTACCAGATCCAAAAGGTGTGAGCTCAAAATGTTGACCCTTAACATCAAAGTCTTTATGAGGACTAGTAAGAAATCTCTCAGGGATGAATTCTGATGGGTCAGACCAGACTCGCGGGTCACGTTGTATCTTTCAAGTATTCACGATTAGTCGAGTTCCTGCTGGAACGTGGTATCCTGCGACAGTGCAGTCCTTGTCGGATTCAAGTAGACGCATAGACACTGGATATAGACGCATCGCTTCCTTAACTATAGCTTGGATGTAGTTGAGGTCCTTGATATCGGATTCGTCTACTTGTCTTTCTTTGCCAACATGGCTGTCCAACTCATCATGAGCTTTCTTCAGCACTTGTGGATTATTTACCAGTAGAGCAACAGCCCACAGTACAGTAAACATTGTCCAGACACTTCCACCCTGCAACAGACCCTGCAAGAATCACCAATAAAAACCCTTAAAGATATGCTGTAGAAGATGTTATTCCATACCTAAAACACAAAATATGAAACTGGTTTACATACCAGACATGTAGCTTTGTTGACGGTATCTGCGTCGAAATAACCATTTAGCTTCGGATTTTTGTCGAGCACTGACAGCATCAGATCCATCCAGTCCTTGTCGTCTGTTGAGCATGAGCGTGATCTTTTGGCTTTGTGTTCTTCCAACCATCCACTTAATATAAGATCCAGATCTTTTCCGGCACTCTTTATCTCGCGTTCGCGGCCATCCAGATCCAACCATGCAAGAAACGGTATCATGTCCCCCAGCGTAATCAGACCAAGTACTTTAACAAAGTCTCTTAATCCTTCTTGGCACTTCTCTGCTTCTTGGTCGGTAGCATCACCAAAGCATCTCTTCCCTGCAATCATCATAGAAGACATATTAAGGGTTAGATCACCAATCCACTGCTTCATCTCCACCAAAACTGGAGCTCCATGGATTCTGCCGCTGACACCCCAGTTTGCATCGTATAGTTCTTTAATGGATGTAGCTATCTCAGGCTCCCATACATTTCTTACCACCGCGAGCCTATTATTGGAAAGAAGTTCAGTTTTCATTATTTTACGAATTTCATTCCAATATGGTCCATCAGAGGAGAAACTCAACATGGCATTATCGTAACCGATATATTTCCCTACTGCTTGACGTGGTCGAGAAACAAACACCTTGTCATTTGTAGTAAAACATTCTTTTGCTGCCTCCCAACTGCTCACTACCAGCGTACGATGTACACCGATTAGAACAGTGAAAACTGGACCATATTTGTCAGCCATGGCTCCCAAAGCTATGTGTTGTGGATCGATCGATCGGTTCATTAGATGGAGATGACCAATGAATGGCAAAGAACCAGCTGGTTCCGGTGCCTGATTTTTCATCGTAAGAGAAGAGTTTGTACTTGGTCTCCATACTAACAAATAGTAGAGAGAAAAAGCAAAGAGGCTAATAACCACATTAGTTATCGAGAACTGCTGGTAACCGAAAACAGTATCGATAATAGGATACTCCATGATTTTGAGTGTGTTGGAATTAAACACCCATCACCTCTATTTATACAGATTATTACAGACAAAGCGCCCTCACTTTACCCTTACGAGTTTAAGTATGGTGTGGGACTGGAAGTCTGGAATCTGGAGCCTTTCCACTTTAAGGTGTGAAACGTCACAAGAACGAGCGTACTAATTAGCACGCTATATTGTTTCACCAATTCAGGATGTGCTGAGCCGTGGACAGCCACTGAGCCACACATATGTTTTCCTCTCCGTTCAATAAAGGATTACCTACTTTTGTCCTTTTAAATAAAGACGGTCATAATTCTTTAAAATTACCCTTTTATTATGACATGGTTATATTAACATAATCATGACATGGTTTGGCAATTTTTTCTACAAAATCTAAGCGACAACGAGTTTAAAGTTAATTTTTTTGGTGATATGTTCTACTTATCTACATTCCTGCCAAAAATGAAATTATTCCGATATACGAAACTTCAACATCCACTAAATTTAATTTCAACCGTTAATCTTCAACGTTTGATATTCAAAATGGTAGATGATAGTCTTATATGTCTTGGAGTGCTCTCATTTTTGGTAGGAATGTAGAGCTATATAGGAGGAACATGTCACCAAAAAATTAGCTTCAAATACATTGTCGCTTGGGTTTTGTAGAAAAAACCAAACCATGTCATAATTATGTCAATATAACCATGTTATTGGATCCCACCCCTTTAAGAAATTATTACCACTAAATCTTTGTACAAAAACTATTTATAATCTGATAGTCATGTTTTAAAATACTTTCCAATCATATAAATAGGAATGTCCATGCATATTTGGATAGATAATTCAATTTAAATTTTAATAATTGTTATGTATTTCTAGGAACTTAAAATATCAATAATTCTGTCTTCTTCTTTGTTTTCTATTTCTTTTCTTATTACCTTAATAATCGTGCAAATTTCGACTAGTTATTTTTTGGTGCGGAGGAAATTTGTTTTTCCAAATAAAACGTATTTTTAAATATGTGCACAACGAGTTATTTAATGAATTTTTAAGATATTTATAAAATATTCAGCAAAACTTACCAAAATATGGTAGATAATAAATTTATCGAGTCCATCTCTGTGCACCTCACTAAACCAAGGGTGCATACTCCTCCCCTTACTATTTGTCTTTGTTTAACCATAGTTTTCGCCTTCTTGGTCTTGTTTTTATTATAGTTTAAAATCAGATAATGGGGAATGGGAGACGGAAAGAGTGGGTCCCATACCCTGCAATCTCAATTGATGCACAACAAACATTTTCTGTTCCTCCATCATCATCATAATTTTTCGTTTTGTTAACTCACTCTAAATCGACATCTGCAACATGGACGAGATTAAGTTGAAAATAGCAGCTGTTGATGTCCAATTCTGGACAACAAATAAGTACTAAACATTGGATCTATAGAGATTACACCTCGATACTAATTTTAGAAGAATCTCCATATATGTTCTTTTTTTTTTTGAAGCTAAGGATTCAAAGAATTTGATTGGTTTTTACCTGATTATCTCAGTCAAATAAAATCTCTGGTCATACAATGTAGCTTTCCTTTTCATACCTTCTGTTTATGCGTAATCAAATAATGAAAAACAAAATTTAATGGCAGTGTCGCTACACTCAAAGACTCTTTCATGTCCATTATAACTAGTACAACCGTTGTCACGGTGGGAGGACCAACCAAAAAAGAATCTGAATATGGGGTTTATAGGTGACTATTTTTGTTCTGATCGGTGAAAAGTGATATTTTCGTTTCGTTTCGGAAAAAGTGATAGTTTCGTTCCGTTTCGGAAAAATGATACTTTCACACCATTTCAGAAAAAATTTATATTTTCGCCCCGTTTAAGAAAAAGTGATACTTTCGCCCCGTCTCAGAAAAAGTGATACTTTTGCCCCGTCTAAGAAAAAGTAAACGGGGTGAAAGTATCATTTTTCCCGAAACCGGGTGAAAGTATCACTTTTCCCGAAACCGGGTGAAACTATCGCTTTTCCCGAAATGGAATGTGAAAGCATCACTTTTTTTATGAAACGGAAAATTAGTCGATCCATAAACCAAAATATGGTTGTATGATGTGTTATGCATCATTTGTGGTGGTTTGCATAATGACTATGCATTCAATTTTGGTGAATTGTGCCTAAAATGAAAGTATTACTTTTCTTGAAATAGAGGGAGTACATCGTTTTATTAGTGGCAACGAAAAATTAGTCGATGCATAAACAAAAATATGACTATATAAAGCATTATGTATTTTGTGGTGGTTTTCTTAATGGATGTACATTTAATTTTCTAAAATTGTGTCTAAAATGATAAATATCTCCGAATTTTTCGCAAAAACTCTAAATTTGATATTGTTGTTTGTACTCATTGCGCAACCTTTTGTTATTACCTTTCCAACGAGATAAAATTTGTAAAAATTCAAGGCACGAATTTTTAGATATTATTAAAGTTTTTTTTTCAATTATACCCTTAAAAAAATAGGATATATAAGGAGTTATAATAATTTGACTAAAAGGGAGAGATAATTGTGTCAAGTGAAAAAGACCAGGCATGTATATCAAATCCATTCTTTTTGTGTCAATTGATGACTTACAATTTACAAAATAGTGGTCATATAAAGGTCTTCCATCACTTCGCTCGGTCGGCCCAATTAATATCAGACATTTCAGCCTCACAATTAATCAATATTTCTCAACAGTGAAACTCTGTGAAACCATGGCTTACACCCCTTATGCAGATTCATTAAAAGTCCATTAAGAATATTATCTTTACAGTTGTTGCCTCTGGTCTCATCATCAACATGATGATAAAACAGCAATTGTATGGAGATTTCAGCCGATACTCCCGTATGCAAGATTCAAGCAGGTCAAATCTCTTCCTAATTTCTTAATCTGTTTTGTTAATGATGAGAAGGTTAAATTTTTTTCAATTTCAAGGAACTGATTTGACCGGTTTCCCAATGCATCTATTTTTCAAACTATAAAACCAAACTAGCAGAGAACTCGGGTTAAATATGACCCAACAATGAGGGAAGGAATGTGCATTCTTGGTTTAGTGGGGGTGCACATAGATGCACTTAAATTTGTCATCAATATTAACAAAATAAATTGGTTCAAAATTAGTTATAATAAAGATTTTTTTGTGAAACATAAAGGTAATGTGATATACATTATTCTTGTTTATCCGTATCGCCAGCGGCGAATCCAGGACAAAAGATCAATGAGATACTACCTCCGTCCCACTATTAAGTGACCTAGTGTATAACTAAATTTAGTTATACACTAGGTCACTTAATAATGAAACAGAGGCAGTATATTTTATTAAAAGAAAACCTGAAAACTAAAAGAGGAATGCTCTCCCGCGCAGCTGCGTGGGAGAGCTTTATAAGCAAGCATCTACTGTGTCGTTGGATCATCCTATGTACCGTTTGATGAATTTGATTTTTTCTTTTCTAATGAAACACAGCTATCATAGTTATAATATTAAAGATAGATCCCTAAACTTATCCAATAAATACATCATGTGCATACGTGATTATATTGCCTTCGGCATATCTATAGTTACTAGTTTGTGTGCCTGTTTCAGATCTACATCTTTAAATTTGGTGAGCTTTTTGTTGGAAAATAGACACTAAAACAGGGTGAAAAGAATTGTTGTATTAGGGTTCAAGGCTCTTATGAAAAGATTCTTTTCGACAATTATTCGATCATTTCCAAAGAGGAAGAAGTGTACAAACAGGTCAAAGAATACTGCCGTCAGGATACTTGAAGCCCCACAACAGATGTTGGATTCAAAGCTTGTACAACCTTGATCCAACCAGGAACACACTGGTTTTGAAACTGATGATGCTTGTTAGAAGGAAAACAGAGAAGATTGAGAGATGATGTTTTGGATGAAAACAAATCTGATATTTAAAGAGGAATAACACCCTTTGAAGATGACCTTTCAGTGCAAACATACATGTCTCTTCATCAATGCGTCCATTGGAGAAACGACGTTTCTGTTCAGGTTTTGTAACTATCACTACAAACCCTTAAATGGAAAAATCCCGAGACGAGGGTAAATGACTGCATTCAAAGGGTTCTTTGAAAATATCCAACACTCCCTTTATTTTCAAAAAACCAAAATAAGTAAAGAAAATAAAATAAAATTAAAATTGGAGTGACTGCATCACCAATGTGACTGCCTACGTACCCGAGTGGGATCAAGCCAATGTAGTTCAAGCTAAGTTGAGACAAAGCATCATCGTCGAGACCAATACATAAATGATAGGTACCTTCTGGGTTTGAACCTTCACTTCGTGTAAGATATTCAAAGCTTCATCGAGGTCCTATGGTGAATTTAATCTTGAACCAAGTACCCCTTGTGATAAAGCCGGAACCTCCACACATATTGATTTCATGGGAATAGTGTGTTCCATAGCTCGCACATTAATGGCCCTGTGCTTTCTCCTGAAATTCATGAGTCCTTTTCTGAAAACGGTATAATTCTCATAGGAAACAACCTGATTTCCAAACACTCATATAGGTAAGTCTCAAAAGTGTTTCTGCGAGACACCTTGTGATAAAAGTTAGACTTATTAAGGATTTTCATCCATCCCTAAGATCATGCAGAATCCATACACTACAAGGACAATGGGAAATTTTAGTTTAGTGTACCACAACCACTGCAATAACTTTTTAGTACCACATTGAACTTAGTTTATCTTTTTCAAGATATAACATAAGTTGGGTTCCCATTATTGGTGATTAAATAGACCTGAGTCCCATCTCCTTACACTTTATTGAATGCACATCCTTTGGTAGACACTTTGTGAAAGGGTCTGCCAAGTTCTTTTTCGATTCAATATAGTTTACTGCAACTACTCCCCTCTTGAGTAATTTCCTGACAATCTGATGTCTAAGACTAGCATGTCTTGACTTTCCATTATAAGTCTTGTTTGAGACCTTATAGATCGTAGCCTGATTATCACAGTTAATCATAAAAGAGGGAGTTGGCTTTATCCATAATGGGATTTCTACTAGCAAGTTTCTAAGCCATTCTGCTTCTTTACATGCATCTGTTAGTGCAATCAATTATGACAACATTGTTGAGTCAGCAATACAGGTCTGCTTCTTGGAACTCCAAGACACATCAGCACATCCCAATGTAAATATCCATCCACTGGTGGATTTCTATTTGGATTCTACATTGTTCCAGTTCGCATCACTGTATCCTTCCAATACAGCGGGATATCTCTGGAAGTGTAAACCATAGTTTATGGTTCCCTTCAAGTAAGCCAACACTCTTGAAATTGCCTTCCAATGTTCAATACCAGGATTACTTGAGAAACGCCATAGCACTCCCACCGCTTGGGATATGTCCAGTCTTGTGCAATGCATAGCATACATAAGACTACCAACAACACTGGAATACTCAAGTTGTGTATGAGCCCTTTCAGTGTTCTTCATTAACTTCACACCAGGATCTAGTGGGGTAGGTGCTGCTTTGTCATCAAAATGACCATATTTCTTGAGAAATTTCTCAATGTAATGAGATTGGGTTTAAACCAACTCATCTCCCTTTTTTAGGATTTTAATTCCTAAGATCACATCAGCCTCCCCTAGATCTTTCATGTCAAAGTTAGAACTGAGGAATTTCTTAGTTTCCTCCACAATAGACAAGTCAGTCCCAAAAATAAGCATGTCATCAACATACAAACAGAGAATCACACACTCAGATTTATCTTGTTTACTATAGATACATTTATCATCATCATTCACAACAAAACCATATTACAAATCTACTTTGTCGAACTTCTCATGCCATTGCATGGGAGCTTGCTTCAAGCCATAAAGATATTTCACTAGTTTACACACTTTCTTCTCTTGGCCTGGAAATATGAAACCTTCAGGTTGTTCCATATATATCTCTTCTTCTAAATCACCATTTAGAAAAGCGGTTTTGACATCCATTTGATGTACAACTAGCTTATTAATAGAGGCTAGTGCAATCAAGAAACGAATAGATGTTATTCTTGCAACAGGTGCATATATATCAAAGTAATCAATACTATGTTGTTGTTTGTAACCCTTAGCAACCAATCTGGCCTTAAATTTATCAATGGTACCATCAGCATTCAACTTTCTCTTGAATATCCATTTACATCCTATTGCCTTAGCACCAGGAGGTAAAACACAATATATCCAAGTTCCATTTGTCAAATGGGAATGCTTTTCATCATCGATAGCTTCTTTCCATAAATTAGCATCTCTGGAGCTCATTGCCTCAACATAGGTTTTAGGATCACCTTCATCATGCATATTATACATGGTAGTGTTAAGAATTTCATTCTTATCACCCTCTACAAGGTAATATTTGAAATCTAGGTCAGGCCTTTTCTCTATTCTTCCTCTCTTGATTTTTCTAGGTTCAATATCTTCAGTAGGAACTGAAATATCGTTGTTTTGTGTAGAAGAGGAAGGTTCATCATTGTTATCAGTCTCCATTGGTTCTAGACTTTATAACAATGGGTTTTCAGTGGGTAGTGACTGAGAACTTGTCCTTATCATGCTTTCAAAAAATTCTACATCTACAGATTCTATAATCTCAAAAGTGTCAAGGATTAAACATCTGTAAGTAATACTATTAAGCGAGTATCCAACGAAAGCACATTTATAAGCTCTATTTCCTAACTTTGGTCTTTTAGGTTCGGGTTTTCTAACATATGCTAGACAAACCCATGATTTGAGTCTTTTCAAATTAGGTTTTCTCTTAAACCATAATTCATAAGGGGAAACATTTTTCTTTTTCAAAGGTACTCTATTCAAAATATAGCATGCAGACAACATGGCTTCACCCCACAAGGAATTAGGCAAACCAGAACTAATAAGCATAGCATTAACCATGTCAATCAAAGTCCTATTCTTTCTTTCAGCAATTTCATTTTGTTGAGGTGTATATGGTGCAGTAAATTCATGTATTAAACCATGCTCTTGACAAAATACAGTAAATTCAATAGGATAATATTCACCACCACGATCAGAACGTAATACTTTAATTTTCTGTTCTAATTGTGTTTCTACTTCGGCTTTGTAAATTCTAAATTTATCAAAGACTTCATCCTTAGATTTCATCAAGTAAGTATAGGCATATCTAGTACTATCCTCAATAAAAGTGACATAATATTTGTGACCACCACGAGTAACTTGATTTTTCAAATCACCAACATCACTATGCACTAATTCAAGTAAGGAAGAGTTTATTACAACAGATTTAAAAGATATCCTAGTTATCTTTGCTTGCACACATATTTCACACTTAGAAACATTATCGAAATTGCAATTTGAAATTAATCCTAATTTGTTCATGTTTATAAGATAACCATAATTCACATGTCCTAGTCTAGCATGCCATAAATCAACAGAGTCAACAATATAAGCAGAAACATTATTCATTAAATTAAGTTTAACCATTCCGTTACATGTGTATCCATGTCCAATAAACTTTCCGTTTTTGGATAGTACAAACTTATCAGATCCAAATTTAACCTCGAAACCTTCCTTGTTAACAAGGTTTCCAGAAACAAGGTTTTTACATATGTCTGGGACATGTAGTACATTGGTAAGGGTAACAATCTTTCCAGAAGTAAACTTGGGTTCTATATTGCCTTTGCCATGTACTTTACTAGGAAGACGATTTGAAGAAATCACATCTTCTTTGACAACAGGCTCATATGTCTTGTAAAGATTTCAGTTTTTATAGATATGAATGGTTGCACCAGTATCGTACCACCATCCACTTCCATGATCTTCCATAGTATTGGCTTCTTGCACAACAATAACAAGTTTAGAATCATCGACCATATTTGATTCCTTTTGTTTCTTGAGCTTTTGACGACAGTCACGAGCAATATGGCCGGGTTTCTTACAAAAGAAGCAAGGGCCTCTCTTCTTACCATTCCTGTTTGGATCTTGCTTTTTAAACTGAGCATCATTCTGAACCTTCAAAGAATTCGAAGTTTTCGATTCTTGCACATGATTAATCTTAGAATGATTTTCAGTTTGCTAACTATCCTTAATTTCACGCTTACGAGCATCTTCTTCAATGCGAAGATGACGCTGCAATCCTTCTAAGTTATAGTCAGTTTCAACATGCTTAAGTTTCTTCTTGTAACTATTCCATGAAGGGGGGAGACGAGAAATAATAACCCCAACAATGAATGAACTTACAAGATCAATACCAACATCTTTAAGATGATTAACAATAAGCAAAAGATCACTGACCTGGGCAATGATAGACTTACTGTCAACCATTTTCCAATCCATAAAGTTGCAAACTAGGAATTTCTTATTACTGGCCTCAGAAATCTTGTATTTTTTTTCCAGTGCAGTCCATAATTCCTTCGCAGTTCCATGAGTACTATGAGCATTGTAAACGTTCAACCCCAAAGCATTCAGAATGTGACCTCGGCACATGAAATCATCTTCTTCACGCTTCTTTCGCTTTCTCGTCAATTCCTAAGTGTCATTGTCAGTAGCAGCAGGAATAACCTCTAACCCATCTTCCAGAATATACCAAAGTTTCAGAAACATAAGATTGAATTTGAGAGTTTCCTTCCAGCGGGTAAAACCCTCTCTTTAAAACGTTCTAACCTATTAAAAGTCTGATTCATGACTTGCAGAGATTGCGCAGCAACAATTGAAGATTCACCCTCCATCTAAAATAATTGTCGAAAATTGTTGGAAAATAGACACTAAAACAGGATGAAAAGAATTGTTGTATTAGGGTTCAAGGCTCTTATGAAAAGATTCTTTTCGACTAATATTCGACCCTTTCCAAAGAGGAAGAAGTGTACAAACAGGTCAAAGAATACTGTCGTTAGGATACTTGAAGCCCCACAACAGATGTTGGATTCAAAGCTTGTACAACCTTGATCCAACCATGAACACACTGGTTTTGAAACTGATGATGCTTGTTAGAAGGAAAACAGAGAAGATTGAGAGATGATGTTTTGGATGAAAACAAATCTGATATTTAAAGAGGAATAACACCCTTTGAAGATGACTTTTCAGTGCAAACAGACATGTCTCTTCATCAATGCATCCATTGGAGAAACGACGTTTCTGTTCAGGTTTTGTAACTGTCAGTACAAACCCTTAAACGGAAAAATCCCGAGACGAGGGTAAATGACTGCATTCAAAGGGTTCTTTGAAAATATCCAACACTTTTTTCTTTTGAATTTTATGATCACAAAAATAACCAATTTTTCTATTCATTTTCAACACTTTATTTGCTAACCTAAAATTTTGATCTTGAAGTTCGATTGTGGATTATCAGTTTGGGGGTAATGCATTTTATATATGCACAACACATCAAAAATTATAAAATTATTATAGAACAATTATGAAGACCACCACCTCCACCGTTATCCATTACACTACGGGAAAAATAGTGATCAACTACTCCCGAAAAGAGTTGTCATAGGTCTACGACGACGTTTATCAATAGGTTGCATAAGGGGGGGGGGGTTGTAGAAAATCCTCAAATCTATACAACTCTTGAGTTAGAGTCGTAAACATAGTTGTCGTTTAGTTTTGTACAATGGTTGCTTCAGTTGTGAATGTCTTTCGAAATTTCCTCTTAATGCCTAACATAACTCATACTTGGGTTGTGAAAGTAACTCCAGCACTACACTTGTTGGGGTTGTAGAACATTCGTTGACAACTATGGTTAAAGTTGTATGTCAAGTCTTTGACAACAATAATTATAGTTGTATGTCATCCCATTGACAACTTCTAGTTTTGTTGTAAGTCAGTTCTTTGGAAACTATGGTTTAAGTTGTATGTCACTTCTTTGACAACTCTAATTCTGAGTTGTGGTACATATTCAATTTGAAAAAATAAATAAATTGTGAGAATTCAAATATACAAAATTAAATATGTAATACTTTAATAACCATGTATTTGAAAAGAAGATCAGATTTCCAATTATAATAATTATTGTTTGTTACTACATAGGATCAGTTTTACAAAACTTGGACAAAAAAAAAAGTAATCGAATAACACTTCTGTTTTAGTAAAAACCTTTCTAGCTACTCTTTCTCAGCTTCAAAAATCATCTCTTAACCCTTGGAATCCTACTGTGGGTGAGATTATGACTGCAAGCTTCAAATCCAATGGAATAATCTCTGTAAAACACATGTGAAAACTTAATTGAGTTATAGCAAGATAACAACAAAGTATGAATACTGGAGAGTTACATAATGAATGGTAAATTGCAGCGCCAGAACCATGTTATACTCTATTGACTTAGAAAAAAATGGAACAAAGAGACCAATAGCTAGTTAACATAGCTAAGTAATTCAGGCACCAGAAGGTGACAAATAAAACAGAACACTCTAAGACTAATCCCTACAATGCACTGGGTCGCCTTCGTTATACATCCATGTTCTTTACTACCCTTAACCATGCCTTGGTTATACATGTCTCTCATAGTCATTGACGATATAAAGAAACAATATAGTAGTTAGAAAATCCAAGATAAACAGAAGAAATCAAGAGGCCAGATGTTTACTTAAGCTCCTACTAGTTCTCTTTCAACAAATCAAGCGGCCACATCTACACTTGTTCATCCAAAAATAAGAATGAGATAGACAAAACATCATGCACTCTAATTACCTGTACATGATTGTCAATGTAAGCTTTGATGGCATCAGCATTTTGTAAAAATACCTAACATTTTGAGTTCACAAATAAGAACACCTCAAGTAGATTACCTGAACACCATAACAATAGAAGTTCAAAACTCAGTTGCAACAGATAGCAAAAAATGTATACATAAGTAGATCACTCCAATGTTATTCTTACCTGAAAACGGAACTTTCACTATTAACCAAAATATTTCAGATTTCCTCACCAAAAATTCATGTAATAAGCTTTGATGGCATCGGCGTTTTGTAAAAATACCTAACATTTTGAGTTCACAAATAAGAACACCTTAAGTAGATTACCTGAACACCATAACAATAAAAGTTCAAAACTCAGTTGCAACAGATAACAAATAATGTATACACAAGTAGATCACTCCAATGTTATTCTTACCTGAAAACGGAACTTTCACTATTAACCAAAATATTTCAGATTTCCTCACCAAAAATTCATGTAATCCTTCAACAACCACAACCCAATTCCAAAACTAATTGACTCTACATGGATTTCCCCTATTTTTTTCATAAATGAACTCTTCTCTTCCAATTTAGAAAAATCCCCAATTTAAAGTAAGTGAACTGACTATCAATTAGACAATAATGGATAGATAAAAAAGAATCATTAACCCAGTATAAGGGGAAGAAAATGAAACTAGCTCCTATAAAGTAAGAATTTGAACGGTCACAAGTTGTTGCAACTAAACAACAAAATTTCATAAGTTGCAATCAAACCTACAGCAAAACCAACCCAGCTAACGATCTCAATGCAAAGACCTCCTGAATTTGCAGTAAACAATATTCCCAATAGGCAACTAAATAAAATTTTGTAAACAGATTCAACAATTTTAGATCTAATAAATCAACTGAAGGAACAACATCAATAGCATGGAAACTGACTCTCATATTTGGCTTCTGCATATTTAACACATTCAGCTTATGTAAGGCAGTTTATCACACATTCTGCATATTTAACACTAAATAAACCTTTTATTTATCACCTCAAAAGAATACGATAGTGTCCAAAGAAAATCTCCTAGGTAAGGTCTTGATTCAAGAAAAATTAATTCCAAGCTTATCAAACTAGGACACTAGGTCCACTACCTAGTTTTTCAAATCCTTAGATAGAAGCAACATATCAAAAACTTCGAAACTGGAAACAGAAATACTTTACAGAACCAAACACATCCATCACTCGTACCCATTCCCATTTTATCAAATCCCATAATTAGAGTATCCCAGTCACTTATCATGGTTGTGACCTCACTTTCATTAATCAGAATGAGCTTTAATGTCTCTACAGTGGGCTCATCTCTAACACAACTGTGGAGTCCTTAAGGCACTATCAGCATACATCATGCACTTACATATGAACAGAAATCAAATTGAAAATAAACCCATACTCCAAAAACACTAATTTAATAACTAGAACTAAACATTAATTAGCAAAAAAAAAATTGAATTTTGGAACAGAAAATTTCTATACATACCAAATCAGACTGACCCATAAATAAAAAGCTCCTAAAAAATTTAACCTTAGATAAAACCCATACTCCAAAATAATAAATCAAATAGAGATCCATACTCAAAAGAACTGAACCACCAATGAATTTGAATTAGAGTTGTTGAGTTTATACCTTAACAGTGTAAAATTTGTCACCGAGCTTCTGCCAAGCTTGAGCTTCAATTCCTCATTTGCAATTTGAATTTCACCAATATCCTAATTTCTTCATCATAATAACTACCACCATCATATCTTGATTTCTCATTAGTTCAATTTTCTCAAACCCCTAAAATCCAGTGAACCCATCTCTTTAACTTCAATCACCACCTTCACTCTCCCACTTATCCATTAATTCAACAACAAAAGATTCATTTCTGTTGACCTACTCTTCTCGGCAAAACAAACTTCGTACATCTGCCGTTTCATAGTTCGATTTCGGATCCTCAATTCCTATCAAAAGAAACAACAGTAAAAAATCAAAATCATAATCAAAACAAATTTTAAATCAATAAAGTAGAAACATAGATTTAAAGTTTGAAGATGAAAAAAAATACCATTAGCAGGAGTTTGGATTCTAGTTTCCATCTTCCTCCTCTCAGCTCTTCTCTTCTTTGAACCTTTAGGCAAAACAAACTTCGTACATCTGCCGTTTCATTGTTCGATTTCGGATCCTCAATTCCTATCAAAAGAAACAACAGTAAAAAATCAAAATCATAATCGAAACAAATTTCAAATTTTAAATCAATAAAGTAGAAACATAGATTTAAAGTTTGAAGATAAAAAAAAAAAAAAAAACATTAGCAGGAGTTTGGATTCCAGTTTCCTTCTTCGTCCTCTCAGCTCTTCTCTGCTTTGAACCTTTAGGCATATTCTCGATTGATGATTTTTTATGTGTAATTATAACTGTGGGTCGATTAGATTTTGAGATCTGGAATTGCTGAGATGTTTCCGTTGATTGTTGCGGATGAGAGAAATGGGGAGTTAAAGATAGAGATTGAGAGAAGATGAAGAAGAAGAGGTATTAAGGTGTTCTTCACTTCAGGACCCAAGAGCAGAGTAATAGATGAAGAAATAGAAAAAACAGATTAGGTTCGTGTGGTGAGGGAGGGAGGGTTTGGTAGAATGAGCGAGTAAAAAAAATGCTTAAAAAAAAATCTGACGGACCACGTTTCGTTTCATAGATTCATACGGATTAAGAAAAGATCTCGACGGATGCTAATGCATTCGAGATGTTCATACGGATTGACATGTATGTGTTTCTATTTGTGTTAATCCGAGCTCATGTATTCGGTCTAATTATCAACCTTCGACATGAAAAAAAATCCAAAAAAAAATACTAATAAATTTAGGACATTGTTATTGACATTTTGATATAAAAAAATCCAAAAAATGTATAAGAATGAATCGGGAAAATGAAAAATGAATTCGATAATTGGTGTGTTTCTTTGTGCTTTCTCTTTGTGTTTCCGGTTTGAATTTGAACTAGTCACATAGGTCACGAAGTAATTTTGACTAGTCCTACAAGCCATGAATAGGCTCCGGGTTTTTATGACTTTAAATTTAGCAGGATACATCATCAAAATCGATAAATGTGAAGCGTGGTGTCGATTCGAACTTTAAATGTGGTACAATGGCATACAAACTATGAACCAAGATGCTCCGAGAGGGTTATGACTTCAAATTCAGCAGGATACATCATCGAAATCGATAAATATGAACCTCTGGTTCTGAGATCGAAACCTAGTCGTGAGTGGACGATTATAAGTCGAGAACTTGGTAAGAAAGATGAATCCATCCATTTATAGGTAAGATCGATTACATTAGAATATTCCCCGAAACCTTAAACAAACTATATTCTGGCATATTGTATGCATAACCTGGCTCCGATATCGAAACCTGGCCTTGAGTGGACTACTATAAGTCAAAAACTTTGTAAGAACGATGGATCCATCCATTTACCAGTAAGATTCCATTTTAATATTCTCCTCAACCTTAAACAAACCCTATTCTGGCATATTGTATGCATACATTGGCTCCGAAATCGAAACCTCGCTGGGAGTGGACTACTATTAGTCGGGAACTTGGTAAGAATGATGAATCCAACCATTTATAGGTAAGATTCCTTTGGAATTTTCCCCGAAACCTTAAACAAACCCTATTATGGCATATTGTATGCATACACTGGCTCCGAGATCGAAGCCTGGCCTTGAGTGGACTGTTATAAGTCGGAAACTTGGTAAGAACGATGAATCCATACATTTACAAGTAAGAATCCATTTGAATATTCCCCGAAACCTTAAACAAACACTATTCTGGCATATTGTATGCATACATTGGCTCCAAAATCGAAACCTCGCTGGGAGTGGACTACTATAAGTCGGAAACTTGGTAAGAATGATGAATCCAACCATTTATAGGTAAGATTCATTTGGAATATTCACCGAAACCTTAAACAAACCCTATTCTTACGTATTGTATGCATACACTGGCTCCGAGATCGAAACCTGGCCTTGAGTAGACTACTATAAGTCAAAAACTTGGTAAGAACGATGGATCCATCAATTTACAAGTAAGATTCCATTTTAATTTTCTCTGAAACCTTAAACAAACCATATTCTGGCATATTGTATGCATACCTTGGATCTAAGATCGAAACCTGGTCGTGAGGGGACTATTATAAGCCGCAAACTTGGTAAGAACGATGAATCCATCCATTTACAGGTAAGATTCCTTCAGAATATTCCCCAAAGATTCTTATGAACCAAGAAGTTCAGGAAGGGTTCAAACTTCAAACTAAGCATGATACATCATCGAAATATATCAGAATTGAACATCACAGGTTCCAAGATTACTAGAGTTAGACCTGATTTTCTCTTTCGGATGAACTGGAGAGGAAATATATCAGAATTGAATATCACAATTTCAAAGATTACTAGAGTTAGACCTGAGTTTCTCCTTCGGATGAACTGAAGACAAAATATATCAGAATTGAACATCACAGGTTCAAAGATTACAAGAGTTAGATCTGAGTTTCTCTTTCGGATGAACTTGAGAGGAAATATATCAAAATTGGTAGGATTCCATAGAAATTCTCTCTGAAACCTTAACAAAAACCTATTCTGGCACATTGTATGCATACCCTGGCTCCGAGATATAAACTTGGCCGGGAGTGGACTTCTATAAGCCGCAAACTTAGTAAAAACGATGAATCCATCCATTTACAGGTAAGATTCTTTCAGAATATTCCCCAAAGATTCTTATGAACTAAGAAGTTCCGGAAGGGTTCAGACTTCAAACTAAGCATGATACATCATCGAAATTGATAAATATGATTCGAACTTCAAATGTGGTATAACGACATTTGAACTATGAACCAAGAAGCTCCGGGAGGGTTCTGACTTCAAACTTAGCATAATACATCATCAAAATGGATAAATATGAAGCTCAGTGTTGATTAGAACTTCAAATATGATATAATAAGGCATAAAAAGTATGATTCACAAAGCTCCAGGAGGGTTCTGACTTCAAACTAAGCATGATACATCATCAAAATCGATAAATATGAAGCTTAGGGATGATTTGAACTTCAATATGCGATAACGAACCCTATTCTGGCATATTGTATGCATACTCTGGTTCCAAGAACGAAACTTGGCCGTGAGTGGACCACTATAAGCCGAAAACCTTGTAATTAAGAACAATAAATCCATCCATTTACAGATAAGATTCCTTCGAAATATTCCCAAAAACATTAAACAAACCATATTTTGGCATATTATATGCATAACCTAGCTCCGAGATCGAAACCTAGCAATGAGTGGACCACTATAAGCCGAAAAATTGGTAAGAAAGATGAATCCATCCATTTATGGGTAAGATTACTTCGGAATATTCCCAAAAACTTTAAGCAAACCCTATTCTGGCATATTTCTTGCATAACTTGACTTTAAATTTGGTTCAAGGGAATACGAACCATGAACCTTCAGTGTACAAAGTGGTTCTGACTCCAAATTTTGCAGGATATATCATAGAAACTCGTAAAGATGAACCATTTACCGTAAGATTCCATTAGAATATTCTCTGAAACCTTAAACAAACCCTCATTTGGATATTTCTACCCAATCTCTAAATGCCTAAATTTCTAGAATTTAGTGGGGGGTGTTAGATAAAATAGTTTTTAGCAGAAGTGAGAAAAATTTAGCAGAATCGGAGACCAAAATAATTTTTTAGCAGAATTGAGAAAAATTTAACAGAAGTGAGTTAATATTTGCAGAAGTAAATAATATTTAGCAGAAGTGCGAAAAAATTAGCAGAAGTGAGAAAAAAATTAGCAGAAGTGTTTATACCTCTACGACGACTCTTATTAAATGTTGCAGAAGAGGGTTTTAGAAGGTCTATTTATCTGTTTATTCTTATATATAAAAGTAGATATAAAATATAATCAAACATGTAAATGTAAATATGGAAGGATGGTTGGAACCCTAGACTTGGACAGAGGAGGCACAGGTTCGACTCACCTTAGCCTCATTTTTTTTTTCAAAATCAATTTTTCTTATACAACTCTTATAAAAGTTGTGAATTTTGATGAGAAAAAAAAACCTCAAAAGTATCAATATTGTGAATCCGAAAGTATGGTTGATGACTTTTGCTAACACACACTAGGCTTGTGTTTGAATCTCCCCAACAACATTTTTCGATATGAATTTTTTTTTATCTTCGACAACTCTTACGAATGTTGTTATACAATTATTCACTATCTTAACGATATGAGTAGTTAAAGTCTAAAGGTGGTCAATATTCCTTGCAACTCTTTTCACACAAAATTTTGTGGTTTTGATTCTCATCACTACTCTTGGTCCTCTTTGTCCTAAGAGTTGTACGTTTTTTAACTTTGACAACCATTATTTGATAAAGGTTGTAAAACATACCACATTTCACAACCTTAAAAATACGAGTTGTCAAGTGACAGTTGTAGATAACTGTTTTCCCGTAGTGTTAATTTATCCAACTTCGGACGTTTTTCCTAACTGATCATCTTTTCAACTGGTTGAAGACCACCACCACCACCTCCACCAGTTCTTGTTACTATTAATAATTTTGATGTTAGTTCAAGTATTTTACTTAATATCATCATTCTTGCAGTTATCATTTTTGTATCTGGTTTACTTCATCTTGATTTCATAAGTTAAAAAAAACCCTAAGTTGTATTTTTTTTTTTTGACGCGGGAAGGGCAAATTTAATTAAAAAACAAAGATGTCACCAAGAGTGACACCAGAGTTACAAAAAAAGAAAAAGGAAAAACAACCCGCCCACGAAGGAGCAAACTCAACACAGATACAAAGAAAAACTTCAACACTAAGCTCCCAAAGAGAAACTTAGGACCCTTGACAAACCAGAACCCAAGAGAAATGGGTAACGGAAACTAATCAATCTTCAAAATCCTCATTTTCATCTTGAAACGAGCATTTTACGGCATCAATTTGCTCATCATTGTCTGTCTCGGTGTCGAAATCTCTCAAACCATCATCATCCTCAAAGGGAGGCGCTTCCATCTCAGATTGAGATTTAGAATTCTCCAAAATATTCTTACACATAGATCTCATCAAAGGATGGTCAGAGATACCCATCAATTTGTTGAAAGCGATTTGAGAATCTATTTCTGCATCAGTAACAGAGACAGTAGCAGACTTGACTTGATGATCTTGAGTCAAACGCCTAGAAGAAGTGGATTTTTTCTTCTTCTTTTTCCGAACCGTAATCCAACTCAAATCTTCTGGAATACTCGCCTCCGAATTCCCCTTCACATCAGAATTAGAAGTCACACTTGGAGTTGAGCACCCAATTGTTTCGGTAGAAACTAAATTTTGGCGTTCCCCTCCTCTGGAGTCTAATGCTGTTTCCAAAGACATAGCAACTGCAATTATCGAATCAGAGCAAGGTATATCTGAATCTAACTGATTATCCACTGTCATTTGATCCTTATTGCCTTGATGTAGACTATTATCCTCTTCATCTTCCCCAAATAAAATATCCTTGCCTTTCAGTTCTTCTTCTGTTGCTTTGTTAATATTCTTATTTTGCTCATTCATTACAACATCAGCATCAATAGATAAAGACTCAAATGGATTCTTGTTTATACAAGAGACCTGAGCTTGATTGATTTTACCTGAATTTTTCTTCTTTCTTGCATACTTCCATTCCCTAGCTTGTGTTTGAATGAAAACCTCACAAGAGATTGGTGGGGTAACCATGGTCCCTGCAATCTCGTCAGAGTTCTCCATCTCCAGTGTTTGAAATCTTTCACCCGAAACCTCCTCAGATTGAGAAGACACATCTGTTAGGTTTCTTCCATCAGTTGTCTCCTCTTCAACTATCATAGGGATTTTTTCGGCTCTGTCCTCGTCTCTATCACTTGTGTTAACAATCAATTCAGAATTGTTTTGATCGCCTACAGCTTCAGTAACCAAAATTGGATTTACCGGCCCCCAGTTTTCCTTAGTCTTAGGAATTAAGCCGCATTTGACATTAGTATGCCCAAAAGTCTTGCAATGAGAACAAGCATCGGGTTTCCATGGATACTCTGCCTTCACTACCAGATTTACATCATCCATTAGAATAGATAACTCTTTCGGGAACTCGCAATCCGCCGCAACTTCAACCAAAACTCTCGCGTATGACATCCTTAACTTCAAAGTTGTTGGAGTGTCGGTCATGATTGGAGTGCTAACGATGCTTGCAATCTTTGATAACCCCAATTCATTCCAAAGATAAAGAGGAACCTGCCTGAGATTCATCCATACCGGCACTGAAGTAATAGCATCAATATTTTTCTCAAGATCAATTGACCAGGGACGAATCAGAAATAGTTTTTGAGCTATGAAAATTGAACCCAATTCTAACACTTTAATCCTGTCTTCTTCTTGAGAAAATTTGAACAAAAAAGCATGTTTACCATGAATAGTCATGGAGAAATCTCCTTTCAATTTCCACTGAGTATTTAATTTTTCTTTCACAAATGGAAATTGAAGTTTCTTCCCAACAAAATACCCTACTACATAAGCTTCACAATTAGTAAGATGGGTTTTTAGTTCACCTGAGTTGAAAACTGCTGTGATTACTCCATTGATGTCCTCGGCTTTAGCAAAAGAAAGCTTTGTTGACAGGGTTTCTTTGTTGTTACCTAAACATCCAGCATATGATAATCTTTGTTGAGATTGATTCATACCCATCGATTGAATTGATTGTGGATCTGCGATTGGGTTAGTGTGTGAAACTCCATTCACCCCCAAAGATGGAAAATCCCCAAGTCCTAGAAGAGGATTGGAATTGACATCATGGATGCCTGCCATTGAAAACTCTGAAGAAAAATCGCCTGTCAAGTCTCTGTTCACATCATCATTTGATACCGTGTTCTTGAGAGAAATCTAGATCGAGAAAATACAGGGTAAAATGAATGGATTCGTAGCTGAAGTGATGGGAGTGAAAACTGTTGATGCAGTGATGAAAGATGGGTTCGACTAGAGAACAGATGAAAATGATCCAGGGATTGAGAAATTAAAAATTGAGATGCTGAAACTGTGAAATCCGAGAAATAAAAAAGGTTTTCGATCTATAACGAAACTGAGAGAATATCAAACTCCTTACATCCTTCTTCGCTGGATCTATCTAACAAATCTCTCCTAATGACTTTCGTTCCTAGTGAAATCCTAATGATCTTTTCTCATAGAATAGACACAGAAACTACCAGAATTTTCATTACCAGAATATCAATCTTCTTTTTACTATTAAGAAACTTATGCCAACTACCAAAACTTGGTCAGAGAGTTGCTTATACATCTTTTTCAACCCTAAGTTGTATCACAGCCGTGAAGTAAAGAATCCTATAAGGAGCTCCATATAAATGTAATAGCTTTACAAGGACCAGCCTCTAATACCATAAGTATGACAGATGTGTTTCAACAAAAAAGAAAGAGTAAAATTAATCAAACGGTGCAACAACTTTTTTTTTTGAGGAGAAAGGTTAAGATTTTAAAACAAAAAAGAGAATACAAGAGAAAGTGACTAAGCGTGTCTCAAGGGAAGGTCAAAGCCAACACCAAAAACAAAAAACCAAACGGCGGTCAAAAGCCAGCTCCGCAACTAAACAACAGCAAAAAGAGTAACCACTCCAGAGACAATACTAGGGACGTTTTTTAGTTTGCGATCTTTGTCCTCTTCCCAAATTTTCGTTATTTGGATTCCCATTCTTACCATTCCAGGAAAGTCTATGAAGCTCTCTTTCTTTCCATTTTGAAGCCTTGTCCTCGTTCGACAAGTATTTAAGAGATTTCTCAAATTCAATATCTTCCATTTCCTCCCTAACCCCATCATCTGCCTGAAAAGATGAGACATTCTCATTACTTAAAATTCTGAAGGAGTTATTGGTGCATACTGTACTAGATGAGCAACCATTCTCCTCGTTGTTGGTGCCCCCTGTATCCATCTTAGCAGGAGATCTCCTGCTTGATGCAGTCTTCCAGCTCCCATCGTCACTTTCCGGGGCTACATTCTTTGCAACAGCTACTCTTGTAATATTAATCACAGGAGCAACTTGATTCATACCCTGGTTGCAAGTATTTTCTGCGATGCTTGCACACCTGACTGGAGAGTTCTTGCTTAACCGTTTTCCTGTCCCCTTATCAGCATTCTTCTCCAAACGGTGCAACAACTTGATCCAACGGCACAGAAACTGTTTGCTTATAAAGCTTTCCCACGCAGCTGCGTGGGATAGCACTGCTCAAACTAAAATACCGATTACATCAATTTTTAACGCGTAAAGTTGTTGAAAAGATGGGATTCCTTTTCGGTCTAACATCAATAACTAGTGCAACTTTTGAATCAAGCCAATGGCTCATATATGAGTTAAAATTTATACTCTTATCAAGAACTTAGAAACCTTGATAATATTTTTCGGAGATATACGAGCATCGTGGTGTTGCTCGTATAGAGCTCCTAGAGCTCTAGTAGTGAAGGGTGGAAGCAAGGACTTTGTAACTTGAACTTTGTATTGATTGATTCTTGCTACCTTACTTACTTACAAATGAATACAACACGCCTATTTATAGGCTACAAAAGAAGAAGAGAACTATGCCTATGGAGGCTAACAACTATGCTTATGGAGGCTAACAACTATGCCTTTGGAGGCTAACAACTATGCCTATGGAGGCTTACCAAACCAACTACTAGACAATCTAGTATTCTTGTTTGATTTGTCTAACCCTAGAACACTCATTTTACACATGTTAATTGTCTAATATTGACTCTATACATCCTAGATATTTCTAGGTTAGTCTAGATAGGTGTGAACTCTTGACTAAGTTGGTGTTGAATATTCAACACTCCCCCTCAACACCTACTTTCCAACTTCTCTTTATCTTATACGTTTCGGTCCCCTTCATAGTTTAAGGATGTTTCGGTCCTCTTCATAGTTTAAGGACGTTTTGGTCCTCTTCATAGTTTAAGGACGTTTCGGTCCTCTTCGGAAGTTTAAGGACATTACGGTCCTCTTCGTAGTTTTAGAAAATACGGGTTCCATCGTAGTTTAGGGACATTGCGGTCCTCTTTGTAGTTTTAGAACATAATCTCATCACCACTTGGTGATTGCTTCCGTTTCTTCACAACATTTTTGTTGTTTCTTCTTCTATTCATCTTTGTTCCAGTCACGCTTTTGTTCGAAAACTGTAACACTTCTTTGGTTATCCAGATTCTCTCACAATCTTTCATTTCGTCAAGCTTCTGCCACAAGCTCTAACTATTTTTCTTCTTGTTATTTGATGTTACAAATTTGCCACTTTATCCAGATTTGCCACATTTCTGAATTCGTAACAGATTTGCCACGCTATGACATAATTGTCACACTTTGGTTTGTACGTATTTAAACAAACACCTGTAAACCCATTTAGACTTCATTTGGACATTACAAATTAGGTAATTCCAACACTCCCCCGTAATTTGTAATGGCTCTGTTTTTTTTTTGATATTCACCCAATCTCCGTTTGCGGCTCTTATCTCCTCTCCTCATGCTTGCTTCGCTCGCAGTAAACTCTTTATGTTTGCCGCCACGTACCGCCGTTTTTTTTTTTTTTTTTTTTCTTCTTCTTATCACGAGTATGATTTAGTATCTCGTGACAAACATGCCATGCTTTTCTTCGACAATTGAGGAAGCAATCTGTTGCTCTTACCCTCAATATTTTTATTTTTTTTTTCTTCCCGATTTGAGGAAACAACCACTTATTGTTCTTACCCTCAAACCCTTCTCTGATCACTTATTAGGAAGTGACCCTTTCTTCTTCTCTTTTATCTTGTTTTTTTTTTTTCATGGAGACCCCATTTTTTTTTTTCATGGAGACCCCATTTCTTCTCTTTTAGTATTTCTTGCTCATTTAGTATGTCTTCTAACTTCTGCGTGCAAGCCTCTACAAATTCAACATTTTTGAAATGTCGATATTACAAAAGCTTTGTCTTGTAGTAGCAGTAGTTTTTTCTTCTTCCAGTGGATACATGTCCACCGGCTTCGTGTCACAAGTAGAAACTTGATGTTGTCGTGACAAACATGGCTTTCTTTCCATTTTTTTTCTCTCAAAACCGAGTAGGTCGTCTCATTGAGGCTCTCTTCCCACAATATGAGGAGGCGATCATTTGAAGCTCTCTTCCCTCAATATATGGAGGCATTCGTTGTTGACGTTTTCATGATATCGGCTTCTAAAACTCTTGAACGATTGTGGAGGCAATCCTTGGTGCACTCTTCCCACAATTGTCTTTAGAATTTTGTAAACAATTTGAGGAGGAAAATTATTGCTCTCTTCCCTCAAACTTGTCTTCTGGTCACTTATCAAAAAGTGATTTCTTTTTTTTCTTCTCTACTTTTCTTTTTCCACATGGAGGCGTTTTGCTCCTGTGAAGGTAGGATTTTTTTTTTTTTTTTTTTTTTTTTGACAGTTGGAATGGTTGAAATCTTCTTAGTGGTGTTTGCATCTTCTCCTTCTTAAACTTCATATCTTCTCAACTCGAAAGCTTTGAAACCCATCAATTCGTAGCGGAAACTTTTACGCCCATTTCGGATCGAACGAGCTGTGATACCAAGTTAAAATTTATACTCTTATCAAGAACTTAGAAACCTTGATAATATTTTTCGGAGATATACGAGCATCGTGGTGTTGCTCGTATAGAGCTCCTAGAGCTCTAGTAGTGAAGGGTGGAAGCAAGGACTTTGTAACTTGAACTTTGTATTGATTGATTCTTGCTACCTTACTTACTTACAAATGAATACAACATGCCTATTTATAGGCTACAAAAGAAGAAGAGAACTATGCCTATGGAGGCTAACAACTATGCCTTTGGAGGCTAACAACTATGCTTATGGAGGCTAACAACTATGCCTTTGGAGGCTAACAACTATGCCTATGGAGGCTTACCAAACCAACTACTAGACAATCTAGTATTCTTGTTTGATTTGTCTAACCCTAGAACACTCATTTTACACATGTTAATTGTCTAATATTGACTCTAGACATCCTAGATATTTCTAGGTTAGTCTAGATAGGTGTGAACTCTTGACTAAGTTGGTGTTGAATATTCAACAATATGCTCTATGCCACTGACAATCATCCAAATCCAAATGCATCATATGAGATTGCCTGTAGGAAAATTTGATGAGGACATCCTGTTATAGAAACTAAATAACAAGCCAGAAATTCACAAAAGCTAGTAGATAAAAATTTAACATATAGGACTATTTAACGTTTGGTACCCAACAAATATCCAACACATTGCTTTGGTACATAACATTTTAAAAATTAAGGGTTAGTACCTAAATCAGCCGTTGACTGTCAATCTCAAACTTTGACCAAATTATTTTTTTTTTTATTAATTGTTAATTAAAATTATATATAATTTTACCCTTATATCCCTAACTGTATCTTCTTCGTCGGTTCCTCTTTTCATTCCTGAATCAACTTTACCCGGTTTGAAAACTCCACCATTTTGAGCAAATCAGCTTTTAACTCAAGGATAAATCAACCTATCATCATTGAATATCATGCATTGGAGTTAAGAATTGATAACTAATAAAACCTTCCATCACCATTTTCACCAATTAATTAAATTCTTCAACTAATTCAAAATGGGTTTCTAGTTCTACTGACCATTCTCCTACCTCTGATTTTGATTGAACAAAAAATGGATTGTTTACCGGAAGACCAACCTTATGTTGAGCTTGTTGATGATGATGCAAGGCTAGTGATGAGCCTGAGTTGAATGTTGGATCATCCATGATTTACTCTTTTTAGATCGGAATAACTTCGGGTGATACTTTGTCAATTTCATCTTGAAATGAAATTAAAGTCCAAAAAAAATGAAAATTCAAAACTGCACTGAAAATCATGAAGAAGGGTGATACTTTGTCAATTTCCCTTGTCAATTTCGAGTGAATTGTTGTGTTTGATTTTAGGGTTAAATGTTTTACAGTATAAAGAAAGGGTTTCTATTAAATTAGGTTTTCCACTTAGTAATAGGTTTGGAGATAAAAATGTGGCGAACATGTGGATTTTAGGTTCCTCAAACATGGGTCGAGATAACTTTGATGTGTCTGTATCAGTTAGATTTTTTTTCTTCAGCTGGCTTTTAATGGCGGCCGTTGATAATATTTTTGAAAAAAATACGGAAAATAAAATATAGACTAGCCAAACGTTGACTTTAACTGTCAACGACAGGTTTAGGTACTGACCCTTAATTTTGGAAATATTGGGTACCAAAGCAATGTGTTGGACATTTGCTAGGTACCAAACATTAAATAACCCTAACATATATACATTCCTCATAAATTTTATCATAGCAAGATCCAGTAATGACGGACAACAGGTGTTTTTATACATGCCGTGTTACAGAAACTATTTTTGTTTTCGGTTAGTTAGAGATTGTATATTTTTATATATAAAAAAATGGTCCACGAGTTATAACCCCAAAGGTGTTACTATTCATTCATAAAAACCTATCAAAATAAAAATAACACAAAAACCCCATCAAAACAAAAGTAACACAAAAACCCCAAAGAATTTGATGAAACCAATTTTGAAATTTGGGGTTTTTGTATTAATTTTTAAAAATTTGGGCTTTTTGTATAAATTTTGTTTAAGATGGAGTTTTAGTAGATCCCAACATTTGAATGGGGTTTTTGTGCCATAAGTTTAGTCACCTTGAATTTTTATGACTAGTTCTGATAAAAAAATCTATAATTTAAGGGAAGTTATTAGTTTGTAGGAGAGGGAAGAAGAATAAAGAAGAAGCTTGTTTCGGATAATAACTTTACCGAAGAAGGAACCATATTACATCCAACCCCTAGTGTTTCGAATACAAAAAGTATATTTCGAATACAAAAAAAGGTTTTTTTTAGGTTTCGACTTTTTTCTTCTTCAAAATATTGTTTTCTTTAAGTTTAGGTTTGTCTTTTCTTTTCCTAATTGTATTTGCTTATGTTGTTCATAACGTTATGTATTTCCTATTGAGTGTTTCAACTTGAAACAATGGGTGAAAAAAAAAGACTCATATCGCTTTCCCACTTCAAACACATTTTTTTCCTGCAAAACCCGTTTATCACCAAATCGATTTCCATGGCGATCTGATCCAATCGAGAGTAAACCTTAGGACTCCTAGGGGCTAAAAGGTAGATTAAGATCTGGGAGTTGTGGAATTGAGGAACCGATGAAAGACATAATTTTGAATGGTATTTTGGAATCTTATTCCTAATTATCTTTTATTTAGATCTGATTTCTTGATTTGGGCAAGTTTCGTTGTTTTTGATGTCCAGAAGAGGGTTATTTTTACTGTACAACTGGTTCTAATGCTAGCCTAATATTTTGATTTCTATTTTGTCATATCTTCTTTGTTGAATCGCTAGATCTACGAGTACTCGTTTAGGATTTTTAGTTTTTTTTTTTATTTAACATTTTCATGTTGCTGCTTTTTTCCTTAGTGTCGTTATCGTGCCTCCTCGCTTAGGGGTTTTTAGATTTGTGTTCATCTGCTGTTAGGGGTTTTATAGATTTGTGTTCATATGCTGTTAGGACTTCTTGATTATATAAGTTGTAATGTTTTGATGGTTGAGTGGTAATCAAAATTGGGACTTCCAAATTATAACTATTGAAAGGAAAAATTGAAAACTTTATTATATGATTTCTATGAATTTGGGGTTTAAATTGGTTTTTTTTAAAGGAATTTCAAGTGGAGTTTCTTAAAATGGGTTCTTGTAACATGGATTTTTAGTTTAATATGGTAAATGAGAACTTTCATGTTAGTCCGTGATCGAATTCTTAGTTTGTTGTTTCTGGTGGCCTTGTAGCCAATTCCTTATGGTTTTTCATTTACTGTAGTAGTTGCCTCAATTATGTATGAAAATCTACCCATCAATGTTCATAAACAAATAGATCGTATATCCAGGAATCTTTTCTGGGGACATGATTCCTCAGTCAAAAAGCTTCATCCTATTAGTTGGGATAAAGTAACAAAACCAATATCTGAAGGAGGACTAGGCATAAGAAAAAACAGTGATCATAACAAGGCACTTCTCATGAAAAGAATTTGGAATTCACATGAACAACCTAACTCCATATGTGGAAGTCTCTGCAGTGAAAAATATCTCAACCAACAACCAATTCTACAGGGCATTGATACCATACCATCTTCCAACAGTACTCAATGGAGATAGTTAGCTTCACTCCTCCCTCTCATGCAACAATTGATTTTTTATCGTATTGGAAATGGGTTATCAACACCAATAGACGCCAATTGGATTCCACACTCCCCAAACCTAGACCCAGCTCAATGTTACCCTATCCGGAAAGTTGATGATATCATTGATCCGATATCTCATAACTGGAACCAGGAAAAATTAAACACCCTACCCAATCTTACAGCTCAAAAAATAATAAACATCCACCTACCCCAAGATAGCCCCAAGGAAAAAATAATCTGGCCCCACTAAAAATCTAGAAAATACACTACTTCTTCGGGATACAAATGTCTAACCCAAGGTCAACCTACTCAAAACCACCTCCCACCTATAAAATTCATATGGACTTTACCGTGTCCACCAAAAATTTAGCTCTTCTTGTGGAAAGTCTACCAACCTCCTGTCTCCTACATCACATCCATCTGACCAACTCTGACATTTTCCCCAGATGCAACACTAATCAAGAATCAGCGTATCACCTGCTAATTCACTTCCCAACTGCGACTTCATCTTGGAACACCTTATTCACTCATCTATCAACCTTACCAAACTCCAATTATAACCCCACATGTCCTTTAATGTCTCAAACAACCACTTCCAAAATTCTACAACAATCAACACTAGTATCTGTCATCTCTAATGTTTGATTTCTACTTTGGACCTTATGGTTGGCCAGAAATGAACTAATTTACCGCCAAAAGCAAACAAAATCATAAGATATCCTAGCTTGGGCCAAAAAAAAACAAGAAGAATATTCTATGGAATTAGCTTCCTTACCTCCTATGTTACCTGGAGATTCATCGGGAATTAACCACTCACGAAATTCCAAAATGATCTCGACAATTTCAGTAAGATGGTGTTGATGGTGGTTTTTAGCTTAGGCTTAAAATCTTAAAACCCTAGTCAGATATTGACGTCATAGAACTTGAGTAATAATATCTCCACTAAGCGCATTTATTGAACCCTTCAATATGATGTCTGCGAGAATATTACCAGGGTACCTTTTTTTAATACTAATTAGGGTTTTGATAGGCCAAACCCTAATTCCCACACCACATGTGCAAACGTCATGCCGTGCCATCCACATATCCTCGCTAAGGCATGCCAACCATGCCAGCCGCAACAACGTGCCAATGGAAAACCATACCAGCCACATCTCCGCGCCAACGGATGCCAACCATGCCAGCCGCACCACCGTGCCAATGGTAAACCATGCCAGCTACATCTCCGCGCCAAGGCATGACAACCATGCAAGCCGCACAACCGTTCCAATGGAAAACCATGTCATCCACATCTCCGATCCAAGGCATGTCAACTATTCTAGACGCACCACTGTGTCAATGGAAAACCATGCAAGCCACATCTCCCCGCCAAGGCATGCCAACCATTCCAGCTGCACTACTGTGCCAATGGAAAACCATGCCAGCCACGTCAACCGCGCCAAGGCATACAATCCATGCTAGCCGCACCATGTGCCAATGACGTGACAAATCCTTGGCCCCACCACTCCAAGCCAACCGCACCAGGCCTTAGCCCCAACCATGCTAGCTGCACCATGCGCCAATGGCATCCCAAACCCTTGGCCCCACCATGCCAAGCCATCCGCGCCATTTTCATTGACCCCACCATGCCGACCTTCCCTATGCGGATAGCCAAAACGAAGGTGTGCGCCGATCAACGACCACCCTTCCATCCTAGATGCAAATCCTAGCCGTCCAAGATCGCCAAACAACGCATGGTAACCTTTGGCCCAAAACCCTAGTTCTGGCCACGCCAAGTCGCGTCAAGGCATGCCATGCCACATGTGCCAATGGCATGCCAACCACCTTGTCGCGCCATACCATGCCGTCCTACCCTTTGCGGCTACCAAAACAAAGGTGTGCGACGGTCAACGACCACCCTTCCATCCTAGTTGCAAATCCTAGATGTCCAAGGTCTCCAAACAACGCATGGTAACCTTTGTCCCAAAACCCTAGTTTTGGCCATGCCAAGCCGGGCCAAGGCATGCCATGCCATATGTGCCAATGGCATGCCAACCACCTTGTCGCGCCATACCATGCCGTCCTTACCTATGCATCTACCAAAACTAAGTAGTGCGACGATCAACGGCCACCCTTCCATCCTAGATATGAATCCTAGCCGTCCAAGGTTGCCAAACAACGCATGGTAACCTTAGAATTCTTCCTGAGTTTTAATTTCGGGAAGTTTTCACCTCCCGAGCGAGCTCAAAACATAAATATTCCCGCGTTAGAAGATAGAAAAATATTTTCCATACAGAATGGAGGGGCGGATCATCAAAATCCGAGTCCTTATGAGAATTCTACATCGATTCTAGTGAAGGGCGCTAATTAGGGTTTCAGCATACCAAACCCTAATTTAGAAAATCCGCAAATGCTTCCCTTATAAGCCATACACTGTTAGTGGCTCCAATCCACGTTCAATTCATGCCGGCCAAGCTTTCATGTCGCTATCTACCAAACGAAGAGGTGCGACGATCAACGACCACCCTTCTGTTTAAGATGCAGATCTTAGCCGTCCAAGGTCACCCGCTAACGCATGGCCACCTTTGGCCCAACGGCAAAAATCGTAGCCTGGCTACGCCAAAATCCTAGCCTGGTCCCGTCAAAATCCTAGCCTGGTCCCGCCAAAATCCTAGCCTGGCCACGCCAAAATCCTAGCCTGGATACGACAAAATCCTATCTTGGCCACGACTCCATGCCAAATCCATGCCGGCCCGCTACATGCCACTGGCTGCCAAAACAAAGGCGTATGAGGATCAACGGCCACCCTTCCATCCTAGATGTAAATCTTAGACGTCCAAGGTTACCAGCTAACGCATGGCAACCTTTGTCCCTAGTTTGGTCGCGCCTAAACAAAGCCAAAACCCTAATTTTTGTCCGAGCCTAAACTAGGCCATATTAAAGCCATACTGATCATGTTTTTATGCCACAGGATACCAAACGAAGGGTTGCAATAATCAACTGCTACCTTTCCTCTTAAGATGCAAAATATCGACCGTCGAAGGTCACCACCGAGCCGTCAAGTCTCCCAAGCAAAATTTTCCAGGAAACAACAACGTGGTACATGTTTTCCACGAAAACACTCGAGACATCAACGCATGTCACAAACTGGGGGAAGCTCATTGGGTATTGGTTTGGAGGTTTACAACGTGCGGCGTACACTATGCCCGTTATAAGAAAGTGTCATAAGGATGAGGAGGTTAGTAAATACAGGTATTAATGGTGAAACACTTTCTTTTATGGAACATCATTTCCAGGCATTACTGGTTACCACCTCCTCCCATTCACTCACCCGTTTTCCATTTCTTAATGATACCAGAGTACAATTCACTTCGACTTGTATAAATAGGTCTTACGTATTTCCACCGAACAACAAGTTCATGTGAGGAACATACAACACTCAGAAAAAATTTGCTATCTCTCTATCTGTTGGCTTCCCACTTTCTGATACAAGTCATAAAACAACTACTCTTCCAGAATCAACTATTCTGGTCTTAACACTTTCTTCGCTTCCTTCCCGAAAACCAACCCTTCTCCTTCACTTTGTGACCGAAGCAAGTCTAGATCGTCCATTTCTTGGTTTAGGCCGGATTTGTACATATTGATCTCTCGAATCTAAAGTACTCCATTACAGTACATTGTTTAGGGTTTAAATTTATTTCTCACCCACACACCCGAAATTACGAAAATCTGCTGAAACAGTTTTCACCCTCAAACAATTGGCGACCACAGTGGGAGGTTGATCTTTCAGTTACAATGTCAGTTTTCAACCATCGATCTCATGGTTTGACCTAGACATCAAGATGGTAGAAGCAGGCGATCCTCCGAGGGATCGACGACTCAGTTACCAGACGACCCGATTATCAGTCTTGACACGGCAAGGGATGACTGGGGACTGTCTGGAGATTAAAAGAGAATGATCCAACCAGGGATCGACGTCTCGATTATCTGATGAGACGATTGGGGACTTTCCATGATCACGGCGGTGCTTCCCATAAAACTCGGTCTTACACCAGAAAGGTTCCCTTTTCATCAGGATACCTAGACAAGATACATGGTTTGTTATTTCAAGTTATCACGGGAATGATAACATCGATAGCCATGTTATGTTTCACCCCATGTCATCTACCAACACACGGTTCCATGGTTTTACTGAAATGTTTGTGTCACTTGCAATCGTAACCAAGACAACATCATTCCCAAAAAAATCCATTCCAAAAGAATAATCCAAAAACCTGAAGGTAACATTTGTCTATCAACCCTAGAAATCCATGAAATCAAAACCATAAACTAGGAATTTCATTTACCTTTCAAAAAAAAAAAAACGTCGCCCACCCGTACGTGCCTACTTTGCATGATAATGATTACACGTCACCATTCATGAGGTAGCCGATGTTATGACGATGATTTTCTAGAGGAATTGTTTATGATGAAGTATTTCTACAAGTTTATGAAAGGCATACCCATGGCTAGGGTTTACACCAGTTCATAAGAAAAATATTTCTACAGATTTATGGAAGGCATTCCTATGGCTAGGGTTTGCACCAACACAAGAAAACAAGAAAACAAATCGAAAGACAAACACTGGAGTACATAGTTAGAATATGCTTGTCCACTTTATTGCTACCGCTAACACCAAGACGTGATAATAAATATACGAGATAAAAAGGGGAGACAACCCCTTTCATAAACATAAAATTTTTTGGAATTTGAATAAGGAAAGGATTTCCTATTTGAGCTACGTATGGAAAGAGGCATCTGGGCCCGCAAGAACAAGTCCGTGCAACGACAAGCCAGTGTCATGCCAAGCCAGCGCCCATTCCAAGCCGATACAACGCTAATAACTTGCATATTTCCAGCACCAGCAGCTTGTATCCTTTCTAGTGCTAACATCTTGCATCTTTCCAGCACCAGCAGCTTGCATCTTTCTAGCGCCAACAACTTGCATATTTCCAGCGCCAACAACTTGCATCCTTTCCATCACTAACAACTTGCATCCTTCCAGCGCTAAAAACTTGCATCTTTCATCCTTCCAGCGTTGCTCTTAAACGCCCAGTAGAAGGGAATCAACAATCTAATTTCATCACACGTAAAGATCATGAACAACTTCTCCAAAATTGAAGCAAATAAAATTAGCAACCACCCTGAGTTCACAAAAACTCTTTTCCTATCATGAGATATATGATTTCTGGGGACTTTTCCTGCAAAACCGTGCATTCTATGATGAAACATTTATATGAGATTCCATCCAGGAAGTCGTTCCCAAACCCCAACCTCTCTTGGAAAGCACGATTGATAGATGGAACTGGGGACTCCTAACCACTGTTCACTTGAGAGGTGTCCAGTTTGAAAACACACTGATTGATTGACGCATCCTCTCCGCTTCAACGTCCTCCAGCAACAGATCCGCTTCAACGTTCGCTTCAGCAGTCGCTCCTCTTTAACCTTCTCTCTAGCAGCCGCTCCGCTTCAGCGTTCTCTCCATAAGTTTCTCCAAGATTCGAAGACGAAGCATTAGTGTTTTTTTCTCTATAAGTTTCAACGTCCTCTCCAAGAATCGAAGCCACTTCAATTCCTCCTTTCCGCCAAAGATCGTGTTCCAGGGAAGTTTGCTCGCTTACGCATCCAGCCAACCTACTTTTTTCCCATGATAATGTAGTCTCTTCTGATCACACCTGCTGCCGAGAACCGGTGCCTCTCATTTTTTGATACCAGCGAGAGATTCACTAAAACACGATCACTACAAATATGGAAACATGTAAACCATATTTAGGGACTGAGGATCTACATAGAATCCCTTCACTGTCAAAGCTCAGAAGACACGGTAAACCAAAAGGTCATAATCACGACAAGGTCATTTACTCTTCAAGGGTGCAGTGTATTACCTCTCTGTCTAGAAGATGCCTGCAACACTTTACAAGGCCACGGTGGATCCCAAGACATCTCAGAAGAAACAACTTCAAAAACTGAAGAAAAAAAATGCGACTGGGGACTGCCCATCGCAGTCATTCCCGATGACCATCAAAGATTCATGAGATAACCACAGAGACGCGGCTGAAAAATTTTCTAGACAAAAAAGAGGGAGCTACGATAAACAACATAACTCTCTCATTCCTACCTCTTCGCTATTTATTTCGTCCATGTGCATCCCAACAACACATCCAGAAGAGTACAATAATCTTGTATTAAATCCCGTGGACATGATTCAATGCGATGCAATGAAAGTAGGCTACACAAGGAGACTACCAGCACAGGACGCTTTCACCCCCCTCAACCAGGTTATTTATGATTTCAACATCATCATTGTCGAAGTTTTACGAGCCGCATGAATTTCTCAACACGAAGCCGTACATGTGCATCGAAGAGTCCAAAAGCACACCACAGAGATACATTCACATGTTTGGCCGTGCCATCGGATCTAACAGAAATATAATTGGGGACTTCTCACTGCATCCCATTCCATACAATAATCAAATACTCAGAAAATGGTTCAAAGGATGTCTTTTGGAACAAAGTCCTTGAAGACTTGATAGCAGCACGTCGGCAATGAAACGTCTCCCAACTCATATGTTTCATCCAGTGGCTCCGGAAGATTTCGACCATACAAGCATCCACAACATATTGTCATCGCGATCATAAGGTCCATGCACTGAACAACCTAAAATCAAGGATGGACCGACAACGAAACCACATCCATATGTCCCAAGAATGCAATGGAGTTTGGTAAATTTTGGAATCCACTGGAGGGACACTGCAGACGAAAGCACATATCCTGACGAGCAACAGAAAATATAAGGTCAATACATGTTATCATACAGATGGGGTTTCTAGATTTTGCACAGAATAAAGTTTTCTTCTTGCTCCATGAACGAGAATAGATGACTCGGCGCGACTATGCCACCCCGGGCCCGTAACATCCCTCTTGAATTCTTCCTGAGTTTCACTATCGGGCCATTTTCACCTCCTAAACGATATCAAAACATAAATATTCCCGCGTAGGAATATAGGAAATTCTTTCCTGACTAAAATAGAGGGCCAAATTGTCAAAATACGAGTTCGTACGAGAATTCTACAACGATTCTAGTAAGGGGCGCTAATTAGGGGTTCAGCATGCTAAACCCTAATTTAGACAAAGTTGTCATTATCCTATGGAACTAAAACATGTTTTTATCTTCCCAAAGCCAATCGTCACCTTCCCACGGAACTGAAGAAAATTCTTATCTTCCTGAAGCCGTATTCATCTTCCCACGGAACTAAAGCAAGCTGTTATCTTCCCGAATCCAATAAACACGCCATGCCAGGCCAAAAGATCAGCGTCCGTGCCAAATTTACGCTAGCGGCTCCCATTCCAAACCAACCAATGCTGACGGCTCTTTCTAACCCAATCCAACGCTCACGGCTCCTTTCTACGTCGCCCGATACATGCGACTCCCATTCCAAGCCAACCAATGCTGACGACTCGTTCCAAGACAATTCAACGCTCACGGCTCCTTTCCAAGATGCACGATACCTGTGGCTCCCATTCCAAGCTGCTCCAGTGCTAACGGCTCCAATTCCAAGCCGACTAGTGCTAGCATCTTCCCTTCATACCAAATCTACACTAGCGGCTCCATTCCAGC
Source organism: Papaver bracteatum (assembly GCA_023529315.1). Classification (NCBI taxonomy): domain Eukaryota; kingdom Viridiplantae; phylum Streptophyta; class Magnoliopsida; order Ranunculales; family Papaveraceae; genus Papaver; species Papaver bracteatum. Next base: position 166,771 of record JAJJWX010000557.1, on the reverse strand, counting down.
CTAACCTGCAGTACCACGAGAAGAATTTACGTAAAGACGCCAAGTACGAGGATCATATATTCTCCTTACTTCCCGAAAAAGGTTAGACGAATCTTCCTGACCATCTTGCATGATTTACGTTTTGATTCTGTCCTTGTCTGTCGCCATCTTATGATTACCTCTCAACAATGCCCCTATTCCGAGCTAAGCATGAGACTTAATGTTGATGGTGATTTTTAGCTTAGGGTTAAATTCGTAAAACCCCAGTCAGATAGTGATGTCACAGAACTTGAGTAATAATGTCTCCATTAAGCGCATTTATTGAACCCTTTAATATGTCTGCGAGAAAATTACCAGGGTACCTTTTTTTAATACTAATTAGGGTTTCGATAGGCCAAACCCTAATTCCCACACCACATGTGCCAATGGCACACCATGCCAGCCACATCTCCTCGCCAAGGCATACCAACCATGCCAGCCGCACCACCGTGCCAATGGAAAACCATGCCAGCCACATCTCCGCGCCAAGGCATGCCAACCATGCTAGCCGCACCACTGTGCCAATGGCAAACCATGCCAGCCACACCTACGCTCCAAGGCATGCCAACCATGCGAGTCGCACCACCGTGCCAATGAAAAACCATGACAGCCACATCTCCGCGCCAAGGCATGCCAACCATGCTAGCCATACCACTATTTTAATGGAAAACCATACCAACCATATCTTCGCGCCAAGGCATGCAAACCATGCTAGTCGCACCACTGTTCCAATGGAAAACTATGCCAGCCACATCTCCCCGCCAAGGCATGCCAACAATGCCAGATGCACCACTGCGCCAATGGCAAACCATGCCAGCCACGTCAACCGCGCCAAGGCATGCCAACCATGCTAGCCGCACCATGCGCCAATGGAATGCCAAACCCTTGGCCCTACCAAGCCAAGCCAACTGCACCTTGCCTTGGCCCCAACCATGCTAGCTTCACCATGCGCCAATGGCTTGCCAAACCCTTGGACCCACCGAGCCAAGCCAACCGCACCTTGCCTTGACCCCAACCATGCTAGCCGCACCATGCACCAATGGCATGCCAAACCCTTGGCCCCACCATGCCAATCCATCCGCGCCATTTTCATTGGCCCCATCATGCTGACCTTCCCTATGCGGCTAACCAAAATGAATGTGTATGACGATCAACAACGACCCTTCCATCCTAGATGCAAATCCTAGACGTCCAGGGTCGCCAAACAACGCATGGTAACCTTTGGCCAAAAACCCTAGTTTTTTCCACGCCAATCCGCTCCAAGGCATGCCATGCCACATGTGACAATTGCATGCCAACCACCTTGCCACGCCATACCATTCCGTCCTTCCCTATGCGGCCAAAAAAACGAAGGCGTGCGACGATAAACGACCACCCTTCCATCCTACATGCAAATCCTACCCCTCCAAGGTCGCCAAACAACGCATGGTAACCTTTGGCCGAAAACCCTAGTTTTGGCAACGCCATGTCGCGCCATACCATGCCGTCCTTCCCTCTACGGATACCAAAACGAAGGCGTGCGATGATCAATGGCCAACCTTCCATCCTAGATGCAAATCCTAGCCGTCCAAGGTAACCAAACAATGCATGGTAACCTTTGGCCCAAAACCCTAGTTTTGTCCATGCCAAGGCGCGCCAAGGAATACCATGCCACATGTGCCAATGGCATTCCAACCACCTTGCCGCGCCATACCATGCCGGCCTTCCCTATGTGACTACCAAAACGAAGGCGTGAGACGATCAATGGCCAACCTTCCATCCTAGATACGAATCCTAGCCGTCCAAGGTTGACAAACAACGCATGGTAACCTTAGAATTCTTCCTAAGTTTTACTTTCGGACTGTTTTCACCTCCCGAACGAGCTCAAAACCTAAATATTCCCTCGTAAGGAGATAAAAAATTCTTTTCCGTACAACATAGAGTGGAGGACCATCAAAATCCGAGTCCATATGAGAATTCTACATCGATTCTAGTGAAGGGCACTAATTATGGTTTCAGCATACCAAACCCTAATTTAGACAAAGCCGCAAGCACTTGCCTTCCAAGCCACACGCTGCTAGTGTCTGCACTTCACGTTAAATCCATGTTGGTCATGCTTTCATGCCGCTTGCTACCAAACAAAGGATTGCAACGATCAACGGACACCCTTCTATTTAAGATGCAGATCTTAGCCGTCCAAGGTCACCAGGTAACGCATGGCCACCTTTGGCCCAACGCCAAAAATCCTAGCCTGGTTATGCCAAAATCCTAGCCAGGTCACGTAAAAATCCTAGCCTGGTCACGCCAAAATCCTAGCCTGGCCAAGCCAAAATCCTAGCTTTGCCACGACTCCATGCCAAACCCATGTCATCCTGCTACATTCCACTGGCTGCCAAAACGAAGGCGTGCGACGATCAACGGCCACCCTTCCATCCTAGATGCAAATCTTAGCCGCCTAAGGTTACCATCTAATGCATGGCAACCTTTGGCCCTAGTTTGGTCGCGCCTAAACAAATCCAAAACCCTAACTTTTGGCTGAGCCTAAACTAGGCCATATTAAATCCATACTGATCATGCTTTCATGCCACTGGATACCAATCGAAGGGTTACAATAATCAACGACTACCTTTCCTCTTAAGATACAAAATCTCGACCGTCGAAGGTCACCACCGAGCCGGCAAGTCTCCCAATCTCAACTTTCCAAACAAAAAACAACGTGATACATGTTTTCCATGAAAACACTCGAGACATCAACGCATGTCACAAACTGGGGGATGCTCATTGTGTATTGGTTTGGCGGTTTACAGCGTGCGGCGTACACTACGCCCGTTATAAAAAAGTTTCATAAGGATGAGGCGGTTAGTAAATACAGAGAGTAATGGTGAAACACTTTCTTTTATGGAACATCAATTCCAGAAGTTACCGGTTACCACCTCCTCCCATTTACTCACCCGTTTTCAATTTCTTAATGAGACCATAGTTCGTTTCACTTCGACTTGTATAAATAGGTCTTACATATTTCCACTAAACAACAAGTTCAAGTAATGAACATACAACACTTAGAAAATATTTGCTAGCTCTCCATCTGTTGGCTTCCCACTTTTTGATACAAGTCGTAAAACAACTACTCTTCCAGAATCAACTATTCTGGTCTCAACACTTTCTTCGCTTCCCTCCCCAAAACCAACCCTTCTCCTTCACTTTGTGACGGAAACAAGTCTGGAATGGCCATTTCTTGGTTTATGCCGGATTTGTACAGATTGATCTCTCGAATCTAAAGTACTCCCTTGCAGTACATTGTTTAGGGTTTAAATATGTTTCTCACCCACACACCTGAAATTACCAAAATCAGTAGAAACAGTTTTCACCCTCAAATAGATGGTCTACACCAAACTTGAACTGGATTAAGATTAACACAGATGGAGCGGACAGGGCGTATCCGGGTTTCGAAGGTGTGGGTTTCATGTGCAGAGATTCTGAAGCATGAACAATTATTCCTTTATCTCAACCTCTAGGAATTACAACAACCTTAACTGCAGAAACTTGGGCTCTGCTTTTGGTATCAAGAACAACAACAGAAAGGAAATGACAAAAATTTCTCTTCGAGACGGGCTCAACAAACCTTATGCTCTTCATCACATATGATATTGAACCCCCTTGGCACATCTCAGAGATGATTGAAGAAATAAAATATAGATTATGGCAGATTCTACAGGCCTCTATCCAACATAACTATAGAGAAGGAAATCAAGCATCAGATGGCTTAGCTAACCATGCGGCAGACGATAGTCAAATGGGAAACTTTTCAACCAAAATTTGGGACCAGGAAAACGCGATTTGTATTAGTCAAGTTATATTCTATGACTCTGTGGGTACCACATACCCACGTCAAATTGTAACCTAATCTTCTATTAATAAAATGCATGCTTCAAAAATATAAAATTCCTATTGCGAATTACCCTCGCACTTTGTTAGAGTAGGCTTTTCTTTTTAAACTAAGTTTAACTTTATAATGTATATAATTTCAATTTGGATGAACCTTGACAGAATTTAGAGTAGTTTATGTGGACTCAACAAATTGTTCATTTTCCTCCCACTATAGACTCAACAAACATGAATAACGGATGGGAAAACTAACAGAATTGTTGGTTTGTTGCGTGAGATGGAAGAACAAATGCGCGCTTGATTTAACATTTGGCGATTGTACCAAAAATGCGTAGACCATCATCAATTCATCACACGCCTGCGGCTCTTCCACTCACTCCAAGAACAATTCCTGATTCCCAAAAGTTACTTCACTATTTTTTTATCCTATTTTATCTCACTTTATCATATTTTATCTCACCAAATATAATATTTACATTTTAACTTTATCTTAAAAAATATTTTATAATAAAAAGAAATAGTAGTGGGACCCTTAAAAACCTAATCTTTTCATTTTGCTCTAATTTACCATAGTGCAAAAACGTATTTGACTCTACAAAATAAATATTTTATTCATTGCCATAAGAATTACCCTTAAAGTTCATTTTCGAATTTCAATAAACCTTCCGGTAATTAATTGCGGATGTATAAGGATGTATCAGGTATTTTTCGCTGCACTCTTAGTTCAGCAGTTATGAACTACAAAAATAAAACATGCATGTGATACCTATCTGTGTTGCTTGTTATACTATGTCGACATGTTATACCTATCTGTATTTTTGTTCTACTTCTAAAACTCCCGATCCTCGAGGAGGAGGTAAGACAAAATTGGGAGTGGAAGGTAGAGGAACTGACATTTTAAAAGTATAAGATGAACAAGGAAGATTTGGAAGACAAGAAGAATGAATAGGTGATGATGATGATAGGGAAGTTGATGTTAATCAAGAGATACAACCCCAATGAAAACCCGATAAAAGGAAGAAGGTTGCAGAACCTGAGAAAGAGAACAAAGTTGCAGAACAACGGATTACATGTTTACACATTCAGAATGAAGATGACGTAATTTCACCTCGGTCGAATGGTTTGCCTCATGGTCTTCCGGAAGATGGAGGACATGTGTTGATTGGTTATGCTGATTCTTGGGAAAAGAAAATTTATGAGACTCCTGATCACAACCATGCAGTCCGAGTATTGAGATACCAAAGGGCAGCATAATGGAAACTTTATGAAGAGGTTCCTGGTGTGCCCTCTTCTTTATGGTCTGCCATTCAATATGGACTTTATGAATATGATAGTGTGATGGTTTTCGCCTTTGTCGAGAGATTTTGTACGGAGACTTACATATTTCAATTACCTTTTGGAGAGATGGCAATCACACCCGATGAGGCGAGTAAGATTACAATCTTTAAAGCAAGGGGTGTAAGCGTGGATGCTTATTATTATGATATGAGTTGGGATGAGCTGTAAAAGTTGTTCTAGGAAACTCTTGGTTGGGATGCACACAAAAATGAATTGAAGTTTTTTCGATCCGTTAAAGATGTCGATTCCGTTTTCATACGCGGTGGGAAAAATAAGAAGAATAAGAAGATCAAGCTAACTAACTTAAAAAAGGAATTTGAGAACACAAAGTAGAAAGTAAAGAGTGGAGTGTTGGTAATGGATGAGATCAAAGTGAAGCAAACCGGAATCTCCTACTTTCTTTATACTCTTGGCAGAGATATCCTTCCTGACCTTACTGGAAACAAGGTAAATGTTAATTATCTCCAAATGGTAAAGAATAATGCTACCTTTAACAAGTATGCAGGGGGAACAACCTCGCTAGCTTAGTTGCTGGATAAAATTGTGACCACCTTTAGGTTGAAAAGTACAAACATTGGAGGAAACTTTACTATTCTTCCGGTAATTCTCGACGATCAAACTTCAAATTTTCTGGCTCATCAGTGTCTGGTTCGGCTTATAATTGAACTCACGTATAAGCCGAACAATTTACTTGTCAGGTTTGGCTTATAACTTAACTCACGTATAAGCCGAACCATGCACTGAGTTTTCAAATTTCATTCTTACTTTGTTGTGTTGAAGCAAACAATTTCTAGTGTTCTGTTTCTATTACTTCAATTCCTTTAATTTTTGGATGTGGTTCTTCAGATGTAGGTGTGGGTGATGGTTATTTTCAATGATGTTGTAGTAATACGGTTCCTTCAAGACTTGTGAAAGAAGATTTTTTAGACTTAATTTTTATAAATAAAAATAACAAACTCAAATAAAGTGTTGTGAAAATTATGGAAAGGATGGGGCTAGGATTCCACCGTTGGACGATATTAGTGATTTAATAAAACAATAATTATGAAACTCAACATTCAATTTGATTCTTATAGTGTTTCCTAGACATGTAGATTTCCAAAAGAATAATTATTAATCGCAAGAATAGAACATCAAAACACTAAAGCAAGCATGCTCTATCAAGAGAAAATACAACTAACTAGTCAAAATCATAAAACCAATTTTTTAGTTCAATGCAAAAATCATAATATAATTTCTATAACTAATTTAAAAAATAAATATATATATCACTTTTACCGAAACAACAGCTTCCTCCATCGCCCCAAGAATTAGGTCTAGCTCATCATCATTGAAACACGCTCAAAAGTTAATTTCATTGCTCAAATAGGTGCTTAAGATGAATAGAGCGAAAACAACAATTTGTACTGCTTATAATTGTTGAAATTGTCACTATTACAGAACGATATAAAGAAATTCTAGCGGTTACTGTTCAAGTGTCGCTGTGAAACTGTTGCTAAGCCTAAGAATAGATGACAGTTTTTTAACGACTGTCTCTACCCGTCTGTTCTTGGTGTTCTTTATGATCACAACAGAAAAAAGTAAATTCTCTGCAACTCTCGATTTCGCTCTGTTGTTTTCCCCCAAACTCTCCTTTTTTCTTCCTGGCATCTCCCTTCACTATTTACACCTCTATGCAGTAAGAAAATCACTGCAATGAATCCGGTGTAATCCTCATTACTCGGCATTGAAAAAGAATATTTTCTTCCCAGATTTAACTCCCGACGTTGTTATCTGTTGTTTACACACTCCAAACTTACTGAAACACTTTCTAGAATTAGATGATAACGATGTAGACTCGTGCTGTCCTATGAAATCTTCCCAAAATAGAATGTTCCGAGAATATTTTCACGGGAAAAATATCAGTCCTGAGTTCCTCGATTGGTGATTATCTGGACAAATTGGATCGGATTCAACACTCATACCATTCCTGTATAGCCCATTAGAACAAAAACAAGTGATTTCAGCCATTGAATCTCCCTAAAACTGCTTCAAATTCTCAACCCTAATTTTGCCAGTCAAAGAACTCTTTTTCCTGCTGTTTGTGGGTGAAATGGTTTCTGTTGATTTCGGTAATTACGGGTGTGTGGGTGAGAAACGAATTTAAACCCTAAACAATGTACTCCAAGGGAGTACTTTAGGTTTGAGAGATCAATCTGTACAAGTCTGGCCTAAACCAAGAAATGGCCGCTCCAGACTTGCTTCGGTCACAAAGTGAAGGAGAATGGGTTGGTTTTGGGGAGGGAAGCAAGGAAAGTGACGAGACCAGAATAGTTGATTCTGGAAGAGTAGCTGTATTACGACTTGTATCAGAAAGTGGAAAGCTAACAACATGGAAAGCTAGCAAATATTTTCTATGTTGTTGTATTATCCTGCCTGAACTCATTGTTCAGTGGAAATAGGTAAGACCTATTTATACAAGTCGAATTGAAACGTTCTCCGGTCTCATTAAGGAATTGGAAAACGGGTGAGTTAATGGGAGGAGGTGATAAATGTTAACGCGTGGAATTGTTCTCCCATAAAAAGGAGCGTTTCACCATTAACTCCTCGTATTTACTAACCTCCTCGCCCTTATGACACTTCCTTATGACGGGCGTAGTGTACACCGCACGCTGTAAACCACCAAACCAATACACAAAGAGGATCTCTCAGTTTGTGATATGTGTTGATGTCTCAAATGTTTTTGTGTAAGACATGTAGCATATTGTTGTTGCCTGACAAGTCGAGCTTGGGAGACGTGCTAGCTTGGTGACCTTCGACGGTCGAGATTTTGCATCTTAAGAGAAAATGTAGCCGTTGATCGTCGCACCCTTTCGTTTTTGGTGGCCGCATAGGGAAGGCACCATGTGATGTCCACTAATTTTAAACGATGTGATGTCCACTAATTTTAATCGCATAATGAGGACAGCACCATCTTGACATGAAGTTGTTCAAATGGGGACTGGAGATGGACTTCCCGAAGTTAAACGATTTATTCGACAATATTGCCGATCATCATTATTATTAAATTCTTGACAGAGTTGATATGAAATCACTGTCGATTTTAGCGAACCTCCAGTTTCGTGCCTTGTTGATGTAGTTTCATTTCGTAAAGAGCTTTTGGGTGAGAACTAGAAAGAGATTCTATAAAAATAAAGAAAAAGGTTTATCTTTTCCCTGTGACAATTCTTTGGGTCTCTTTTCCGCCAGATGTTTTTTTTTTTTTGTGGTGTCCCTAAGTTCCTACTGTTGGAAGAACACGAACTCAGACTTCTATCACGAACGCAACTTCAAGTTTTCACGATTTATTCCACATTTTTCTCGATGGTAAAACACGATTATTTTATACGGTCCCCTTAGTCGGCGCCAATGTTTGCACCTAAAATTACTTTTAGGCATAAACACGTTGATTCAATGATGATTATTGATGATTAGAGTAAAATTAGGTTAAAAAGGAATTGAGGAAAACAAAGAAGACAATTTTTTTACATGGTTCGGCATTGTGCCTACGTCCACGGGTGAATCTCCTTAAGAAGAATAATTTTATTGATTGGATTACAAAATGATTTATCTACTCTCTCTTCAGGTTCCTCCCCCCTCCTCAGAATTACATTTCCCTCTATATATATAATTGCGAATCAGAGTTTTATCCTCATTATGAGGTAAACATAAATTGCATTAAGTTTCCCTGCATGCCTCCTGGCCATAAAAAGTATTTAGTTTCCTTACATGCCTCCATACCATAAATTATACTCCCTCCGTCCCTTTTATATAGGCGGAATTTTGAATTTTGATTGTCTCATTAGATAGGCGGATTACTATTTCCAAGATAAATATTTCCATGAATGCCCTTATTAATGGTGTATAGATAATTGTGTAACTAATAGGACAAGGGGTAAAACATGAAAAAACATAAAAAATTATGAATCCAATGCACTTTTCTTAATCTAAGAGAATTGTCTCTCTCCGCCTATATATGTGGGACGGAGGGAGTATTAAATTTCCCTGCATGTCTCCTTCCATAAATTATATGAAATTTCCCTACATGCATGTTGTTGACTGAGCTTTGTATGGCATGACCTATTGGCACATTGGCTTGACCGATTGACAGGCATAACGGGCTTTGACTAGCGGGCTTCTCGTAAAATTTATCGACGGTACAAAGAATAATATAAAATGATAAAGCTACAGTGCGTCACCTTAACGTAGTCCTCTTGTAGGAGTAAACGCCGGAATAGGAGAGCCATTTAATAACATTGAAATAAACAACGTACTAATGCATTGATTAATTAACAGACACGATTATTTTTTTTTGTTTTGGACGTCGACACGATTTAGTACTGACACCATTTACTCATCAACAAGTTTGGCTTGTGTCTCGTCAACCTTATACGACAAAGATAATCACCCTCCCAAAACTTCCAAGAAGTTTGGCACGTTGGGTCCGTGTACGTTGTCTTTCTTTTACTCTGATGTGGAAAGAACAACTTTAGGTTGGAGTTGTCCCCCACATGGCCCAATTGGCATTTTTTTAATTTTCTTTACAACATGGTCCACTCCACTGAAATCTTCTATATGAAGCAAAACATATCATATGCATCTATTTGATATATTGGGAAAGAAAAACAATTCCTTTCTAATTCATGTGAGAGATGACATCAGAAGAATTATAGGGACCGCAGGACAAAAGGATTTGAATATCTTTTATCCGGCTAATTTTGGTTCCGAGTATACGTTTTTTTTTTAAAAATCGGGCTGAGAAACCAGAGGGCCAGAAAAGAGAATACCTTTTATGATTTTTTTTTTTTTGTAAAATGAAACCTAAAATAAATGTGTAATCTTATAAAAAGATTGGAGTTGGTGTTCATGGTTTTTTTTTTCTTCTACCGGACAATATTGACCCTTTCTTTTAGTCCAATTACTATAATTCCTTATTTATCTTATTTTTTCAGGGGTATAATTGAAAAGTAAAATAAAATATAACATATCTAAAAATCTGTGCTTCGCAAATTTTATTTCGTCGAAAAAATTTCAAAAAGATTTACGCAATGAGTACAAATAAGAATATCAAATTTAGAGTTTTTTTACGAAAAATTCGGATGTGTTTATTCTTTTAGGCACAATATTTGATAAAAAAAAATTGGATTTGGTGTCCATAATTAGTCTTTTTTGCCATTATGCAAAGCACCACAAAGGGAATAACGCATTATGCACCCATATTTTGGTTTATGCATCGAATAATTTTCCGTTTCAGGATAAGTGATACCGTTATCCCCGTTTTAGGAAAGTTAATACTTTCACCTATTCAATTTACCTATGTTTCAGGAAAAATAATACTTTGACTTTTTGAATTGGGCCTTTTTTAAGAAAAAATGACATTGTAGAAATGTTACTCTTCTTAAAACAGAGGTAGTATACGCAGGGGCGGAGCTAGCTTAGTGCAAAGGTGTGCACTTGCACCCCCTGCCCAGCTAGCTCCAAAGCCTAATTTAGGCCCAATTTTTTTTAAAACTATAATCACAAGCCTAATTTTTTTTTTGCAGGCCCAACCTATAGATTGATAAATTTATTGTTTTGATTAATTTTTTTAATATTAAAAAATGTTTTCTAATTTTTTTTAAAACTATAATCACAAGCCTAATTTTGCTTGTTTGCACCCCCTAAAATAATTTGTATACCCTAAAGAAAATTTTTGCACCCCTAACTAGAAATCTTGGCCAAAATGCCATCTCGCCTCATCTCAGTATACTCCAACAATCAATTCTCACTTTACCGACACCTCACATATTGCAGGTCTAACATCAATATCTCCATGTTTACATGCTCTTTTCCATGCCCGGATACTCATACGCTTAAAGCATAGCCATTGTTTCAATGTCTTCAGGTTTCTTCCAATGTACGGAAATTGTTATTGTTTCGATTTTTTTTGGCCGACCCTTCCCACTGTGGAAATGGTGTTCTAGTACTAGTACGACTGATTTAATGCACAACCTATAGATTGATAAATTTATTGTTTTGATTAATTTTTTTAAAATTAAAAAATGTTTTCCGGTTTTTCTTTTTTCTTATTTTTCTCTTTTATCTACAAGGAGAAAAGGGATTATTTTATGAAAACTTTAGAAAAATATGAAAAAACATATACCCAAAATAATCTGGAAAACCTTATATCTAACAATTGTTTTGATTCTAATGTGTTAAAATACATTAAAAAATTGGGCTTTTTTGCAGTTAAGTCTGGAAAACATTACATCCCATCTATAGCCTATACTTTTCATCTAGGAAAATGAAGAACACTAAGAATACTACATAATTGCTATTTGGAAAACACTTTTGGCCCCCAAAAATAAAAATTGAGACACGAATGAAGATGTATTTATCCCCGAAATACCAAAGAATATCCTAAAATAAATAAAACTATTACATACTGAAAAGGCGAGGGTACCCCAAATATACCTCAAGCTATAACTTTTCCTTCCTATAAGTCCTTTCCCCGAAAGTGATTCTCTGTGGACTGAGTCGAGAAAATACAACAAATCGGTTCACACTTTGTGTGATCGTCTATGGATACGAGATCGAGACAATACAACAACAAAGTGTGTTTACTTGATACAAAGGTTCGGAATGAACCAAACTCAATAGGATTCATGTATCAAGTAAATAGGAATTAATGTTTGTGCAATTTACTTTAATTATAATAAAACAATTATAATGCGGAAATATAAAGTAAATGACACATTAATATTTTGTTAACGAGGAAACCGCAAATGCATAAAAACCCGGGACCTTTTCCAGAATTGAATACTCTCAGGATTAAGCCGCTATACAAAATAATACCAACTTCGTACAGTTGATACCAAGCAACTAAACCTATAGTTCACCTAGTTCCGTCTGTATTCCCACGCCTCCAACCTGTAAACAAGTCACGTACTTGGACCAATTACTTTGGTTTGTATTCCAAACAGTAAAGGAACAACAAATCTGTTTGGTATCAACTCTCTTCAACCAAGTGATATGAGTTGCGCAAAGGTTCCCTTGTTTATCTTAACATAAACTCCTTTGCCAGGTTCCAAGATCTATCTTATGTTCAATCACCCAAAGGTAATCGTTAAGATTAAGCCAACAACACTCTTCAACCAATTGATATGTGTTGATGCCGATCTTCCTCAATTAATCAATACACTCTACCACAAGGATAAACCGATTATTAATTGGATCCTCTCTTTCCAAAACAAGTATTGTGCACACCAAAGATTGTAAAAGCCAAGTCATAAATCTTCAATATCTTCTTCGTCTACAAATCTACTTAGATTTTCAATAAACACATGCATACAACTACTTGAATCTCTTGTGATAAATCACACACAGAACGGAGTCTGTTAACAATGGATTATCACAAGATCGTCTTTAGATCTAATAACAGTCTAAAGATCCCTATCGAAACCTTGAACTAGTTTTAGTGAATCTTATATCAGAAGAGAAGATTCTCAAGCATAAAAAAACTAGGTGCAATCAAAGTTCAACCATCGTTAGTCAATCAAATCAATACGAAAACTAAAGATAAACCGCAATATCTAGTTTCTCACCAACGGGCCGTGCTAGAGCTTCTCAATCCCAAAGAATACTTTAAATTGAGCGGCCGTAAGAGATTTCACCTAATTAGATTACTCTCCTCCCTGATAGGAGGCTTCACCAGTAACAAAGACAAAAGTATTTATAGACAAGGAATGCAAACTCAAAGTATTTATAGACAAGGAATTTTGGACACCAAGGAATTTCCAAAAGCGAAAATATTCTCAAGATATTTTTTCATTATTCCACCATATTCAAGTTTTCATAATTCCTGTGAATGCACTGTCCAAAAATAACGATCGAAATCACCTTGGAAAATCTTTAATTAGCAAATGCACATTACTAATTCTTATTTTCCATATATAATTAAAAATCCTTAATTAAAAAGATTCTTAACTTATTTAAATTCGATCTTGGGATTTACTTCCTTCTTAGCCTTTAAGGAATATCTTTGAACAAAATAGAATAAGCATTAATGCACCGTGTTCAAAGTGTGTCGACATCTTACTCTTGCAAGTCTTTTCCATGCTTGCTCACTTGAAATCGATTTACCACACTTCCAAACAATTTTCGAATTGGTTCATCTGACTTTCAAGAACTATGTGACTGATTAAGTACTACTCAATCACAACTCATGGGTTTACGGTTCTACCAAAACAAGTTTCGGTTCTACCTCCGTGTGAGTATTATGCACAGTTATACTATCTTACCAAAGATACGGCTGACTAGGTACTAGGATCGGTTCCCCACATATATTTGGTATCTAACTTGTATGCACTGCACATGTTCATAGGATAGGTTCCCCCTTCCCAAAAACGTGTTGAACATGTTCATAGGATCGGTTCCCATTTCTTCCAAAAACCTTGATGCACCTCATACAAGGATCGGTTCCCTTTGTGATACATTGCACCTCTTACTAGGATCGGTCTCCTCTTCCCAGTAATAAGTTCAAACATACACAACCCGATCATACCCCAGGTAATTACTTAAGATCGGTTTCACTAATAAAATTCATACGAATATATAAGTCAGGCTTCATGTGAATAGTTTTACCAAGAACACAAACAAGTCGTGAGAGGTTATACTAATCACACGTATTGGTCGTTCATAAGATATGCAATGAAGAACATCCCAATAACGCCTGGTGATTTCCTTTTCGGTTCACAACATATATCATGAACTTACTTCCTTAGAACACATGTAAACATTGTTCCCTAGGATGAAATCCTCACCTCATACCCATACATAATCTCAATAGCATTCATACGATTATGACGATGTCTTATATACAAAGTTTAATGGTAAAGCAAGAAACTTCATATTTTATTCCTTAATACTATGTCTATCTAGAGTGTTCATGCTTCACAGTTTTACGTTTTCAATATTCACGACTTGAAAGATACGTTAGGGAGTGAAACAGTTCAAGTCAAATATCACTAACCTCAAGTGGAAGAATTATGTTGTCGTTGTAGCTTCGCACTTATTCACTTCTTCAAGTCTTCACAATACTTGTAATGTCTCACCCTAATACTTTCAAGATAACCTATACGAAGTTGAATCTAGTACATTTAAATCAAGCAACTCTAAAATGAGTTTTGCTTCACTAAAATATGACAACCAAACTTGACATACCAATGCTTGGCGAGGTCAACTAAACAACGCTATAACACATACAACACCCGGATATTCCAAATAAGAGAAACGTTTATTTTAAGTTTAGAATTTCTTTAAAAAAAGATTTTCTTTAACCTGCCTTGATTTGGGTATACCCAAATTTATATGGACATAGTTTGATTACTAAGGGGAGGTCAAAAATGGGTGAAGTTACTTTAGTACCCTTGCACTAACTAATCCTATTACTTAATTAATAATCAGATAACCATAAATTATAAAACCTAAAAAAAATGTTAATATTCTCTTCTTCTTCTTCATCTACATCTTCCATATCTTTTATTTGTGTAGAATTTTCATATCTTTTATTTGTGTATTGTTTAGGTTCCCATAAGAAAAAATAGAAGTTATCCTTGTATTGTTAACAATGCAGAAGAGATATTAGAATTTATTGACAAGATTCATCATTCTTTAGAAGATCCTAGAGATAAACCTGAAGAGAATTGACCGGAAAGAATCAAAATTGTATGAATAAAGTGAATCACATCTTCCCATGCTCTATTTTGTATTGGGTATAACTAAAGGTCGGCAAGGTTACATTGCAGACTATTAGACAGCCGACAATGTTAGAAATTATTTGTGTGCCGACTATTAGTCAGACGGCAGGGTGAGAAATATTTGTATGAGGACTATATGATAGCCGGCAGTGTAGGAAATATTTATATGCCGACTATAAGATAGATGGCCGAGGATAGTCTGCATCTTATTCATTCACAGACCTTTCCGGCCCAAGATAGTCGGCGTTTTCTTCATCCGTAGACCTTGCCGACCAAACTTAGTCAGCACCATGTTCAATCGTAGACCTTGACGACTTTATAACATTTTCAGAATCAAATTTTTTGATCGAACTCATAAGACAAAAGGTCTAATCTACTTAATTCATAATTCCATAAGTTTTAATCCAAACTCAATTAATTAAGCTAATCAATTTTTTTAGTGTTAATTAAACAAGGGTATATTAGCCATTTTGAAAGTACAAGGTTAAGAGGTGGCTTCTTTTACTTCAAAATGACCTAGATTTTGTCTCATTAGGTATACCCCAATTAATCTCG
Source organism: Papaver bracteatum (assembly GCA_023529315.1). Classification (NCBI taxonomy): domain Eukaryota; kingdom Viridiplantae; phylum Streptophyta; class Magnoliopsida; order Ranunculales; family Papaveraceae; genus Papaver; species Papaver bracteatum. Next base: position 151,241 of record JAJJWX010000557.1, on the reverse strand, counting down.
GTATACCCCAATCACACCAGGTTCTTTAAGTGTAGCACATGCTTCCTTTTTTTTCTTTTCCCAATTTTATTTGCTTATTATGCCGACCGACCGAAGCGAGGGAGGACTCTATATATAGTGACTTTGTGTCAATATGAAGCGTGACATTTTTTCCAATTTAACACAAAAAGATTGGATTTGGTTCAACGATGGAAGGACGGCACTGCCCCTTTGAATCAAATTTTTCTTTTTTTCCTTAAGACATATTCGTAAATAAACCGAAAAGGAAGGGCAAATAGGTATTGGGTATTTTCGTAAATAAACCAAAGAGGAAGGGCAAATAGATATAATAGCCAAATTGTATTATAATTCTTTATGTATCCTATTTTTTAAGGGTATAATTGGTAACCATACTTTAATATAACATATCTGAAAATCCGTGCCTTGGAATTTTACAAATTTTATCTCGTTGTAAAGGTATTAAAAAAATCTACAATCAGTACAAACAACAATATCAAATTTAGAGTTTTTACGAAAAATTCGGAGATATTTATCATTTTAATTAGGCACAATTTTCGAAAATAAATGTAAATCCATCATGCCAACTACCACAAAAGATACATAAACTTTATTTAACTGTATTTTAGTTTATGCATCAACTAATTTTCCTTTGCAACTAATAAAACAATGTACTCCCTCCATTTAAAAGTAATACTTTCACTTATGACACAATTTTTCTTTTACAGTCCAATTGCAGCAATGTTTTCTTTTTTCTTTGGTCAGCCTCCCCACCATGACTTAGTGTTGTCATGTACATTTCCTATCGAGAATGTAGCCGTGGTTTGTTTTTCTTTGGTCAGCCTCCCCACCGTGACAGCGGTGACCTAGTGTTATCATGTACATTTCCTATTGAGAATGAACCTTCCACTTTGTTAGAGTAGATCTTTTTTTATTTTAATTAATTTTAATTTTGTAATGTATATAATTTCAATATAGATGAGCCTAAGCAGCATTTAAAAATTATTTTGCAATATGAATAAACCTTTCGGTATTTTAATTTAGTTTTTCAAAAAAAAAAATTTAGGATCTTAATTTTAGTTGTACAGTGATATATGGGATCTTTTTCGTTGCATTCTTAGTTTAGTAGCAGTGAAATTCAAATATAAAATATGCCCGGCTGAATATTAATTTGTTATGGTTCGTCACTGGTTATGCTTATCCATATTGTTTGTTGTACTGTGTCGATATATGTTGATCACGCTGGGCAACACAACCCAGTTTTAGGTGAAATGTCCATTTCAGTCACATTTTTGGAAGGTAATGCACGGTAATGTCATGACCGCTGGTTCGAGAGAATATGTTTTTAAGAGGATAGGTTTTGCAATTCAAAAGGGTCTTGCGGCGCAGCTTGTTGCCCGCTTGCCTGCTATGTAGTTTGTTTCTATTTGTTTCTCCCGAATATAGAGACTCACATTTTCTTAGTAATAAATTTTTGGAAGAATTTTCAAATTGGTTACACTTTTAAAAGAAATGCACATTTCAATCACAATTTTGTGTATTTCCTCCATGCCCTAGCACCCAAATCCGAACATATTTTGTTGGGACCAAAACTTAATATTTCATCATCATGATTTCCTATTGAAATATCAAAAAAAGCATTATTTCTTACTTGGGATATCTGTGTTAGAAAAGTGTAGTGTTTTTACGAACTATCAATTTCCATTACATCTTTTTTTTTTATGCGAAAAAGAAATTTTATTGACTTAAGAAACTGAATTGTCAGACAATAAATGATGAATAATGAAATCAGGGGGATCTCCTAGCCAAACCCTGTTAACTCTAAATTTCCTGCTGTGTTTTGCTAGAGTATCAGCAGGTTATAACACATATTAGGGACATAGATACATTCCCAGCTAATTAAAGAACATAACTTCTCCATGGCATCAAGCAGAATAGCTTCACTTTCCCAAGAAATCCCTTGTGCAGCTTTGTTTATGTATCCTTCTATACTTTGCAGATATGTTTCAATGATGATATGTGTAAACTTCATTTCCAAACTCCATTTGGCTGCTTCATAGAAAGCCAAGCATTCTGCGTGTTCAGAGCTTGTTATTCCTGCATAGCATTTGGTGAAGCATCCTCTCCAGATACCTGCAGAATCACGTAAAACCAAGGCAATTCTAGTTAGTCCAGTATTTGAATCATAAGATGCATCACAATTAATTTTAAAAAAAGGAGCCGTAGGTGGTTTCCAATGATGAACTACTGGTAAAAAATCTGCAGCTGTAATGGTATGTTTAGGTTGAATGCTATATATAGTTTCCAGATAATGAGAGAAACTAAGAGCCTTTTTTGCAACGGACTGCGGAGTTGTATTCAACTTCTGAAAGTTGATTTCGCATCTCGTATTCCATATGGACCAGGTCACAACCATAGCCACCCCAATCCAGTTACCAGTTAGACCTTGCTGAGGAGTCATTTGTATCCAACTCTCAAACATACTCCCCATATTATTGTAAACTCCAGCCAACACTATCGACCCACCAGGGATAAGCATCCAGACTGCTCTGGAGAAATGACAGCTAAACAACACATGCATGATCGTTTCATCATGTTGATTGCATAGGGGGCATAGTCTGTTGATGTAATGACAGTTTCTCGACAACCTTTCTTTTGTGGGTAAAATGTCTAATAAACATTTCCAAAAGAAGTGTTTTATTCGCGTCCAGGTATTGATACCCCAAAACTCCTTCCATTTGATAGTATTGCCCTGTATCATAAGTGAGACAGGTAATTCGCCTAAACTTTGATCATGCAGCTTGTTGTAGACAGACTTCAAGGTGAAATTTCCATTATTTGTCAATTTCCATATTAACTTGTCTTCAGCCGAATCTGGAATTCACATTCTAATAATATTCTCAGCTGTTACATGATCAAATAAGTATTGCACAAGATCAATCTTCCATTGTTTGCTGTCTTGGAAGATTAACTCCTTAACCAAAATATAAGATTCACTATCCTCAATACCTACTTTAGGTTTAGGGGGATGCTGAATCCCTGCTACCCAGTTGTCCAACCAAATCTTGATCTTGTCACCTTTTCCTAATCTCCACTGACTGTGTTGCTTTATGAAATTAATCTGCTTTTGAATACCATTCCAAGCCCAGGAACAATTCTTCCTTATGTTGGCATGAAGAAGACTTGTACAAGGAAATTATTTTGCTTGTATCGCTTTCCCCCATTGTTGTTCTGTGCTATTACAGACTCTCCAAGAAGCACAGACCAATATTGCCTGATTTAGAATTTTCAGATTCCTAAAACCTTGTCCTCCACAATTTTTATGCAAACCCAAATTTTTCCAGGAAATAACATAAGTGCCTTTTTTTTTCTTCAAAACCCCACCAAAATTTTCGCTGAGCAGCTTCAACCTTGTTGAGAATATCCACTGGAATTTGGAAACAGCTCATGGAATAAGTAGGGATAGTGTTAGTCACAGTGTTAATCATGAGAGTTATTCCACTCTGTGACATAGTTTTCCCATCCCACACAGTAAGTCGGCCATTAACTCTGTCCAAGATATGGGAAAAGCTTTCCTTCTTATTCTTACCAATTATAAGAGGAATACCCAAATATCTTTCATTAGCATGCATCTTGGGAACTTTTAGACTTCTAGTTAGAATTCTACAAAAACTGAGAGGCATATTAACATTGAAGTGAACACACGACTTTTGAAGTTTACCATTTGTCCTGACGCAGCTCCAAAGTCTTTAATTATCTTCAACACATTTTTCACGTTGTAAAGATCAGCCTTCATGAACAAAAGACAATCGTCCGCAAAAAAGAGATGTGATATGGCAGGAGCTGTAGTCGCTATCTTGATTCCTTCCACCCTCTTTTGTTGTTCTGCTTGATATAATTGCCTAGAAAAATATTCCATGGAAATGATGAATAAATATGGTGATAGTGGATCACCTTGACGTATTCCTCTTGATGGTTGATAGGCCGCGCAAGGAGCTCCATTTAATAAGATATAGATTTTGGTAGTTGAGATACATTGCATGATGAGATTACACCATTCAATACAAAAACCCATTTGAACCATAACATCTTTGATGAACGACCACTCAAGCCTATCAAAAGCTTTAGACATGTCCATCTTTAGGGATAAAAATTTTTCCTCTACCTTCTTATCTTTCATTGTATGCATGATTTCCTGAGCTATTGAATATTATCTGTGATCTGCCTTCCTGGGACATACGCTGCTTGTAATGGGGAGATAATCTTACACATTAATTTTTTCATACGTAAGGACAGAACTTTAGAAATTACTTTATAAGATGTATTGCAGAGAGATATTGGTCTCAGATCCGATGGAAACTGTTTATTCTTCGTCTTTAGTATTAAAGAAACATTTGTATCATTTAGGTTTTTGAGTAAGTAACCTGTACGGAAGAATTGTTGAACCGTGCGAATAACATCCTCTCCAACAACATCCCAATGAGTTTTGAAAAATCCTGGTGGGAATCCATCAGGTCCCGGTGCTTTCCATGATTTCATACTTTTTAGAGCTCCAAAGATTTCCTTTTCATCAGGCATACGCATTAGTTCCACATTATCTACTTCAGTAATAGTAGGTGGAATACATTGAAGCAATTGATCATCTTTTACCGGTGAGCTAGTAGTATGCAACTCCCCATAATGTGAAGTTAATAAATTCTCCAACTCATTTCTGGAAGTACACCAATGCCCATTTGCATCCTTCAGCGCCATAATATTGTTCCTAGATCTCCTTTTATTTGCCATTACATGGTGGTGTGTAGTATTTCGATCCATGTTTAGGTAATAATCTGCTCTAGCCTTTTTCCCCCAGAACTCATTTTGGATTTGATGCCAATGCTCGATTTCCGATTCTATTTTTTGGACTTGGTTAGTTGAGTTTCTATCTTGATTTCCTTCTTGAACTGCTGTAATTTGTTGATGAAGTAGAAAGATATTGCTCCTTATATCTCCAAACTTTTCTCTGTTCCACCTGGATATATATCTTCTAGCGAGTACGAGTCTTTTAGAAAATTTATAAGCATCAGAGCCATGAATTTGTTGATTCCAAACTGCTTGTACTTCAGTATTTAAAGACTCATCTCTCTCATAACATTGGAAATACTTCCAATTTCTTTTGTAATCACTATCATTATAGGAGGAATCCAGCATAATGGGACAATTATCCGAACCAAGTTGAGGCAGATGAATAAGTTTTGTGTCCGAAAAGTGAAGTACCCAGTCTGTATTTATAAGATCTCTGTCAAGTCTGGATCGTCGAATGACAGTGCCATGCACATTAGAAGACCAAGTAAATGATCTACCAGTATAACTCATATCATCCAAACCCGCTTCATGAATTAACTGAACGTAAGGCGAATCTCTTGAGGAAGAAGAAACCATATTAGAAGTATTTCTTAAGGCTCCACTAGAATTTCTCGATGAAAGTCTATCATCATTATGAAAAACCAGATTCAAATCACCAATGATAACCCATGGATGTTGTATTGAAGTACTTAGATCATTGATGTATGACCATTGTCTCTCCTTATTATGTGGATATGAAGATACGTACATACAGGTAAGGATCCATTCTAGTTTTGAGGGGTCATCCTGCACAGTACAATTAATAATCCAGGAATCGCAGTTTACAATATTAAGATGAAAGCCATCTTTCCAAAGGAGGATAAGACCACCTGCTAGACCTCTAGAAGATATTAGCTTATGATTAGGAAACCTATATGGCTTAATTAATTTTTGCATTTTATCTTCTGCTATTTTAGCCTCAGAGATGAACACTATATCAGGGTTATAATGTGCAATGAGGTCTTTGAGATGGTCCCTAGTTTTCTTGTTGGCAAAACCCTGACAGTTCCATGCAATTACTCTCATATCTAAAGGCCAATGAGCAAAGCACTGTTGATGATAAGACTGAAGATAAAAATAAGGAATGCAAGTATGTTTTTGAAATATATGTAAGAGACTAGCTTTATAGTTTTTAAAATAAATACGAAAAGACGGAAATTGAGTTATGTAAAAAAGATTGGATACCTCAACTGCATGATCCTTCAGGTTGAGCATAGGATTTTTCCTTGAGACATCAGCAATCTTATCACTTTCTCTATTTATCACCCCATCTAAAGTTCCAGTACTTGAGTTCATAGGTACATCGCACATAACCCCACCATTGGTAGCTAGAATTGGACCTTTAATAGAGGGTTCCGAACCATTGTCTTGCACGGCTTGGTTTCTGGCTCTTTTTGCAGTTTTCTCCTCTTCAGCTTCAGTCATCTCAACAGCTTCAGACTCAATGAGCAGTTGTTCATTAGTCTGTTCTTCCTTATCCTGTTCTTTCTTTTTGCAGTGCTCTTCATATTCCTCCTGAGTCATTGCTCTTTCTTTTAAAAGCTCCGCAACTTCTTCACATATGCTATCATCATGATCAATGATATAACACCGGTTGCATAAACTATGAGGCTACTTCAACCAATGGTATCTAATCCAGACTGGTTCTCCATGATTAGAATTCCACCATTCCCCTCTTTTTAATGGTTCTGTTAAGTCAATTTCAATTCTCGCAGTAATCATATTACCATATCTAGGTCTGCAGTTTGATGGATCAATTGATATTTTTTTACCTGGATCTTCAATAGCCTCGTTAATCACTGCTGGATGATGATGCTCAAGTAACAAGTCTTTAAATTGCACACTCCACACTTGCTTCCTGAATACATAATCAGCATACGCTACACCAGTTGTATAATCTTGTAGAGCAAGTAAGCATTTCTGGACATTCCATGGTGAATTTTTGAGAACATCATTTTTATCCTTCTCAGAGTTAAACTTGAAAACAAATAAATACTTTCCTACAGTCATAGTTTCTCTCTTCTTGTAGTTTTTCCATAGGGTATTCAGCTCTTCTTTAATAGCTGATGTTTCTATATCATATTTTTTGTGATTAGCTTTCCGATGAGACTAAACATCTAGGAATCAGCAGCTTCAGTTAGGTTCTTTGTTGAACCAATAGCACCTCTTCCAGCTCTGATAAAAGAACTCTTCATCTTTGCTGTGATGGACTTGACACCTTGATTGTCAGTTGAGCTGTTGTTGATATCCTCCATTTTTATTTCAAAGAAATTACTGCTAGGGTTTTGAAGATTGTATAAGCTGCTTTGACCCCGGAAGTTACCACATTTTATATTGAGAGTATCTCCAAGGATAGAGATATGACCAATAAACTGTTTCCTAAAATATTGGACAGAATATTGAACAGAATATTTTTGAAAGCCAGCTAAGAAAAATTTGTTATTCTTATGTTGCATGCGATCCGTGAATGCAGGATGACTCCACCTAATGCGGAAATTAAAAGAGGGAAGAATATGTTTTTGAATTTTCTGGGTATGAATCGGTGTGTTAAACCAGGTGAAGGAATGATCAAAAATGGCTTCAAAAACTTGAATCGGGGGAGATTGTTGTTCCTCATATTGAGGTAAACACAAGGCTGGAACAAAATGAGTATGCAATATAGCATTATGGGGTGATACTGAAGTAGGAAATATAGCCGGTGTCGACAAAACTGTCTTGAGAATCAAAGATGTGCTGAGTGCAAGAATCCAATATAGGAAGAAATCCATTTGTCAACCTGAAGAACCTGCAAAATAAAAAACAAAAATCCATAGCCGGAAATAAGAATCAAATTATCTAAATTAACTCTAGAGTTTTGAAGAGAATCGAACTACTTTTTATAGATAGGTTTTGAAAGGGAGCATTTCAGTAAGAAACTAATCTTTGAGAGAGAAAATGTGAAAAAACAGGAAAACAAGATTGAAAAACATTAACTTAATGATGATAAAACATATTTAACAAGAAAGAAAATCTGAAATATTGAAATAACAGCAGAATGATAAGATCAGATCAGAGTAATGAATATATTTTGATGCAGAAACATAGAAGAAAAAGAGAAACTGAGTCAACTCAGTTTATCGCCGATTTGCAGAGCCTCTAACTCCTAAAAGAGTTCTTATTTCCATTACATCTTCAAGAACTGGTTGGTATATGATGTGTTGTGCCGTGTTGAGTAATTGTTCTGCAGTAAATTTGTTGATATTAGTGTTTGTAGATAAAATATCCAATTAATTAATGGTAATTCTGGATGGGTTGGTTACCTATTAAGGATGTGTCAGTTCCATCCCGCGTTTGTATATCTTCAAATTCCAAAAATGAGAAGTTATGTCTGGTGATACACTTGTTTTCTGGAAATTCAGTCTTGGGATGAGTTGGCATTCTCCGTATGATCGTTGAAAGTAGACGTGTAAAACGTGCCGGCCCAGCACATCACAGCCCACGAAATCACGTGCTTAGCGTGTTATGTGCCATGCTGTGCTGTGCCGGAGATTATAATGTGCCGTGCTGTGCCGTGCTAGAATACGTGCTGGGCTGGGATGTGCCAAAAAAATAAACGTGATGTGACGTGTTGTGCTGTGCCGGGCACATTTATTTTATATTTTTCAATATAAATGTTTTCAGAATATTTAGGTATTATATGTATTATTATGAAAATAAGTAAACAAAGCGATGATAAAATGTCAATATAAATGTGATGTATTGTGCCATGTTTTGTAGTATTTTATACACATTATGACGTTCTTTCTTAACATGTTGTGTTGTGCCGTGCCACGTGCTAATCCGTGCCGCGTGCTGTGCTGGGTTACTGAGCCAACTAGTCAAATCCAACACGTCCCATTTAACTAACGTGCTATGTCGTGCCGGGCTAAGTCACGTGCTGGGCTGGGCCATGCTCAAACTTTAAAGTTCTGTGATGGGATGTGCTCGTGCTGGCATAACCCAGTTTACACCTCTAGTTGAAAGTCCTACCTTCGACCGCACCAAATTGTTGTTTCTCATAGATATTTCCTTCTTCTAATTGGTCTGCGAAGATGGTCATAAATTTCCTAGGTACCATTGCATGCCTTCTTCTCCCTGTAAGTATACAGAACTGTCTGTAGTTCTGTTATACTCTTCCTTTTGTTATATTGACCGAAAATACCTTTTCTACTCACACCGATTAATTGTTTTCTTTTGGCTGTCCCAACGAAATGCGATTGTTTATTCTATGTATCCATTGCAAGCTTTCTCTTGGCTATCGCGTCATATGCGTCGTGTTGGTTATGTGTATGAAAAAGAAGTTTAAGTGACCTCAATTGGTTGAATTACCAGAATAAAATTGAGGAAGAGTTTGGCACAGATGATGATGCTGATTGTAACCATACAGAGCAATTATGCAACAAATCCATAGAAAGATACTTACGTTTGTTTTTTTTTTTTTTTTTTGTGAAGCCAATTTTAGCGAACATGGGATTTTAAGATAACCAAAAGGCGTGTTTTTGGGAAGCCAATTATGCAACAAAACCCCATATATATATATACACTGAAGGGGAACTCACTAAAAGACATATATTTAACAACATATGACGTGTCTTTTCGGAAACATGACCAAAACGTTGTTACCTATCAGTAAAATAGTGTGTCCATATAGTTTAAACTTGTATCTTTTCATGTTCATCCTAACTTAAAAATGTGTCTATTTATACACGAAATGAATCTCTTCATTTTTGTAAGTGGAAAGGAGTTACTTGTTCGCATTATCATCATAGTTGACCCAGAGGGATTGATATCCGAAATTAAAGATTATGAAACTGTTCATTGCTACCTAATAGGGTGAAAAGGTGTGTACTGACATGGCGATGACATGTATAGTAATGCTGACATGGATTCACAACATTGCAAAATGATTGTAGAGTCAACATGTGGCAACTTGGGGGTCCCTTATTATAAAGAATGATTGGAGCTCATAGATCAAATTACGTCAGATGTTAAAAATGTGTAAATGACAGTAACTTGAAAATTAAGTCAAATTCAACAGAAATTATTATGCAAACTTACCGAACGAAAGAACTTCAATCTCCCATGGCACCAACTTCCATTTGATATTGGAATTTCCAATTGCAAATTACCCTCGCACTTTGTTAGAGTAACTAAGTTATTTTGTAATGTATATAATTTCAATTTGGATGAACCTTGGCGGCATTTAGAGTTCATTTTCCAATTTTAATAAACCTTCCAGTAATTAATTGTAGATGTATAGCGATGTATCAGGTATTTTTCGTTGCATTCTTAGTTGAGTAGTTATGGACTACAAAAATAAAACATGCCCCTACTGTACATTTTCTCTAGATTCGTCACTGGTGATACCTATCCCGCTATCCGTGTTGCTTGTTGTGCTGTGTCGACAAGTGCTGATCACGCTGGGAAACATAACGTGCAAACCTAACTCTTTTTCCCGTTCTATATCAAGTGGTTAGTTGTGCGGTGTGTGTCGTACAAAACATGCCAGCACGACACGATTTACCCCTTTAAATTTTTTACTCTTCACTTCTTTGGCTTGTGTCTCGTCAACCTTTATACGACAAAGACAATCACCCACCCAAAACTTCCAAGAAGTTTGGCATGTTCTGTACGTGTACGTTGTCTTTCTTTTTCTCTGATGCGGAAAGAACAACTTTTGGTGGAAGTACTCCCCCATATGGCCCAATGAGCATTCTTTTATTGTCTTTACATCATGGTCGATTGGAATCTTCCTTGTGGAGCAAAACATATCATATGCATGTATTTGATATATTGGGGAAAAAAAAACAAATCCTTTCTGTAGTGTAATTTGCCTTGAATGATTTAAGTATAATCATGACTACCACTAAGTGGACCTCTCTCAATGTGGTGTATGTGTAGATGTCTATTACTCTCAATGTGGTGTATTTGATATATTGGGGAAAAAAACAAATCCTTTCTAATTCATGTGAGAGAGTAATTATTAGTCAGACAGATAGTGAGGGAAGGGTATTTGATCCTTATCTAGGACCAAGATGAGATTTGTGAGACCTCTCAAGTAACTGAAAGGGTCAGGCCTAAAAATGTTCTTTTGCTTGGCAGAGATTTTGATTGGTTGGCCAAGATGAGATTAGTACTAGCATTGCCGTTTTTTTTGGCCTAAAAAAAATCTAGGCCTTTAAAAAAATTCACTGTAGCATCATTTCTGCTGGGTTTTTTTTTGGTTTTCTGTTATGCAGGAAACGTAATTTTTCTTTGTGATTCGGTTGATTCATTCCATTTGTGATTCGATGTTTCAGTGATTATATCCGTTTGTATATCTACACGTTTGTGATTCTATCCGTTTGTGATTGGATACGTTTGTGTTTTCGTGACTTTGTTTAACGCACGGAAAGTGTTTGAAGAAAATTCCATGTGGAGCAAAACATATCATATGCAAAAATAAAACAAATCCTTTCTAATTCATGTGAGAGATGCCATCAGAAAAATCATAGCGGCCGTAGAGGAGTGTTTTCAGTTAACTAAAAGACAAAAGGGTTTGAATACACTAGGTACCAGTGATTAATTGCACTAACTATAGATTTGTAAATTAAAAGTTTCTGTTATAAAATATTTTTAAAATAAAAAGAGTTTTCCTGTTTTTTTTTTCTTCTTTGTAAAAAATATCGAGAAATCGTCTTATATAAGAAAGAAAGAAATTTACACATCAGAAATACTATCTTCTGGTAAGAAATTGGTCAGAAGCCTATCAACAAGCTGAGCTCCCAAACCCTTTTGAATAACTACACCTAACCTATGAAAAATAAATTTTCCGACACGAACATTGGCATCATGGCTAGCAATATAGTTGCGCAAGCGCTTCAGGAAGTCTATAATATCATCAACCAACTTACTTAAGGTGGTAAAAGCAAGTGTCCCAAAACCATAATCATGAGACCTGCACTTCTCTAAATATTTAGCATTCGTACGAGTAACATCATTCTTAATGGCAAGGCCCGAGGTAAAGGTACAAACTCCACCACTGGTAAAAGGTGAAACACCAGTCACATCCAAACACACATCACGCCTATTATCCCAGTTATGCACAAATATGTCAGCCGGTCTCAAAGCAGTGTCATTATTTGCAAGAAGTCCCAAGTCAACTTCCTTCCTAGCCGGCACACCCACACGTTAACACATGTCCGCCATAGTATCTCGCACTAAATCATGCCTAAATTTAAGCCAGACTTCATTCAAAATGCAGGGCATATGATCACCAAAGACATCCATATCTCTTTTGCAAAAGGGACAAGCGTCATCCGCCTCGAAAAGAGAGATCCCTAAACTATATCGTAGAATTGCACTGCCTGGCTCCAATATGTTGATTAAGCCCCACAATTGGAATCGCCAACGGAAAATCCCAAGCATGTTTTGTTTGGTTACAACGCCATATAACATATATAATCAGGCTCCGTCATAGCATAACTGGTGAGTATGTTTTCCTTCACTGGGTCAAAGTAAATAGTTTGCAAGGAATTCATGGAATGGGTGGAAAAATTACTAGAGCAGAGAGGAGAAACAACAGCACACAATGAGTTGAAGGAATCCAAGGCTCACTAAAGAGATATGACACTACCACTGACACAAGCACTTCTCAAAATCGTGGACTACAACTCTAGGGTGTAAAAAAGAAGCAAGAAAACAATATTGTTTGGTATCCTACATAGTATACACACCCAGACTGCCATGTTTGAATGACAATATAGAAAGCGTTTGCTGAAGGAGTGCGTAGCCAGGGCCACCTCAAGTGATGATGTGTCTAAGGAATTGAAAAAGATGAGCGTCAAATAAGTCTTGAGCTTCTTGTAAAAAATCTGGTCTAGTTGTTCTCAAGGAAAAATAAAGTCTCGATACACTTGTGCAATTTTGAAACAAAAATAATTCACATTGAAGGTATTCTAATTTTTCTACAACATCAATGAGAGCCATAGTCTTCCGCACTCTACTAACAACCAAATCTTTATATAATTGAGCATCAAGGATGACCGGATCACCCAAAAGTTTCACACCCTTAGTTGGCCTACTGATATTAGTTGGGAAAACTCCTAAAACCAAAGCTCTAGGATCTAGAGAAGGCCCAAACAATTCTGTCTTGGCTATATTCAAATGCAATCCCCTTTCGACCCCATAAACTTGAATAATCTTCAAAGCCTTTGCTATCATTAAAGTATCTCCTATTAAAGTACCATCATCCAAGTACTAGGCTTGTAGCTCAAGCTCACATTGCACGATAAATTTTTTAACCAAGGGGTGAAGGGTAAGAGAAAACAACAAAGGACCTAAAGGATAACCTTGTTGTACACCTTGGGAAGAGGAGAGAACATAATCCATTTAATATAGAAGAGCATCTTAACATAATTCAACCCACCGAGAAATCGAAGGGCACAAATTACGTACCTCAGAACACATGGCTGATCGGTCAATGAGATTAATACATTCGATAAATCTACCAATAACATGGAAAGATTGTTCTAGTCACCTTTCTCATATATCATACAATTAACATCATGTACGATCGCCTCTCCACCATATTTGGCAGCAACTCCAAACTGATAATCCCCTAAATAAGCATTGATTTCCTTTCCAACATGCGTTGCGGCGCACTTGGAGACAAGTCTTCTCCATATTGTATTCACAGTAATAAGACGCAATCCCCCTCCTAGCTTAATCAATGGAGTAAGAGGTGCACTTGCTACGAACTCCTCCAAAACAAGTGGACGTAAGCCTGAAAGCCATACGTTAATTACCTCTGTGATGGATGTGAGTAACTCTTCCGAAATGGCAGTTGCGGAGCCACTAATGGCATCTAAAAGATGTTGCGCCCTGAACCCATCTCTCCTACAAGAAGTTCCCTTACGGAGTAACTTAAAAGATGTTGCGGATCCATAGTGACCATTTTTAAGTTTGACTCTACACAGCCGTAGATTAGTAGCCTCTTGACTTTTCGGCTGGGTCCTTTTCCTCGTTTCCCGTAGCTTTTGTATAATCTGGTGCTTATCCAAAACAAATTGAATCATCTTCATACACCTATTAACTTCATCCCATTGATTCAAGGCCATGTGAATGGACCTAAGTTGCAACTTTTTTCTGGTAGAAGCTTTGTCTCCTTGGATGATTTGTGGAAAGTACATATGGAGAATACAAACAGGAAAGAGCAAGAGCTGAATCCAGGGAGCCAGTTCATTAGGTGAAGCAACAACTTTCTAAAGCACAGTTTTGAAAGTACATGCGAAGTGGAGCCTGCACTTGGTAGGATTACTAGAGACAGTAGGGATATTTTCCTGAAAAACTGTATTCAGAAGCTCTAAACTCACAGTAGGTAGAGATACTTCATTAGGGTTGTATGTCCATGCGCAGGTGAAGGCATTGGATCTGCTAGGGGATTTTACACATATGACAGTAATAGGAGCTGACACTACCTCCCCCTAATGCAGTTTGCACTTCTTACCCAATGCATTGATATGCATACATTGAGAACAAAGCCAGCTCTTCAAATGTAGTAGAACTGAATCACAAGCCACGTAAACAGCTTCATTTCTACGTATTCTCTCACGACATATACTTTTACCTTCTTCTCATTTGTAATGTCGATTCTTCAAATTCTTAAACAAAGAACCTCTCAATAATACTCTCCATCCTACGCCAATCCTGCACCCATCCATGCCATAGAAAGGGCATTGGTACAAATCATGACAGCTTTCAGAATTGGAGAATTTCAGGCTGTCATGGAGGGTTGCAGTTAAGGTATGAGATATGAGAGCTATTGAAATTGCACAAGAAGCAGTTCCAAGAATTTGGGAGAAGGACGACTGTAAAAACCCAAGAAGACTGTGAAACCCTAGAAGAAGGTATCACCACACGAGATGCTGATTAGGTCGAACGAGGTATCAAGGTATATCTAAACAGGAGGGGAATAAAGCTGAGGACCGAAAACAATGAGTATGGATCATACAAAATCGGTTTGATCGGATGAAAACGCACAATTGTATGATTGCCTGCGAATCGCCTGGAAAATAGCCCTCCGTGGAAGACGAAATTATTTATTTTTAATTACGAGGAGAAAAACAATTATTTTCGAAAATTTTAGAAGAATATGAAAATATATAGTGGGAATGTTGTAAGGGGAACTCCTATGGAGTAAAAATTCGTCAATATCTTTGTGATGATCCATATTTTATGGATAAAAAACACTACTATGGGTAAGAAATAGGTCCAGATATTTCTGAAGTCCAGTTGGTACTCCATAGATTTGAGGGGTTCTATCTAGAGTAGTCCATCCGGTCATAGGATGACCGGGTACATCATCCGGACATTTAGCGCCCGAAAGGATTTTTTTTTTAATTTCTTTGTACGATCACTAATTGACCGGATATAACTTTTTTTTTTTTGTTGATTGAAAACCAATCTGGTTGGTATTAAACCGGATGACATATTTTTTAATTTTTTAATATTTTTTAAAATAGGAAAAGATATTGTGGGGTAAATTTTGTGGATATGTATCTAAATCTAAATTTTCCATAGTGGAAACAATATTTCCAAATATCTGACCATTTGAATATATAAAGATTATTATCCTTAAGATATGGATGTTTATACATCCATATCACAGGAGTTGCCATAAATACCTTTCTTTTCTGTCGACTTTGTACAAATACCCCCGATGGGTAAAAAATAATCTATTTTGGAGTCAACTTGAGAAAGTTGCTTTAATTTTTGGAAGCAACTTGTATATAAAGTTGCCTCCACTTTTGGAAACAATTTGTGTCATTTTCTTCAACTTTTAGAAAGTAGAGGTATTTTTAAAGATTTTATAAGGGTATATTTCAAGAAACTTATTTTGAGGGGCATTTGAATAAGTTACCCTAAAATATATATATACTCAAAATAGTCGGGAAAACTTAATACCTAACTTTTATTAACAATTTTGTTGATCCTAATGTGTTAGAATACATTAAAATATTTAGGTTTTTTTGCGGTTAAGTCTAGAAAATATTGCATCCCATCCATAACCTACACTTTTCAGTTAGGAAAATAAAGAACTCCAAGCCGAAAGTATTATACAATTTTTATTTGAAAAATACTATTGTCCCCCACGAAAAATAAATGTTTGTACCCAAAATAAATTCTAGGAACGAAACACGATGAATAGATGATTTGGTGTGATATTTAGGGCTAAGAGACGAATTGAAGAGCAAATCAAATTGACATAGGTTTTACGTTGTTCGGCATGGTTTGCCTACGTCTACGGGCGAATCCCCTTGGGGAGTGATTTTATTCATAATAGAAAGCACTTTTTTGGTATTGGCCACCCCTTAATCTTCTACCTGGGCATCCCTATTTATACATCTTTTTCCACCTCATTTTGAGATGGACTTAAATGGCTTTAATATACACTGCAATCAATTATGCATGAAACTGCTTGCATGCATGCTGGAATCAATTCTGTCTGAAACTGCATGAAAATGCCCTCTTGTTTTAATTCTGCACTTGCTGGCTTTGAATGCCTCCTGGTATTAACCCGCATGAAACTGTCCTTACATGCCTCCCTTTATTAATTCTGCATGATGGACTGAACATTTATGCCTCCATGATAAATTCTGCATGAAACTGCACATTTATGCCTCCATGATATTTTTCTGCATGAAACTTCACATTTATGCCTCCATGATGATTTCTGCATGAAACTGCACATTCATGCTTCCATGGTAAATTCTGCATGCTGGCATACTGGATTGATGGTTGACAGGAATAATGGATGACAGTATGGATGGATGCTGGCTGGAAGACTACATTGGATGCATAGGTAGAGACTGGCTGGCAGTGCGATTGAGTACTTATCTGGGAATTGGTTGGCAGTGCAGAAGAGTATTTGGCTGGAAATTGGTTAGCAGCATTGCTGGCATATAGATTGAAAACTGGTTGGAGGTGCGATGTGCAACCTGACTTTGACAGTTGACTTTGACTAACCAAGTGTTGACTTTGACCATTGACCGAGTGTTGACTTTGACCATTGACCGATCATTGTAATACTGGGTAGGCTGGTGAGCTGCTTCGGTTGACTGGTTAGAGGGCTTGGATGAGGGCCAAAAGATGATTCAAGTACCAATTGGGCCCTTTATGTGGCATTTTTTTTATGGTACAAACATCGCCCCCTCTTAACTTCCAACTTGTTGGGGGTTAAGACATTTTCGTTTTTCTTAGTCAATGACAAAACTCGCCCCCAAGTGTGGATTATTGATGTGGAGGTGATTGGAAACCTTCGCTTGCTGTTTGCGGAAGTCAAGACGCCCCCAAGAGTAAATTTTTGTTGCTGAAGTGTAAAAAAAAACTGCCTTTGTTGATTGTGGAAATCGTAGTCAAGTCGCCCCCAAGTGAGGCTATTGTGTTTGGCGGGAAACAGTTGAGTATGAACCATTGTTGTATGAAAAACAAAGAGGACTGAAGGTTGATCTAGTTTGCAACGGGAGCGTGGTGTTGGAGAGGAGTGTTGAAAGTGAGCTGTAATTGTTGATGTAAAACTGAACTGCGGTAGTTGGATAGAACTTGAATAGTAACTTATTATATTATTTTTTGGAAAAGATGAGCTTTATTTGACGTCACTCGACTGGAATATGTGTGAGTTGTTCGTATTAAGCTGTTGTACTAAATTATATTATTTTTTGGAAAAGATGAGCTTTATTTAGCGTCACTCATCGAATATGTGCGAGCGAAAGGGTGTGACCCTCTAGCAGTTGAGAAAAAAATCTTTCTTGAGCAAAAACTGTGTAGTAACAACTTTGAGTGAAGTCGGGTCTCTGCGGTAATTTGCGATCAGCTGGACACAAGGGTCATGAATAGATCTGATCACCTTGCGATCACGTAATGTCAAATAGGCGGCGAGAAAATTTGCACAGCAGAAACTGTGATCATCTGGACTGCAGTAGCTTCGATCAGCTGAACTGTAGCCGCGACCAGCAAAACTGCAATGTAGTAGCTGCGATCAACTGGACTACATGAGTTGCAATCAGTTGTAGTACAAGAGCGCGATCGTACTGACTACAACAAAGAATGACGAAAGTTGCACTGCAAAGAACGACGCAGGATGTAGAACCGCTAGAAAGCATACTGATCGTTAATGCCGCGATCACAAAATGCGAAGTTGAGCGAACCAGAGCAGCAAGAGATTAGTCCGATCAGGGCGGACTACAATTGCCGACTAGGATCGTTACGACAACAAACAAAGTTGCACTGCAACAGCTGCGATCCGCTGGACTGTAGGAACCGCGAACATAGTTGGACTGCATCAGCTACGATCAGCTGGAATGCAGCATCAACGAATGAAACTGCAGTGCAACAACTACGATTAGCTGGACTGCAGGAGATTTGAACATAACCGATCAAAGCAGCTGTGATCAGCTGAATCAAGTGACAGAATAAGCGAAATCGCATCTGCAAAGATTCGTGATCACCGGATTGCAGAGAGCCGAACATAGATGGACTGTAGCGACTTCGATCACCGATCATATGGCCGAAAACAATCCGTATTTATAGCAACCGATCACCGATCGCTTTCTCGAGGACTTGATCGAAATAGTTCAATAAACCTAGGTGTAACAATTATAAATAAAACTATCTTTGCATCGATTCGTCAACCGAGCATCTGAATTGATGAACAAAATTGGATCGCATCGATTGCGTCCAAAATTGAGTGCAAACGAATTTATCGATTCGTCCAACTGATCTAATTGATGAACAAAATTGGACTGCATCAGTTGCGTCCAACTAAGTGCAGTAGTTTCTTTTGAACTGGACTACAATAATTCGATCAACTTAACTATAGCAGTTTAACATTACTGATTGTAATAATTGCGTCAAAATATTAGGGTGTATGCTCGCCCTCTCTTAATCCTATAACTCGTTGGAGGATTAAGAAGTTATGTGGAAAAGGACTGCAGTAGTTCGATCAACTGTACTGAGGAACTAGACGACAACAGCTCGATCAACTGGACTGTAGCAGTTTCAATGGTGATTGAATGTGACCATTTCTGGTGTTGTCATTTTACATTTCTAAAAATTCGATTTTCTCCGAAAATTGAAATTTCGCCTTCACGATGTTGGTAATTGACATACGATCTCATCGGGCCGAAAATCACTCAGTTTGGATGCACGAAGAAGAAGTTATCGAAGAAACAAATTGGTTGGTTAGCGCCTTGCTCCAAACATGTTGATGACGTGATTGTACCCAAAAAATTTTATCCTCCAATTACAAAATTTTACCTTCATGTCGTAGGATAAAAGAGAGCATCTTAAAAGTCTAAGTATAAATCCAGCACATTACCTCCTTCATAATCAAATTCAATCCATGGTTTCACTTGATCAGCTGGAATAGGTGGCTGGTACATGTGTTGTTAAATAAGAGATTATCAGAATGAAAACATGCAGTTGGAACACAAAACAAACAAGGATAACAAACAAGCTTGAAATATCAGAAAATAGGCTTCCAAAATATACTACCCAACATTGTGCCGGGTGTCCTGCAAACCTATCTGAAAATTGTTAAAAACTCGGAAGTGCCAACTCATAACAAGCAAGCTCAACCTTTTACTCTTTTACTGCAGATTACATCAGCTTGGGGACTTTTGCAGCCACTACCAACTCTACTATTGCAAATATTTACCATCTTTTACTAATTCCAAATTTTATATACCTTAAATGTACCTTATACTTCAATCGTTATTACTTCTAGTAATTGTAGCACATATGAACATTTGACATGCATGTTTACAATATGGGTATAGATGAAGCAGCATGAGTAAAAACAAGTATTCAAAATTTCAAACTCATTATTCACCAACACAATACCATGCACTTTGAATGGATATCCAAGTTGTCATTTACCTAGTGGATAATATATCCATCTCCTTCTTGGACAATACAATTGTGATCACTGAAACATGGAGGGTAGTCTCCAAGCTGCATAAACAAAAACTAGATATCATCTCCATATTATTAAAATATCCACTTCTACAATGCACAAAAGCATAAGAGGACGAAAGGTTTGTAATTCTTACGGGATAAGGCCTTCTTCAAGTGGCTCCCATGTGTCAGTTATATCGGTTGATTCAATTGATGTATTTTGATGAAGATCAGCAATCCTTCTCTAGAAGAATATATCCCAAAGTCATACAACAAGTTAGATGTCTTGAAAACATAACCAGACTATTCTCAAACAAACAAACGCAACAGAAAACAAAACGACCATATAATCCTAATGTGGGCATAGTTCACCAATACATCACCTTAATTAATTCAGCAATCATTACAGTCTTGTTAATCTCCATTCCCATGGCTTTGAGAACAATATGAGTATAGTCTTTTTCCTATTAAGGAAAAAATAAAACAATGAGTCAGTAAATAACAAAAAGAGATCATCCAACGGTAACCTACACACATAACAACTATAATAAACTACAGACAATAAGAATAAAAACAATAGCAGGTGATAATACTGTAGGGACAGTTCAAACTGGTGAAAACCAAAAATAGAGATGGATGAGGAGGATTTTAATGGCACTACTGAAGTGGTGTAGACAAGAATGCTGATCGGAGTATAAACGTTTTTTATATCAGTACAGTTCAAACATGAAACTATCAATCTTAACCTAAACAGACGACACCATTCCTAGCGCTAAGACCAGCATAAGTATTTCGCTACATTCCAATAGTTGATAGTATTCGGATATAAACATATAGTAGAGGGCGGAGTACACAAAAATTCGTAGGCTGGAGTAGACACAAACATATACTGGCATGGACCAAATAATTGTGCACTAGACTGACTTCTGAGGAAGAGGCCACTTAATAAACAATTACTCCCTCAATTTTCATCGCATTAATTTCACATGCAAGTCCAGATGATTATGAGCCGTGACTTTACAATTGTCCCACTGAGAGGTTCCAAAGTCCACCAGCTTCTTCTGCAACCAATCTATTCATGGATCTTGCCAAATCATCAAGGATATTTATTCCTCCTTTAGTTACAGCCTTCGCAACTATTGCATTGACCGACAAGTTTGCAATAGCCTAAACATATCAACAATCAAATTAGTCAAACACAAATACTACGATTACATGGAAACATCAAATAGGAACTCTGATAGATTTGTAAAATTTACTTTGGCTACTTCAGAGTGAAGACCTTCACGGCAAGATTTTGTTAGGTCCAGTAGCAACAGTTAACAGTGGCATTTTCGTCATCAATGATAACAAATATTGCAAGTACTGTAGCCGCTCGTTCTTGTACATCAACTTGTGAACTCCGCATCAAACTGAACAACAATGCAACACCTTATTTTAGCCAGAAAGTATCCAACCCCTGTGGATTGGTTTCGGCAATTCGTAAAAGTGTATGTGATAGAATCCACTAAAGCCATGTCATGGTATCATTCAAGTTCTTATTCCCACTCTTTGAACTACTCCAATCTGGAAATACATCCCTATCTTTCACAGTAGTAACGGCGAATAAAGAAGCAACTCTCTTGAAAATATCACTAAAAAGGGCCAGCAACAAGTTCTCCTTAACTTTGTACACAGTATGGTTGCGAATAAAGAAGCAATTACCATTGTTTCAGCCAGAATTACCCCCCTTGGCCTCTCCCGCCAAGTTCAACAAACTTAAGATATCCAACGATTTAGGTGTCCGATGGTATTCAGCAGACCCATGACTTCCTTCAGCATCGTCATCTCCATTGGAATGTTGTTGCCATTTCTTTTACTCGAAATACTATCTTTGCCTGAAATTTTTCAAGAAATGTCTCAACGTTCAAATCTATAGCATAAGACACTTATACAGGTATTTCAAGAAAACCTTTCACATGAACCAACCACAACCAAATCTTAACTAGGAAAATTCCAGTGCAAACTATCTTCATGAAACATGATTGCAACAAATAATCCAACAGAAACGAAAAAACAAATTCACAAATTTTTCAATCACCTTTTATGTGCTGATTTTCTTGACTGGAATTTCACCATTCCATTGCCAAACAAACATGATAAAAAATCAAAATTAGAATCACATCATCAATCTTAGCATAAATAAATGTAAAGTAATTCACCCAATTTCTTACTTAAGCAAGTTAACCGAAAACCCAATCCACAATCAAGCATAGAATTCTAAAATTAGAAGTACAGTAGAGGAAAAACAAAGTAGTAATCAAGCCCCTGTTAAAATCAACTTCAAAGAACACCCAAATCAAATCAGAAGTAAAAAAAAAGAACTCAAATCTAGAGGAGGGAATAGTTGGCTTTATATTATCTCATTTGATTTTTTCTTAAGCTTTAGTAGTTGTGATGCACATGAGGGTACAACTAAATTAATGCAGAAAATTTAAACAATAACAACAACAACATAAAATTCTAATACCTGAATAGGATATGCAATCGATAACATCAGCGTGAGATTCTGAAACAAATACTGAAAGCTAAGAACTGGAATTATCTCCATCTCTTGATTATGAAACAATTAGGAAAAAGAATTGTAAATCTAGGGATTTAAAAGATAAAAAGAAGAAAATAAACAGAATCTGACTAAGGTAACGGATCTATGAGTATTTCACCATTAGAGAAAGAAACTTCAGGTTAAAACCAAGACACCTTACATAATTATTTAAGAGTACAGAAGAAACAATTTCTAGGGTTTATTAAATTTGACGTACTGAAAGATTAAGTTTAGTTTCTGAGTTTCGATTCTTGAGATTAGGGTTTCGGAGAGACCGGTATTGATTTCAGAAACTTGGTTTGATTTTACAGATCTCGGTCTAGCTTTAGAATTGAAGAAAAAAAATAAGAGGAGAACTCGATTAGACGATGAGAGAAAGGAAAATTAGAAAATGAAAATAAGGATAATAACAAGGGTGCAATAGACAGTTAAGCCCCGGACCATTTAGATGAAGTACAAGCGTGTCCTGCTTTTCATTTTTCCGGGCGATAATTAAAATTTAGTGCAACGTATACATTCTGGTAACCAATGGATTAAGGTTTCCAACGTCAATATACATTTCACGCCTAAAAAACAAGGAGTTGGAAAATACTAGCTAGTGAAACACGCTCAAAAGTTAATTTCATTGCTTAAATAGGTGCTTATAAAGATGAATAGAGTGAAAACAGCAATTTGTAATACTTATAATTGTTGCAATTGTCACTGTTACAGAACGATATAAAGAAATTGTCACGGTTACTGTTTAAGTGTCGCTATGAAACTGTTGTTAAGCCTAAGAATAGATGACAGTTTTTTAACGACTGTCTATACCCGTATGTTCTTGGTGTTCTTGATGATCACATCAGCAGAAAATATAATCTCTGCAGCTCTCGATTTCGCTCTGTTCTTTTCCCCCAAACTCTCTTTTTTCTTCCTGACATCTCCCTTCACTATTTATACCTCTCTGCAGCAAGAAAATCACTGCAATAACTCCGGTGTAAGCCTCATTACTCGGCATTGAAAGAAAATATTCTGAATATTTTCTTTCCAGATTTATCTCCTCACGATGTTATCTATTGTTTACACACTCCAAACTTACTAAAACACGTTCCAGAATTAGATGATAACGTTGTAGACTCATGATGTCCATGAAATCTTCCCAAAATAGAATGTTCCGAGAATATTTTCACGAGAAAAATATCAGTCCTGAGTTCCTCGATTGGTGATTATCTAGCCAAATTGGATCGGATTCAACACCCATATCATTCCTGTCTATCCCATTAGAACAAAACAAAGTGATTTCATCCATTGAATCTCCCTAAAACTGCTTCAAATTCTCAACCCTAATTTTGCCAGTCAAAGAACTCTTTTTCCCGCCAAAATTTATTTTTCAACGAAGGAGATGAGGTTTCCCCTTATCCAGCTTCTTGGGTGCGAATATCCTGTGGGTGTGCCTTAGTAATTGAGGCTCCCCTTATCCGAATTGGGGTTCCATTTAGCAAATGTCCTCAGGGGGTCCAAATAGCGCTTTTCGAGCAACTTTTTCCACACAAGTGTATTTCTCCAAAAACACCTATACAAACACAAAAACACCATAATAAGTATAAAATCAAGCACTAACAATACACACACTGAGGACAATACAGACACAAAAATGTGTCTATCAGTGGGCATATGACCATTTCCCAATTTTGAAATTGGCCAAAACACTTGAAAAGGATGTCGAGTGGGTTGATATAGAGCCAACTGCAGCACGGTACGAGGACTCGAAGAAAAGGAATTGAAAAAAGTTGGTGGAAAGTTTGAGAGAGACGTTAGACATAATGGGTGTTGATGACATTGTTTCTCAACCATATGTGAAGGAAGATGAAGAAAATTAATTTTTTGAAGATGAGGATATGAAGATGGGTATGTACCATGGGCCATTGTTTTATCCCGGTAGTTATGTAATATACGATCCTCGGCGAGTACTCCGCCAATTAGGATGCATCCAAAAGGTTCCCTTGTTTGACGAGAAATTCAGGTTGTTTCCAAAGGGTGGTAATGGAACTAAAAGAACCACTTCATCATGGGAACCAAAGTATGATCCTGAACCTACCCTTGAGTATTGGAAGGACTTAGATATTAACAAATAGATGTGGCCAAGTTAGCACCTTTAGGTGATGATCCTTGTGAAGAGGATCTGGGATACATGGATTGGTATAACCAACATTTTCATCCCTTCATTATCAATAAGAAAAGTCAAAAGTTAGATGATAAGAGGAAGGCAACCAAGATCCCCGACAAGTCTACTTCTGAAGATGTAGTGAGGGCTTTCAAATTCACTTTATACTCTTGTATAAATTAGTTCATGGTAAAAATGTCTTCAATTTTCACGCTGGGAAGTTGTCAACAAATGAAAATAGGTTGTAGCGGGTAGGGAGATGTTGAAAAAAATGAAGTCCAAACTTGGTTGCAAAACACCAATGCCTATTGAAGAACAAAAATACCTCTACAATAAGTGGGATGCAATTATAAACAAAGTAGAAGGACCCGAGGTACCCGCACAAAGGCCTACCACTAAGAGGTCTCGACAAGTGTTGGTGAAGGTACAAGTGGATGTGTTACTAGCGGCACATCCGCTAATAATGATGCGTCAAAAGAGGAATGCCAAGGTGCAAGAATAGGTGGTCGTGGAACTAAAAAGAGGGGTCGTGGTTAAGTGCATTTTTATGTTTTACAAGTTCTTTTTAATGTTTTCTTAAATATTAAGTACACTTTGATGGTAACACCTTAACTTTTAGGTGCTGAACTTTCTTTTAATGTTTGCGTAAGTGCACTGGAATCGTGTTATGGACACCTTGAATGCCATGTTCTAATCGATAGTGTAACAGTGAATTAATTAAGTGGTTTTCCCAGAATTTTTAATGTTCGGCTTATCCTGTAATTCCAGTATCAAGCCGAACCTTGTATTCATGAGGTTCGGCTTATCCTGTAATTCCAATTTAGCTGAAATTTTTATTTTGTAAAACACCTCTGCCAATTAGGTTCGGCTTATACTATAATTTGAGTTATAAACCGAACCTGGTATTCCTAAGGTTCAACTTATCTTGTAATTCCATTTTTAAGCCGAACCTGCCAAATTAAATTTCATTAACGACTAGTTTTTTGTTTTAAAGCATTGATCCATTGGGGAATTTCTATATATAGTGTTTCCCCTTTCTAGCAATTTTTTTACTAAACTTAGTGTTGTTCCTCCAAACCATTCTCCGTTGGAGATGATAAAATTATTGTCAGAGCTTTCATTCGAACTTATTGTGAGCGTCCTAATGAACATCATTCGATATTGTTTTGGAAAAGATTTAAAGAATTTCATTTTGAGTTAGATGGTAATCCAAAACGTCGTAATTGGATGGAATTATCTGAAATATTTGAGAGTATCCGTTATACTATGTGAGATTACATCAGAATATTAAGATGGGTCAATCAATACCATCCCACTGATACTAATGAAGAGAAGGTTAGTATTCCAAATTCCACCGCACTTATAGGTACGCTTTTGTTTGAATACTAACTTGTGTATTCTTATTTTTCAAGGATGCTATAATTTAAAGCCTTTGGGAAATACTCCATGGAGGAAGATACGAGCTTGGAATGTGTTATACATGGTTGAGGAGAAGAATTTCGAGATTTATTAGAGAACTAGTCGCCGAAATTCGTTAGAGATATATCCCTCAATATCCATTGAACTATTATGTAAAACAGATATGATATTTTAAATTTATTTTTAAGATTTTAATTAAAATGTAATCGTGGTAGTTTATACTCAAATCAGTACTGGCATGTAACACACTATATAGTTCGTCTTAAATGGGTAAACTTTTATACGCCCAACCTCTTAGATTTTTTAAAATTTTGAAAATCTATCCGTTACTTATACAGATTTGGCTTATGTTCCAAAATTCGTATCAGCCGAACTTTGACATTTTTCACTAAAATCTAGAAACAACTCTTTTTTTTGAAAGATATAGAAGTTGTAAACCTGTATTCTATACATACCTACATGTTTTTTCACATTCTAAAGCACATATGCTCAAAAAATGGCACCCCCCAACTCCTAAGTTTACTCTAGAAGAAGATTTGTCGTTTTGCACTAATTACGTAGCATACTATCCAAAGAAGGGTGAAGAACGATGATTGAAGGGTCTGATGAGTATGTACTACTTGGTTTAGAATTCATGAAGCCTTTTACATGGAAACAGGTAATCCTCACAACCGGGATAGTGCATCCTTGTTTTGCCGATTGAAACTATTAAAAAAAAAGTCACAAATTTTATAGCTTTAGTTCGGGATGTGAGTCGATATTGACTCAAGGGTGAAACAAACTCTGAGATTGAAGTTAGAGCTCTAGATGAATGGCGAAGATGGAAAGGAAAGAATTTCAAATACGAAGATCACTACAACATTCTTAGAAGGTTTCTCATTACCCGCTTAGGATATTAGAAATTTATTGTAAGGATACTATGTAATGGGGATGTAATCCACATTCTCTATGAATGAAAAAACTCTATTTGGAATGACAATGATTCTTGTGTTCAAGAATCATGCCAGGTTCGGCTTTCATGAAAGTAATGTTACAAGCCGAACCTGACGAAGAAACTCTGTTTTTTTTTTTTTTTTCAGGTTCTGTTTTCATTGAACTAATGTTACGAGCCGAACCTGACAAACAAACCCTGGGTTATTTTAATTTTTCAGGTTTGAATTTCATTGTACTGATGTGATAAGCCGAACCTGATAAATAAAAATAAACCCTGGGTTGTTTTAAATTGTTAGGTTCGGATTTCACTGTACTAATGTTATAAGTCGAACCTGACGAGTAAAACAAACCATGGTTTGTTTTAATTTGTTAGGTTCGGCTTTCATTGAACTAATGTATAAGCCAAACCAGAAAAACAAACTTTGTTTTTCTTTAAGTTTTCAGGTTTGGCTTTCATTAAATAACATTATAAGCCGAACCTGACAAACAAACTCTGATTTTTTTAAAGTTTTCAGGTTCGACTTTCATGAAACTAATATTACAAGCCAAACCATCTCTTGCGTTCTTGGTTCTGTTTTCCATTGGTGATTCGGATTGTTATGTCAATTGTATACATGACGAACCTATCACTAGTTGGTTGATGAGTTAGTACTAAGGTTGCTCCAAAAAATGACACATTCCATAACAAAAAAGTAAATCATTCAAATATTTCATTTTGAGGTACATGTAATTGCAGTTCTAATGTTGTATCATCCTCATCATACACGAAAACCAAAATACACCAAATAGAATGAATACGCGGATAAATCCATATAACATTTTTATGGAAATCCTTGACGAATCTCATCATCTTCACTAACCTCTTTCTCATCATCTTCATCCTCATCACTTGAAAACAGAATTACTTGTCCACTTGCGAGCGACACATTCAAAACTTTTCAAAGATCCATTTTCATTGGATAATTTGCACACCAATCCATCTAATAATTATTTTCAAATCTAGACCAAAAGGCTGCACCCATCAAGGCAGGTAATTGGCAATCGGGTCTGAGTTTGAGGCCGATAAAGTGACAATTTTGAACAAATCCAATAACAAGTCTTCTATCTTTTATACCATCATGGCAAAGTTTTGTTGGAGGCACGTAATACCCGTCCACCCGAAATAATGTACGAGGCAATCGAATGTCTCCACTATTAAAAACCCACAAACGGGCATTGACATCCCATGTTCTTGGGTGATGATTGAATCCCCATGTAAACGACATTCGAATGAAATGTACTCTGATACCACCCATGCATCTCCTCTTGGACCTCCTCTCATCATTGCCTTGTAGAATTCTTTGTTCCAGCATAGGGTTTATGACAATCGTTTCCTAATATAGTTGACTTCATTTTCTTGGGGCACCAGATTGTTCCCTTATTTAAAAGGACCAAGTTGTTCCGTCGTAACATAATATCCACAATTTCCACCACCTTGTACGTCGTCCATTGATATAATATTCTCATGAATTACTGGCGGTAGGTCTACCAAGTAGTTATCGTATATAAAATTGATATTCCGTAAATAGTTATCGGACTTATCTCTTTTGGGTCCTCTTATCCCACCAACTTCATGTACAGTCCTTTTTTCCTTTATCTTGTTTTGTGATGCATCTTACTCTTCCCCTAGATTTCCTCTTTACTATCCTTTGCTAGTGACAGACAATGATTCTCATCTACCTTTTTGTTACTTGTTTTGGCTTTATGAATACTTGGACGACCACGTTTTCTTGGAACTTTCACTTGTTCCTCCTTCATCACCTTCTCAATTTCCTTGTTTGCAT
Organism: Papaver bracteatum; assembly: GCA_023529315.1. Taxonomy (NCBI): domain Eukaryota; kingdom Viridiplantae; phylum Streptophyta; class Magnoliopsida; order Ranunculales; family Papaveraceae; genus Papaver; species Papaver bracteatum. The sequence continues at coordinate 122,506 of JAJJWX010000557.1, read as the reverse complement.
GTTCATACCTTACATCATGGATATCCATGCCAAATGGATCCCTGTGTTTGCTTGTCTAGTTTGGAAATTATTCATTTTCTTACTCTTCCTACCTTTCAGGACCCCCTTCTATGGTTCCAAAATATTCTCTTGGGTGAAGGGATACATGACCGGCATCATTTTGTGCCAAAGGATTTGTTTTTGATCTTGGAACATCTTCTTGTACATCTGCGCCAACCTTTTCCCATTTGCCGTGTCCCAAATTTCTAGATCATCCTCATCGTCTTCAGTTGGGAGAGGATCGAAGATTAATTGTTTTCAAAAATGATCAATATCCTCAAATAATATAATACCATCCTTGTACCGAAGTATGGCGTGGTGGCATGGAAGTCCCATAGATATCTTCATTTTACAAACACACTCTTCCTGCAAGTTGGTGCAAAATGTCTCAATCAAATCTACTTCTTTCATTAATAAGTCAATGCATAGATGGGAGACTCTATAAGTTAATCCTCGTAGAAATTTACTTGTGTTTGAACATAAGGTTATGTTTGAACGCCTCGTTAATTCTCACATCATCAATTTTGAAATATTCATCAATTGCATCAAATATCGTGACAAACGTGTCAACACATCCAAAAAGGTTCTTGTTTAACCGATAATGAGCCGACTTGACCATACTTGTGGCTTGGTTGTCGAAGTGTTTGTGTCGATTTGTGAAACAAGAAACGAACCTTTCTTTATTAGGTTCCAACACATCTTTGAGAAAATAAATAATGACATCAGGGTAGTCGGTCCTCCAATGATTAATAAGCATTTTAACATTTTCTTCGTAGAATCCTCGGTGATTAACCATACCAAAGCTTCTCATTCTCCATGGAAAGAATCCCACAACACCTCATTGTATTTATATTGTTTCAAGAATTCCCTCTTTTTCTCTACTCTTTTTTCCGCTGTTAGTTTAGCAATATTCTCTAATTCTTTCATCTTAAGTGGTTGAACTATCGGTTGTCATTTTTTCCTCGCATTGCACCATATATGAAACGTACAAAGAAGGTTGAAAGCATCAAGAAATACCTTATTAATAACATACATCAACGATGAATCTTGATCGGATACGAACACTTTAGGAAGAGCACCCTCCCGGAAGATTAACTTCAATTGTTCGTCTAACCCCCAAACATAACTCTCTTTCTTCTCAGTTTTCAAGAAACAAAAATCCACGGTGAACGGTGCCTTTGTCAACATATTCCCAATAATTTTCATCAATGGCATCTCATATTTGTTAGTTTTGTACGTGCAATCCAATATAATAACATGTGGGAAGCAGAGATCTAATTAGATGCATTTCGGGTGGGCAAGAAAAAGGTGTGTCACTTGACCAAAGTCATCCAACTTCTTTTGGCAAGCATAGTTATGCTTCACCCCTAACCACATCACTTGTTCCATCACCAACTTACCTTGAAAATTGAGTATTCTAATCTTATTTCTTGTGTTGTAGATAGTTTGCATAGTCGACTTGTTATGCTTGTCCTCCTCATTCAATTTACTAAAAATCCTAGACGGTGTCATACATGCTCGTGTCATTTTATCCATTTCTAACAATTCGTTGGGTTTGTGTCGCGCTACTTTTGCATGTCCATGAAGGTCACTTGGACGTAAGTGGTTATGACGACAATCCATAATTGTTTTATTCATAACCAAAAATTCATCATCTTTGTTCAAGGACTTATTCTTGTTCTTGAGGTTGAAAACGATCTTGAAAGGGCACTTTGTTTTCTTCGTCTTTGTCCTATTATTTCTCCCGTCCTTCCCAACATATACAAAACCCTTTTTAGCCTTGCTAGCGCCGCTTACAATTCGCTTATAAATCATTTTAAACCGATCCCCTCGGCCTTGTCTTCCTTTAACTAGTACACAATTTATCTTCTTTGCGTGTTTCTCAGCCCAAGCCTTGCTTCGGTATTACTTTTCCATGTCTACGTTAATTTAAACATTAATAATTAGTAAGAAAAACTTCGGAATATTCCAACAACATTAAGGTAAACAACAAGTTCTTATATACCAAATCATTTTGGAAGTGATCCTTAGTATCTTCGTGAAATACGGCTAATGGATCAGGTTGATTTTCCATCGGTACAGGTCCACCAATCATAAAATTTGTCGAACATGATACATTTATAAGGTCTGGATTATACAATATTCATAATATGTCTCGAACCTAGTACATATACAAGGTTCGACTTATACGATATTCACAATATGGGACGAACCATTAACAAATTATGAACCCAACCATTATTAATGATATGTTAGGCTCTTACGATGTTCATTAAATAAGCCGAACCATTAACATGTTTTCTTCTAAAACTCTCAGGAGTAGGTTCGGATTGTTATGAAACTTTCATATAAGACGAATTAGTATCTAGCAAATAGGTTGCAAGTGGAAAATATATGTTCGGCGCATAACGTAAACAATTTCATCTAGCCGAACTGTTCATCAATTGGGTTAGTTCATCTCATAATGTTTAGTTGAACATCATCCTGGTTAGCCGAACCATGATGAAAAAATACAAACTTTTGATGATTTCAAGCTACAAAAGTGAGATTAAACATATGATATAAGTGTACATGTGTATTAAAAGCATTGGGTTCCTCATATATGTATTCATCATCTTGATTTGGCTCATAAAAATCATCACCTTGAGTTTGAGTTTGAGTTTGAGTTTGTGCTTGAGTTTGAGTTTGAGTTTGTGTAAAATCATTCTCATAATATAAGAAATCCATTTCCGAATCATTGTTGTAGTTGATGTGTATTTTCCTAGGTTTTTTAGATGAATAACCCTCCTCATCCTCCATTTAATCAATATACAAATTTGTTTCTCACTTTCTCCTTCTCCTTCTCAATAAAAACTTAATTTCCCCCCCAAATTTTTTCATCTACACAAACCTTTATAAATATTAAATTATCTTAATCATTAATCAAAAGTATTAATAACTAACCAAGTATTAATCACTAATCCATATTATTAATAATAATACAGAAAGGGCAGATTTGTCATTACCAAAAATATTTGGTTAAGGGGCTTCTGATTTTTCTATTTACATCCCATTTTTGTCTTTATTCAGTATCCCTTGAAAGTTTTAGGTATGCCCTAAAACAGGGTTCTTAATTTTTTTTATTTTTTTTTGAAAAGACATAAAGTTTTATTTAATCCACAGAAAACTGTACAGACTTGCAGGAAAATTACAGACAATATCAGACCCAAAACACCTAACTAAAACAAACAAAACACCTACTCAAGCATCAGACCAACAATATCTAACTACAACAGACAACTACTCTCTGCTAACTAGTTCACATATATCCTTGTTTAAAGACTGAATAAGGATATGAAGTGGATGGGAGTACCATTGTTGATTACATATATTCCTTCTAGCATACTTAGATAGGACATCAGCCACTCGATTACCACTTCTAGGAACAAACTAAACTACAATGACACACATATTCTGAAATAAAGAAACACATTCAGCTAGTAAATACTTATCTTGCCACCTTACACTATTTAGTTGATTCTTTTGAACAACTTCCATTATATCTTTGTTATCACCTTCGACAATAATATTACTTAAACCCTTAGATTGAATCCATTGAGATACCATGAGAAAAGCTAAAGCTTCTGCCTGATCTATATCTCGTGCCCTTCTGATCCTGGACATAGCTTCCATGAATTTCCTTGCATGATTATGAACAACAATAGATACACCAACTAAATTAGAAGAATGGTTAATGAAAGCATCAAATTTAATTTTCAACCATGTGACAAGAGGAGGTTTCCAATGAATCCTAGTCTTAACATTATGCAAAAGATTAAGACTAGGGTTATAATGAATGCATATTCTATAGTCATAAAAAAACTTAAAGATTTGAGAAACTATGGATTTAGGTGACTGAGTTTTATGATCAAACAATTTCATGCAACGACTTTTCCAAATGAACCACATAGTAATAACTGTCAGATTTAGTAAATCCTTTCGAGCCACTGAGACCAAATTAATGCGAGAAATCCATAATAAAATCCATTCCTGAAGATTAGGAAAATTATAAGCCTCTTGCAGAATAATGTGAGAAACCACAATCCAAACTTCCTAAGCAAAAGAGCATTGAAGTAGAAGATGATCAGCAGTCTACAAAGCAGAACCACACAATAGATCCACATTGAAAATTATCCAAGGAAGCAACTCTTTGAAATTTGGCAGCAACCGGCAAGAAGTCCTTAGCTACTTTCCATAATAATAGTTGACATTTAAATGGAATTTCCATGTTCCAACTCATTAACCACATTTTTTGTTGTTGCTCAGATATCCCTTGGTGTGTGTGTTGCATCAATATAGCCATATAAGTTGACTTAAATGAGAAATCCCCATTTCGTGTAAGAGACTAACAAAGACGATTTATAGCTGGTTATGGAGGAATTCTGATATTTTGTATGATCAGTAATTGATCATGTGTGCAATATTGAAGTAACTTGTCTACCTTCCAGTCTCTGTGCTCATGGTCTATAAATTCTTTTACTTTAACTGCAACTTGAGGTGAAGTAAAAATTGGAGGCTGATAGTCATGATTAGAAATTTCTCCAAACCTATGGCGTTGATTTTTTTTTTTTTTGAACCATCACCTATCTCCCAAACATGATATCTTTTTATCTACTTCAAACCTATTTGAATTCTATGCCAAATCCAAGTTCCTTTCTCTTTGATTTTACCATACAAAAGATCTTCATTTATAATATAACGAGCTTCTAATAATTGAACCCATTTGGCCTCCATGTTATGAAGCATTCTCCAAGAATTTTTTGTTAACATAGCTTCATTTACATACTTCATGTTTTTAAAACCCAAACCCCCTAGTCTTTAAGGTTTATTCAAATCCTTCCACCCAATAAAGTAGCCACCCTTAGAAGAATTCTTATTCCACCAGTAATGCCACTGCAATGCTTCCATCTGATCAATTTTTTTATTTGGAATTTTCATACAACTCATTTGAAAATGTGTCATAGCCCCAACTACCGCTTGTATCCGAGTGCTACGACCAACCTGATTGACCAATTCACCTTGCCATACCTGAAGTCAAGAATCCATTTTATCAACAGTTTCTGCACAACACGACTGTTTATTTCTGCCAATAAAAAGCGGAATACCTAAATATTTCTCATTCAACTGCATTATTTGCATTTTAACTGTACCAGAAATAGCAGTTTGATAGTGTCATTCATATGGTTACTAAAATGAATACTGGACTTATGCAAACTAACCATTTGTCTAGAAATTTCATAGAACTGATTAATAAGCTTCATTAGATTAGGAATCGAAGAGCCTGCTGCTGAAGAGAATAAGATACACTCATCAGCGAAAAGGAGATGAGATATATTAGGGCCACCTCGAACTGATTGCAAGGGATAAATTAATCCAACAGATTCAGCATTTTGCAGCATACGACTAAAAGTCTCCATACATAAAATAAAACTAGATTTTGTGCCTGTGCTACGCACCGGGCGGACCCGAAAATCATATACATATTTTTGGTTTGGTGTGACGTGGCTTCGCCTCGCCCCGTCGTGTATTTTTTATTTGATGTGGCTCAGCTTCGCCTCGTCCCGTCTCAGTGCATGCTTAGGATTTTTTATTTGAGTGGTAGCATATTAGTTCAGCTAAGAGATTTTCGTGATAGGGACATGAATCAATACAAGAAAACATGGCTTAAGCAACTAAAATCTTAGCAAGCACCCAAAATTTTGGTCTCTTTAAGAATCACGCTACTAAACGTGCGACCATCAGACAAGCGGCTCTGTATTCATATATATCCACTAACTTGAGCGACCACATAGAGTAGTTTAGTCGGTAAAATAATTTTCCCAGTAAGAATATAACAACCGCCATTTAGGTATGGTAGCTACCTACTTCGAGCTAGGATGACCAGCGATTCAATAAGTATTTGGTTGGTCAAACCTATCTGAGCGACTAAATTTAGCGACCACCCGTTCATTCACTACAAGAAAACATGGCTTAAAAAAATAAGATCTTAGCAAGCACCCAACATTTTGGTCTCTTTAAGGATCAAGCTACTAAACTTGCGACCAACAAACTAGCATCTCGGTATTAAAATATATCCACTAATTTGAGCGACCACAATTAGTCGGTAAAATGCTTTTCCCGGTAAGAATACAGCAACCGCTGTTGTAGGTTTGGTAGCTACTTACTTCGAGCTAGGATGACCAGCGATTCAATAAGTATTTGGTTGGTCAAACCTATCTGAGCGACTAAGCTTAGCCACCACCCAGTTCATTAGAGATATTTTATGAGATTTTGACATTTATCCAGCAGTTCTATAAAGATATATTTATCGAACATAGAGAGATTGTTTTACAATCTCACGGCAGTATGAAAGAAAACGAACAACTAAAATTAATCCCAGTCCATCTCGTTGTCAGACTCTTCATATTCGGGAGAAATCATAGCTAGTAGTGATCAATTTTGGCAGAGGCAATATCACAAGCACCTCATATGCCTAAGGAAAATTCTACGAATTATAACTAACTGAAAGTTATAACACAAACCCAATATTATAATTAATTATTAGAAATTTAGAACAAGAATACAAAAAGAAATCATATTTTCAATGATATGATCGATGATTCTCGTGTACTTTGTTGATCCAGATAGGTGATTTCAATCAAAAGAGGAATTTTTGCTACAAGAAGCAAGAATGATTCAGTGAAAAGTGGATCTCTCTATGTTCTTGTATGGAAATGGGTAGTAGACTGAATCAGTCGCGCTTAATTGGAAAAAAAAATCTCTTTTAAGTTTGGTTTGTTCAAATTAATTACTCAATTCATCAAAAAATTAAAAGAATACTAAGATGAATAACAGACATAGATTTTGATTATCTATGACCATCTTAATTTTGTGTCTTTGAACAAACATGATACTTTCATATATATCAGGAGACATTCAATATGGGAAGAAAGTTTGGTACTAATCAAATTGAAATAAGAAAAATGAATAAAAATAAGTTGGCGATCCATTTGATATATTGTGATTGGATAGATATAAAAGGTGTGGCTTTCTATCGATTTCAATGATGTATCATGCTAAGTTTGAAGTCTGAACCCTCTCAGAGCTTCTCGGTTCATAGTTTGTTTGTCTTTATACGACATTTGAAGTTGGAATCAACACTGAGCTTCATATTTATCGATTTAAATGATGTATCATGCTAAGTTTGAAGTCAAAACCCTCCCGGAGCTTTATATTTATCGATTTCGATGATATATCATATGCTAAAGCTACTTTATGACCTGTATGACTAGTCAAAATTACTTCATGACCTATGTGACTAGTCGAAATTCAAACCGGAAACACAAAGAGAATGCACAAAAACACAAAGAAAACACACCAATTATCGAATTCATTTTTCATTTTCCCGATTCATTCTTATACATTTTCTGTATTTTTTTAAATCAGAATGTCGATAACAATGTCTTAAATTTATTAATATTTTTTTTGGATTTTTTTTATGTCGAAGGTTGATAATTCAACCGAAAACACGATTTCGTATTAACATAAAGATAAAGCACAATTTCCTTGATCCGTATGACAGTCTTAAATTAAATCTTTACCGTTCATATATTATATACCATTATACCAAGTTTGAAGTTCGAATCGACGCTGAGCTTCATGTTTATAGATTTATATGATGTATCATGCTAAGTTTTAAGTCATAACCCTCTCCGAGCTTCTTGATTCATATTTTCTATGCCGTTATACCAAATTTGAAGTTCGAATCGACTATGAGCTTCATATTTATCGATTTCAATGATATATCATGATACGTTTGAAGTCATAACCCTCTCAGAGCTTCTTGGTTCATAGTTTGTATGCCATTATACCATATTTGAAGTTCCAATCGACTATGAGCTTCATATTTACCGATTTCAATGATGAAACGTTTGAAGTCAGAACCCTCCCAGAGCTTATTGGTTCATATTTTCTATGCCGTTATCCCATATTTGAAGTTCGAATCGACACTGAGATTCATGTTTATCAATTTCTATGATGTATCATGTTAATTTTTAAGTTTGAACCCTCCTGGAGCTTCTCGGTTCATAGTTTGTGTGTCGTTATACCACATTTGAAGTTCGAATCGACATTGAGCTACATATTTATCGATTTCGATGATGTATCATGCTAACCTGAGTTTACGAGTGTGAACTAAAGCTAATTCATGGTCTGTATAACTTTTCAAAATTACTTCATGACCTATGCGGCTAGTCAAAATCCGAACCGGAAGCACAAAGAGAAAGCACAAAAACACAAAGAGAAAGCACAAAGAAACACACCAATTATCGAATTCATTATTCATTTTCCCGATTCATTCTTATACATTTTTTGGATTTTTTTATATCAAAATGTCGATAACAATGTCCTAAATTTATTAATATTTTTTTTTGGATTTTTTTTTTCATGTTAAAGGTTGATAATAAACCGAATACGTGAGTTCGTAGTAGCACAAAGAGAAACACAAATGCTTCAATCCGTATGAGCATAATACATACAATCACAACCGTCAGATTGGCTTCTCACTTTTTTTTTTCGTTGGTCAACGTACTTTTGATAATCCCGTACTTTTGACCCGGGTCGTTGGATTGTATCCTTCTCCGTCTGAAGCAGCAGAATCGAATTGTCCTCTCCTCCATTATTTTTCTTTCCCTCTTCTCTTCTCAGGTGTTCTCCTCCATTGTTTTTCTTTCCCTCTTCTCTTCTCCGTCTCTTCTCGATCCAACAATGAGATAATCCCAAACCCACTGTAAAATTCAGCCACGAAAAAGAAGATTTCTCACCAACTATCAACAATCAGCCGGGAATCGAAATTCTTTTTTCCTTTCTCTTCATCTTATTCTTAATTTTTATATCTACAAGATTTAAAACAGAAATCTTGAGAAAAATCATCTTATAGAAACTAGAGTTTTTCAATACAAGTCTGATATTATTTCAAAATCCTGATTAAACAGATTTTCGTTTACAAATCTACAATCAGTAGATCTTATTCTTCTAACCCATTGAAGATTTTTCCAAAAAAACAACAAAAAACAAAAAAACATTTTAGCCTAATTCATGGCTTTTTTCTTCACTAACTCTTCGTACTTGTGTTGCACATCGGAGAAATTGATTAACTTGATTGAATTGATGCTGCAGAAATTGATGATTGTGAAGTTGCATTGGAGCAGTAGCAACAGTTGACGATTACTGGTTACCATGAAAAAATGGTGATGGACGAAGCTACATCGTAGCCGTTCACGGTTTGATGAAGTTTATATACATTGTTGTTGCATTCATGACCTACAGACATTGTTGTTTGATAGAGAAGCACTAAAACGCCTCACATCCACTGTTCTCGGTATTTAGTTTGTAGTTCAGTTATAAATCTATTTTCTGGTCAAGAAAGTTTTGAAGTAATTTTATAAATTAAATGAAGTAAGATTTTTGTTCTTGATGTACCAATAATTACAAAGTTAAAAATTACATACTAGGCAAGCGAGCGACAAGCTGTGCCGCTAGCCCTTTTTGAATAGCAAAACCTATCCTATTAAAAATAAAATCTCGTGAGCTAGGGGTCATTACATTGCTGCACATGACTTTCTGGACCCTCTTGAGTAGTCCAACTGCTTCTAGAGCCAAATAGCCAAAAGTATCAAAAGCAAAGGAGACGAAAGCATGCCCATTGTCAACACATGCTTTCTCATGCTTCGATATCTTACCTGAGGCAGCCTTTAGCGCTGCTCGCCCGACTGTAAAGGTGCCATGTCCAATTCCTACCAAAGGAGATACCCCGGTGAGGTCAACACATGTGTGTTTCCCATTAGCCCATCCAAAAATAAGAACATCAGTTGGTCTTAGTGTCGATCTCCCTTCAAGTGGGTCTGTCAGGAAATGCACATGTGCTTCTTTCTTTGCCGAAATGCCAGACCTCCACAGTACATCATACAAAATATCCCTCACATGATCATGTCTATATTTATAACCAGGGTCTACTTTACAATGAATAATATTTATGTCTTGAGAATAATATTATTTTATGGTTATTTTGATTGAGAATAATATTGTTATTTTGATTGAGAATAATATTAATAGAGATGTTGTGCTAGTTCTATTATACTGTCAGAACCACTATTGATTCTCTACTATTTTTCTTGTTTACAAACATAGATTAATTGAATACATAGCGGATTCGGTCTATGAGTCGATCAACTCAAAGGGAGGGATTTCTATCAAATTCTCAATCCTGAATATCAGTTTTGCCTTTTCAATTCTTATTTTTTTTTGGTGAATTGCTACCGTGTTTTGACCTATTGCACTTTTTAACTTACTCAGGAGAAAAGTTACAATGGCTATGATTAACGTGCAGATTTGTATCAAATTCTCAATCAATGTTTCAATTTTGCCTCATCCTTCGAATATGCTGTGGTTTGAGGTTTTTGATTAAAATTTTTTTTCTGCAGGTTGAAAGCCTGAGTTAGCTAATTGGGTTTTTGATGGTGGTGTCGAAGATTCAGAAAATGTGATTTCTTTAGTAGGTATAAGTTTTCGATTTTTTTTTTTTTAGTGAAATCTCTTGTTTACGATTTGAAATCTCCAATTTTATCGAATCAGTTTCAAGCTCTTCCGATCTAGTCCCAAGTTTGCTTGCGATGTGCTAGTTTTCATTGTTTTTTGGAGACTGTTATTTTTATGGCGATGGAGTATATGGAGCATGATCTCAAAGGGCTGATGGAATCTATGAAGCAGCCTTTTAGTCAAAGTGAAGTAAAATGTCTGATGCTACAATTACTGGAGGGTGTTAAGTGACTTAAAGACATCTAATTTTCTTCTGAATAACCGTGGTGAGTTGAAGATCTGTGACTTTGGGTTATATCGTCAATATGGGAGTCCATTGAAGCCCTACACTCATTTGGTAGTTACTTTATGGTACAGGTGAGGAACAATTTATGTTTTGTACATCTTGCTTCATGCTGGTATTTGGAATATTACCTTGTTGGTTTTCATGTTTTTGTAGTTGTTTCACCATGTGCAAACCCATCTTGGATTTCAGTTTGACATGTGGTATTTTATGCTCTTTGCAGGGGCACCTGAACTTCTATTGGGATCAAAATTATACTCAACAGCTATTTACATGTGGTCCCTGGGTTGCATTATGGCTGAGTTTTTAGGTAAAAAACCACTTTTTACTGGGAAAACTGAAGTAGATCAACTAGACAAGGTAATTTTCGTGCCGTAAGTCTCTTTGTTTGTTCTTGCAGATTTTCATCTAACCATTCTCGGCATACCGAGTGAGACGATCTGGCCAGGTTTTTCAAAATTACCTGGGGTGAAGGTAAGGTCAACTTTCTTAAGCATCCGTAAGTCTTATCTTTTCTTTATTTTAAATAATTTCTTGCAATTACGCAGTCCACTAAGTTCTATTTTCATAATTGTTTTCTCAGGCTCCCCTGCTTAGGTGATTCTGGTCAGGCTCCCTGCTAATCAAGGAGCTAAAGCGGAATCAAAATGATTAAAGGAATCACAATGTTTACCTGGTCATATAACAAAAGAAAATGCTGCCACTAATTCTCAACGGAAAAGTGATGATGGGATGGAAAATGTAGGTCATACGGTACTTTTTTTCTTTTCAAAGGAATATTAGGATGCAGAATTTTTAAGCATGCCCAGGGAGATTCAAAGAACTCTATCGATCTCTCAAAGTTGAAGTAGTTTGTATCAATGGTGTTCATCATTAAGTTTGATGAGATTCTAATTTTTTTTTTATTTTTTCAAAGTTGTATTTTTATTTAATTTATATAAAATGAGATTGTAATTTTTCTGAATAATAAATGACATTGTAAATTGAATTTTCTGATATTAAATTAAATTAATTTTGCATTTAATTTGGTTCATATCTCCTTTAATTTTCATTTCATCTTTTCATTCATCCGAGTCAAAATTGCAACATTCTCTTAGTTGGAATAAACTTAAAGCAGTTATATTAGTTAGTCGTTAATGGTAGTTGAAACACATTTAGAGCGACTGATCGCTCTAGGATAATTGGAATAAAGTTAAAGCAAGCATATTAATTAATCACTCAAGGTACTTGAAACATGCTTAGAGCGAGTGACTAGCTGCTCTAGGTCTGTACAAATCCCACTTTTTGCAACTAACGAGCGAGAGCCAAGTTAAGTAGGTATATGGGTTAGAGCAACTTGAAATGGGCTTTTGCAACCAAAAATGGCTTGTTGCTTAATCCATTTTTTCTTGAACGTTATTTTGGGGACCATGGTTATTTTATACGACAAAGACCATCACCCTCCCAAAACTTCGAATAAGTTTGGCATGTTCGGTCCGTGTGCGTTGTCTTTCTTTTACTCTGATGCGGAAAGAACAACTTTAGGTTGGAGTTGTCCCCCACATGGCTCAACATGGTCCACTGAAGTCTTCTATATGGAGCAAAACATATCATATGCATCTATTTGATATATTGGGAAAGAAAAACAATTCCTTTCTAATTCATGTGAGAGATGACATCAGAAGAATTACAGGGACCGCAGGACAAAAGGATTTGAATATTTTTATCCGGCTAATTTTGGTTCCGAGTATACGCCTTCTTTTTAATTCGGATCTACAAATCAGAGGGCCAGAAAAGAGAGCACCTTTTATGATTTTTTTTTTTTTTTTTTGTAAAACGAAACCCAACATAAATGTGTAATCTGATAAAATAATTGGAGTTGGTGTTCATGGCTTTTTTTTTTTTTTTCTACCGGATAACATTGACCCATTCTTTTAGTCCAATTACTTTAAATCCTTATTTATCCTATTTTTTCAGGAGTATAATTGAAAAGTAAAATAAAATATAAGATACCTAAAAATCTGTGCTTTGCAAATTTTATAAATTTTATTTCGTCGAAAAAATTTCAAAGACATCTATGCAATACGTACAAATAAGAATATCAAATTTAAAATTTTTATGAAAAATTCGGATGTGTTTATCCTTTTAGGCACAATATTTGATAAAAAAAACTGGATTTTGTGTCCATGGTTAGTCTTTTTTGCCATTATGCAAAGCACCACAAAGGGAATAACACATTATGCACCCATATTTTGGTTCATGCATCGAATAATTTTTCGTTTCAGGATAAGTGATACCGCTATCCCCGTTTCAGGAAAGTTGGTACTTTCACCTATTCAATTTACCTTTGTTTCAGGAAAAATAATACTTTGACTTTTTGAATTCGGCCTTTTTTAGGATAAAATGACACTGTGGAAATGTTACTTTTCTTAAAACAGAGATAGTATACGCGTATCTTGTGGAAATTGTTATTGTTTCGATTTTTTTTTCGGCCAGCCCTTCTCACCGTGGCAATGGTGTTCTATTACTAGTACGAGTGATTTAATGCACAACCTATAAATTAATAAATTTATTGTTTTGATTAATATTTTTAAAATCAAAAAATGTTTTCCCTTTTTTCTTTTTTATCTACAAGGAGAAAAGGGATTATTTTATGAAAACTTTAGAAAAATATGAAAAAATATATACCCAAAATAGTATGGAAAACCTTATATCTAATAATTTTTTTGATTATAATGTGTTGAAATACATTAAAAAATTGGGCTTTTTTGCAGTTAAGTCATCCAATTTGATTTTCTTGAAAAATGGTTGATTCCAAACGATCAAGTAGCAGCACGGATTCAATAGGACATATCAAAACATCCAAATCAAAGAAAAAAGGTAAAAGAAAAGTTGGAACTAGTAAACCCGAAAATCCAATCCCTGAGAATGTTGAAAAGAACCCTCCACCCAGAGGTGTCAAACAGGCCGGTCCGGACCGGCCCGGCCTGAATTAGCCTGTTTATTAAACTGACCAGGCCGGTCTGGCCTGATATCACCCCAGCAGAGCCCAAGCCTGCTTTAACTAAGCTAGGCCGGACCAGGCCCAGGCTAGCCTGGGTTACATTATGTATTTTTTTAACGCAAAAAATTGAGTTCATGTTGACTCGAAATCGCGACCATATGCTCCTCTGCCTTGCCTGAAACCAACTGTGCTGTGCGTCTTCTGTGTTGCCATGACCTTTAGTTGTAAATCTAGACTTAATTAAGCGGACATATATGCTTCCCAAAACAACCGAACAGACCTAACCCAGTTTTGTGTTGGTTAGTTATGATACTGACACTTAATTAATCACGTTCATAAATTATACAAATGCCAATGACTAAAATGACTAATAGTGATTAAGTAAAAGCAATTGATAGATGAAAATTACATTTGATCATGTGATTTAATATGTCAGTGATAATTGTGATGAGAAACGTTAATGATAGGTTAGATGTTAAATCACAAATTAGACATGTAAGTACTATCCATATATATAACTTACTATGAATTAGAAAAATCTTGAAAATTTATTAGTAATTTAATTTTATATAAACCTTTAGTAACTAACTTATATATATATATAGTAAGTTGAGAAATTATTTAGTGACAACGAAAATCAAGGGATTTCAATAGAATTAACGGTAAGTATTGATATTTATAAGAAACTTAATATGGATTTTATTTCACATATGTTTGATTATCGTTGGATTAAGTAGATTAGTACTCTAAAACGTCAAATTTAAACAACAAATCTGATCGTTGGTTAATGGAAACTGAATTGGCTTATAACCATGTCAACATTGGTTCGAACCCCATCAACCATATTTTTTTATATTATATTATTAGTGACTTAGGTATTTTCTTCTTCATACAGGTCAAACAGGCCAGCCAGAGAGGCTTTATACAGGCTCGGGCTAAGGCAGGCCAGGCCTAACAGGCTAAAAGGCCTAAAAACTCTAGTCTGCCCTGGCCTCTTTGACACCTCTACCTCCACCGGTGAAAAGAAGACTGTAAGTGAATTTGAAATTCAAATGTTTTTGATTGTTATATTAGATTAGAAATCGAAAATTATGATTTTCAGGGTTTTTGGTCGGCATGGTTTTTTTAAAAATAGGATGTTGGCCTTAGGATGTATGTATTAGTCGGCAAGGTCGTAACATGAAGATCATGCCATCTTTTCATAACATCCATGGAGACTGTGAAACATTAACCAGGGCCGGCATGGTATTCAATAACCAACCCTGCCGACTTTTTTCTAGTCGGCATACTCTTAGATTTGTACCTTTTCGACTTTATGTCATAGAAACCTTAATTTACTGAGTTAACAGTCGACATCTTTCTTGAATAAGACCCTACCGTGTGTTAGTCGTCTTGGTATATGATTACAACCTTTCCAACTAATACTTAGTCGGCAATGTTTAGATTCTCGACCTTGCCGACTTGGTGACCAGAACCATGTTTCAATGTGTAGAATTTTCATATCTTTTATTTGTGTATTGTTTAGGTTCCTAGAGGAAAATATAGAAGATATCCTTGTCTTGTTAACAATGCAGGAGAGATATTAGAATTTATTGAAAAGATTCATCATTCTTTAGAAGATCCTAGAGATGAAACTGAAAAGAATTGACCGGAAAGAATCAAAATTGCATGAATAAAGTGAATCACATCTTTCCATGCTCTGTTTTCTATTAGGTATAACTAAAGGTCAGCAAGGTTACATTTCCGACTATTAGACAACCGACAATGTTAGAAATTATTTGTGTGCCGACTATTAGTCAGCCGGCAGGGTAAGAAATATTAATATGCCGACTTTATGATAGCCGACAGTGTAGGAAATATTTATATGTCGACTATAAGATAGCTAGCCCAGGATAGTCTGCATCTTCTTCATTCATAGACCTTGCCGACCACAGATAGTCGGCGTTTTCTTCATCCGTAGACCTTGCCGGCCAAAGTTAGTCGGCACCATATTCAATCGTAGACCTTGCCGACTTTATAACATTTTCAGAATCAAATTTTTTGATCGAACTCATAAGACAAAAGGTTTAATCTACTTAATTCATAATTCCATAAGTTTTAATCCAAACTCGATTAATTAAGCTAATCAATTTTTTAGTGTTAATTAAACAAGGGTATATTAGCCATTTTGAAAGTAAAATGTTAAGAGGTGGCTTCTTTTACTTCAAAATGACCTAGATTTTGTCTCACTAGGTATACCCCAATTAATCTCGGTATAACCCAATCAAGCCAGGTTCTTTAAGTGTGGGACATGCTTCCTTTTTTTTCTTTTCCCAATTTTATTTGCTTATTAGGCCGACCGACCGAAGCGAGGGAGGACTCTATATATAGTGACTTTGTGTCAATATGAAGCGTGACATTTTTTCCAATTTAACACAAAAAGATTGGATTTGGTTCAACGATGGAAGGACGACACTGCCCCTTTGAATCAAATTTTTCTTTTTTTCCTTAAGACATTTTCATAAATAAACCGAAAAGGAAGGGCAAAAAGGTATTGAGTATTTTCGTAAATAAACCAAAGAGGAAGGGCAAATAGATATAATAGCCAAATTGTATTATAATTCTTTATGTATCCTATTTTTTAAGGGTAAAATTGGTAACCAAACTTTAATATAACATATCTAAAGATCCGTGCCTTGGAATTTACAAATTTTATCTGGTTGTAAAGGTATTAAAAAAATCTACAATCAGTACAAACAACAATATCAAATTTAGAGTTTTTATGAAAAATTCAGAAATATTTATCATTTTAGGCACAATTTTCGAAAATAAATATAAATTCATGATGCCAACTACCACAAAAGATACATAAACTTTATGTAACCATATTTTAGTTTATGTATCAACTAATTTTCCTAACGTGCTATGTTGTGCCATGCCACGTGCTAATCTGTGCCGTGTGCTGTGTGGGCTACTGTGCCAATTAGTCAAACCCAACACGTCCCATTTAACTAACGTGTTGTGCCGTGCTGGGCTAAGTCACGTGTTGGGCTGGGCTATGCTCAAATTTTAACGTGCTGTGATGGGCTGTGCTCGTGCTGGCACAACCTAGTTTAATCCTCTAGTTGAAAGTCTTACCTTCCACCGCACCAAATTCTTGTTTCTCATAGATATTTCCTTCTTCTAATTGGTCTGCGAAGATGGTCATAAATTTCCTAGGTACCATTGCATGCCTTCTTCTCCCTGTAAGTATACAGAACTGTCTGTAGTTCTGTTATACTCTTCCTTTTGTTATATTGACCGGAAATACCTTTTCTACTCACACCAATTAATAGTTTTCTTTTGGCTGTCCCAACGAAATGCGATTGTTTATTCTATGTATCCATTGCAAGTTTTCTCTTGGCTCTCGCGTCAAATGCGTCGTGTTGGTTATGTGTATGAAAAAGTTTATCAGACCTCAATTGGGTGAATTACTAGAATAAAATTGAGGAAGAGTTTGGCATAGATGATGATGTTGATTGTAACCATACAGAGCAATTATGCAACAAATTCATAGAAAGATTCTTACGTTTTTTTGTTTTGTGAAGCCAATTTTAGCGAACTTGGGATTTTAAGAAAACCAAAAGGCGTGTTTTGAGGAGCCAATTATGCAACAAAACCCCATATATATATATATATATATATATATACACCGAAGGGGAACGTATATTGGGTGATTTACTGATGTGCACCTAATTTCATGTTTGTAACCCGTTTTTTCCCAAAATTGGAAATATATCCCGATACAAACTTTCCATCCCGTTTTTTGTATTTAGTATATTGACGGTCAAATTTTTGAAGAAAAGTCGCGTGTCGTTCACTTTTGCAGCGAAACTTACCGACCAAAAACACATTCTGTGCATCTCTCTCCAACCAGATGCATACAGTTCCATTGTTCTTCATCGGAAAGAACATCAAAATCACTTCCAAAATTTAAAATAAAGAAAGAGGAAAACTATTCTACTATTTTTTTTTCCTTCCAAAACTCTCCCACTATGACCCACCCACGTCTCTTTGTCCTTCTTGAAAGAAATTTGTTATTTCCGTGTGATAGAAAACGGGCATCCAACTCAAAACCAATTGGAAATGAGTGGAGAGGCCTTCAGGATTATAAACCGCAGGATCTTTGATTGCCCATATAATGTGGGACTAATAATCTCAACACGCCTCCTCACATGTAGCCTCGTTGGGTCTAACACGTGGACAATAAATCGGGTGATGCGGAGTAAAGGCGCGGTCAATGACTCGACGCAAATAGCCTGCTCTGATACCATGTTAGAATACGGGCATCCAACTCAAAACCAATTTGCAATGAGTGGAGAGGCCTTCAGGATCATAAACGGCAGGATCTTTGATTGCCCATACAATGTGGGACTAATAATCTCAACACCATGGCATATGATCTCTTTATACTTCCTTTTGCTAGCTCGAGTGATCTTATCAGGAGTAATCCAATGGCTGATATTTATACTCCACTATTACACTACCAGAAAACTCTTCGTAGTAATATCTTAATAAAAAGGTAACTAATCGATTAATTTTGCATGCAAAAATATATAAAATGAATTAACACTAATTCTTTACTTAGAATCCGAAAATCAATTATGGGTGTGATCGAAATTTCCCTTATAGTCAATAATTGATTAAATTGAGTGAATATTTAAAAATACTCTCTTTCGGCCGGTTAAAGAACCAAAAGAGTTCTTTTCAAAACTTCTCTCACTGCATTGAAATTCTAGGTGCGAATTGTTACTTTATAAGAAGTATATTCAAGGGTCGTGATGATTACCCATGAATCGTTTGATGAACACATTGTCTCTGTGACTTGAATTTTTTTCTTGTTTACAAGACTTCATTTTGTTTCGGTATTACAAATCTGTATTTTTTAGTCCTAATTAATCGAACTTTTCCATTGTCATTGAAGATTGAACAATACTTCGGTTATTTTTTTGGTCCTTGTAGTGTTAACAGAGTTGACGACACACGAACTTTTCGAGTTTTAGTTTATGGGTTTGGTGGAATTCATGTTGGAGAAGCATTGTGTACGAGAAATTTTTTGGAAAGCATCGAGTCTGCAAGTCTTTTCGGCTAGTTTTAGTAGTTTAATCGGAAAGATATCTGATCAGCTTTAACCATCGGCTACAATAGGAATTCTAATATTTAGGGTTTGAAGGATACAGATGAACATCATGGATTGAAATTCGAGAGTAAAAGCGTAACCAGAACGTCTAATATCTCTTAAATTTTCCATAAAATTTCTCGCCTGTTAAGCAAAATTTTGACTTTCAAAATAAAATTCAAAACTTAAACGGCTAATGATGTCATACTTAACGGGTGGACAGTTTTTTAATTTTGAGAAACATTTGGACATGTTTGTCTATCGGACCATAAATTGAGGGCAGATCTGTTAATTTTCCTATATTTTTAACAACATAGGACGTGTCTTTTTGGAAATATGACCAAAACATTGTTACATGTTGGTGAAGTAGTGTGTCCATATAGTTTAAACTTGTATCTTTTCATGTTCATCCTAACTTAAAAATGTGTCTCTTTTTACACGAAATGAATCTCTTCATTTTTGTAAGTGGAAAGGAGTTACTTGTTCGCATTATCATCATAGTTGACCCAGAGAGATTGATATCCCAAATTGTAAGAAGGGACGATGATAGGTGTTAATTGATTTTTATAGGTTGATTAACAAAGGAAGACTTCATTCCTCTTTTTTTTTTTTTTGATACTAAAGGATTTAATGATTAATTGTTGCAAATTCTTACATGATCTTCTTCTATGCACTTAACCATGTCAGGAGGATAGTTCAAATGATAATAAAAATCTTGAGCATTAATCCTGGCTTTTCTTGCCAGGGCATGAGCTACAGTATTACCTAATCTATTAACTGTCTTACAAAACCAATAGTTTCTACTTCGGAATTTATTCTTAATTGACAAAATCAAGTGGTGATTGAACTAGTGCACAAAGGAATCATCTCTACAAATTGAGTTAGCCACATTCTCGCAATCCATCTCAAATATCACTTTATTAGATCCATAGTCTTTCGCCCATTCCATCGCCTTGACTAGAGCTTTACATTCAAAATGTTCAGGACAGAGGGATATTTATAGTCTATAAAGATTATGTAACTGTTCATTACTGCCTAATAGGGTGAAAAGGTGTGTAATGACATGGCGATGACATGTATAGTAATGATGGCATGGCTTCACTACATTGCCGAATGATTGTAGAGTCGACATGTGGCGACTTGGGGGTCTCTTATTATAAAGAAAGATTGGAGCTCATAGATCAAATT
This sequence comes from Papaver bracteatum, assembly GCA_023529315.1. Classification (NCBI taxonomy): domain Eukaryota; kingdom Viridiplantae; phylum Streptophyta; class Magnoliopsida; order Ranunculales; family Papaveraceae; genus Papaver; species Papaver bracteatum. The sequence goes on along the minus strand of JAJJWX010000557.1, from coordinate 102,262 downwards.
ACGTCAGATGTTAAAAATGTGTAAATGACAGTAACTTGAAAATTAAGTCAAATTCAACAGAAATTATTATGCAAACTTACCGAACGAAAGAACTTCAATCTCCCATGGCACCAACTTCCATTTGATATTGGAATTTCCAATTGCAAATTACCCTCGCACTTTGTTAGAGTAACTAAGTTATTTTGTAATGTATATAATTTCAATTTGGATGAACCTTGGCGGCATTTAGAGTTCATTTTCCAATTTTAATAAACCTTCCAGTAATTAATTGTAGATGTATAGCGATGTATCAGGTATTTTTCGTTGCATTCTTAGTTGAGTAGTTATGGACTACAAAAATAAAACATGCCCCTACTGTACATTTTCTCTAGATTCGTCACTGGTGATACCTATCCCGCTATCCGTGTTGCTTGATGTACTGTGTCGACAAGTGCTGATCACGCTGGGCAACATAACGTGCAAAACTATTTCTGCCGGATAATAGGTCTTTTCTAGCCGTTGCGTTTGTCTTTTTCCCCTCTAACGGTCTCTTTTGACCGGTGCTCTCGCCGCCGTTTCCCTTCCTTTCTTCTTTCTCTTCTGTTTTTGATGAATTATACTATGAACTAATCTCTCTTAAAGATCGAACAAGAGAGAGGAGAACATAAACGCGGAAGCGTAAAAGACTACATTGATATTAATCTTGGTGGAATACAATCTATTTGATATTTTTGATTGTTTGATTCTTTCTTTCTTACTTACTTACAAATGAATACAACATGCCTATTTATAGGCTATAAAAGAAGAAGAGAACTATGCCTATGGAGGCTAACAAAAGGCTAACAACTACCTAGTCAATACTAGACAATCTAGTATTCTTGTTTGATTTGTCTAACCCTAGAACACTCATTTTACACATGTTAATTGTCTAATATTGACTCTAGACATCCTAGATATTTCTAGGTTAGTCTAGATAGGTGTGAACTCTTGACTAAGTTGGTGTTGAATATTCAACACTCCCCCTCAACACCTACTTTCCAACTTCTCTTTATCTTAGACCTTTCGGTCCCCTTCATAGTTTAAGGATGTTTCGGTCCTCTTCATAGTTTAAGGACGTTTCGGTCCTCTTCGGATGTTTAAGGACATTATGGTCCTCTTCGGAATTTTAAGGACATTACGGTCCTCTTCGTAGTTTTAGAACATACGGGTTCCATCGTAGTTTAGGGACATTGCGGTCCTCTTCGTAGTTTTAGAACATACGGGTTCCATCGTAGTTTAGGGACATTGCGGTCCTCTTCGTTTCAGTAAAATACTTCTTGTACTCTTTGGACAACTCATAGGATTTTCACCCACTTTTGTTGTTCTCTATCTCATCACCACTTGGTGATTGCTTCCATTTCTTCACAATCTTTTTGTTGTTTCTTCTTCTCTTCTTCTTTTGTTCCGTCATGCTTTTGTTGCGAAAACCTTCACACTTCTTTGATTTTTTTTTAAAGATTCTCTCACAATCTTTCATTTCGTCAAGCTTCGCCACAAGCTCTAACTATTCTTCTTCTTGCTATATTGTCATTACAATTTTGCCACGCTATCCGTGATGTGCCACATTTCAATTCGTAATGATTTGCAACGTTTGTGAAATTATTGTCACACTTATGTTTCCCTGATCATCCTTGCATTTAAACAAACATCTTGTCTGCATCTTCTCTATTTTGTTTGAGGCTTTCACCCATCTTCAAATCAGCTTCAACTTGCTCTCCTGTCATGACCATCATCACCGTGAACATCATCCTTGCTTTTTTTTTTTTTTCTTCTAGAGCTCTTCCATCACATGCGAAGAAAGTTCCCATGGGCATCATGCTTTTTTTGTTTTTTGTTTTTTGTTTTGCTTTCTTGAGCAGCACCCTGTCTCCACTGCCACCTTCACGTTCTTTAGCAAACATCAATCATGGCAGAAACTCATCATCATTTCCTTCATTTCAGAGTTCTCACGAGTTCTAGCATGCCATCACGTTCTCTACCCGAGCTCTCATCAGTCCCTTTATCGGCTTCGTTGGCAAACTCGAGTTCATCAACCCGCCATGAAACCAATCTCGTCCTCATTAAACTCATCACAAGAAAACTACCAAACCATGTTCAGGTAGCAAACAATACTCCATACTCATCGAACCAAAGCATCTTCTGTTCAATGGCAGCAATCTTTCATCTCTTCTCTGCTGCTGCTGTTATCATCTCGACTTCCATTCTCGAGCTCGTCATTCTCTCAACAACACCATCGTTATTCTTCTTCCTTCTGGAGCTCTAAAGCAGCAGTACCTTGCTCGAGCTCATTACCGAACATCACTTCCTTCTTCCATCAGCAACTACCAGCTCATGTATCTCCATTATCGTCATCAACGGCAAGCCAAAAACCGAGCAGAAGTTCACCATTCATCTCAGCCAACAGTCCCGAACAGCAACACCATCACCGAGCCATGATTTATCCAAAGCTCAGCCACAGTTCGACTCCACTGTCTCTCATAACAGCCAGTCGAGCATCATGACCATCATCTTTATCTGAAGCTCCGCCACATTAATTGCAATATGAACCGCAGCATCATTTCCACCGATGATGATCATCATCCACAACTTAGTGATTTGTTTTCTCGAGCAGCAACCACTCGATATTCATTGTATCTTCTCGGACTTCTCATATACTCGAGTTGCAAGTAATGGTGGAGATCACGGAGCCAGAGAAAGTGATACTTTACCCCCAACTTTTCTCAACTTTCAGGTTTGTGTTGCGATCTTTGCACACGGATTTTTTCCATGTTTCCTGCCGTGTCATTGAGCTATTTTGGCGTGTTATAGACAAGGTTATCTTTCAGAGACAGTACCAAAGAGAACGTCCTGATTTCAAGCATGCCCCGGGATGAGCTCGACACCTTCCATACGGGCGAACATCAAAGGACGAAGTCGAGAGTTGGAGGCGAGCCTCCAACTTTAAGTGGGAAGTGGGTATTCCATTGAGGTATACTGTCACGTATCACAGTGCACTCATGCGATTCCATATTTGGGGACGGCGAGACACGGCTCCTCATGCACATTACTGGGTTGCTTCCATGGCTCTTTTCACAGCTCAGCAACTCGTCACTTCCAAGCCACACAGCTTCCTACTTTCTTCGTTGTTAACCTTTTTTTTTTTTTTCTTTTTTTTTTTCACGGCAACTTTCATACCGTCCTCATATCATGTTTTTTTTTTTTTTTTTTTTTTTGGACAATCAACATGTTTTTTTGATACCACGTTTTTGTGTATCTAAAAAACCTAGTTCCACACGTACACTTACTTGGGTGGTGAAATCCAACACACATAGCCGCAACACACATAGCCGCAACCCCATAGCCAGCACCATCATAACGAGAACTTAAACCTAGTTCCACACGTGTATCTAAGGTTTTTGTTAAACCTTCTATACTCAACACCATAATGAGAACTTAAACAATAACAACCAGATTTTTTTTTTGATTTTTTTTTTTTCTCTAGCTCTCTTCCTCTCCTCTCTCTTCCTCTCACCTTGCTCTGATACCATCTTAAAGATCGAACAAGAGAGAGGAGAACATAAACGCGGAAGCGTAAAAGACTACATTGATATTAATCTTGGTGGAATACAATCTATTTGATATTTTTGATTGTTTGATTCTTTCTTTCTTACTTACTTACAAATGAATACAACATGCCTATTTATAGGCTACAAAAGAAGAAGAGAACTATGCCTATGGAGGCTAACAACTATGCCTTTGGAGGCTAACAACTATGCCTATGGAGGCTTACCAAACCAACTACTAGACAATCTAGTATTCTTGTTTGATTTGTCTAACCCTAAAACACTCATTTTACACATGTTAATTGTCTAATATTGACTCTAGACATCCTAGATATTTCTAGGTTAGTCTAGATAGGTGTGAACTCTTGACTAAGTTGGTGTTGAATATTCAACAATCTCCTACTAGTCTGTTTATTCCTATGGCTATCAAAGCTAGAGTTTCTTCCGCCAATAACATAACTGAAATCACTAGTATCTCAAACATCTCCAATATTTCAGAAGTCACCGGAATCACAAATCTCACAAGATTCATGAATACCAAGGAAATCACAGTTCATTCCACCAATCTCTCTCACATGACGGAGCTCACAATCGAGGCATTATACTGCACAATCCATGATGTATCTATAAACCAAGCAATCACATGAATGCTACCTCAACTAAGAAAAGCTCAGCCTCTTTCTGGGCAGCAAAGGGGACTGCAAACCTTTGAAGCTAACAACAATCAGAAACTACAGCCTCACCCTCTCTCTGTTGTTACTATTGCTAATTTTACTAAAGTGGTCCTAATGGTCAATAATAACAACATTAGGCTCCATCAATTCATGAGTGATCATAATGCCACTACCAAGCTTAACAATCATTCATAAACACAACATCAACAATCTCCACATCTTCATAAAAACAAACATAAAATACTAGTACCCTTAAAGCCAAAACAAACACAAAACAGAGTTTCCAAAGTTCAACACATCTTAAACCCAACTGTAAATCAAATACCTCACTTCACTATTTTAATAAATTTCACCTCAAGATGCCTAATTGGATACCTTCTCAGTATTTTGATCAAAGGAAGACAGAGCACTATGAAACTCACCTTCTAATTCTTCTACCGAGTCTGACTTCGAGTCCCTTGGCTTACACTGCGTGTCTGACTGCAAGTCAACCTCCGAGTTGGCTGGAGAATCTACGTCCGGGATGGATTGCCTTCCTGCTCCTCACGCTCCGCATCATCATACTCAACAAGGTCAGCATCATCATTATTGGGATTCACCGAAGACTCGAAATCGACAGCGGGATCGTCAGTTGGATCGGTAGCGGGTTGACCAGCTGGTTGAGAAGAGGACGAGTCATTATTGGAAAAAATGGATCGACCAATTTTACCGGTAGCAGGACAGAGTGCATCCAAGACGTGAAATTGCATTGTCTCTCCTTCTCTCCAAGGTCTTGCCGCTAATTTCCGAACCATGTATTGAGCAGCACTTGGCAGAGTGATAGATTAAAATCCAATCCAGCTCAATCCTGATACGAGAAACCGATCCGCAACAACCGAAACACCTTCATGGACTTCAAAAGGACCGTACCTTGGATTATAGGCGTACAAAACCCAGTCATCATCATCAGAACCAAGACGTTGGTGTCTCTTCACTTGCTCAGTTGCCTTAGAGGAAGAAATTTTCTCTCCATCATGAGTATCTCCAAGCATTTTGCAACCACCTTGTTCAACACCCAAGTCAGCTCTTACAAAAGGATTTCATGTATACTGATTTACAGTTGCATTCTTAGGCTGTCTAAAGAATTGAATCAATCTCTCTATTGGCGAATCAAGAAGCAACTCATGCAAATATCCTGGAGGGAAACAATGCAACAATCTCTCTATCTCAATCTTCACATCAATATTATTCTGCATGTCTCTCAAGTACCAATTGAAACTCTCAATAAAGTCGGGAGACTCACAACCTTGAGGGAAAGTTACTCCGTATGGCAGACTATGAAAAAAATGCTCATAGGGATACCAGTAAATGCATGGATCTTTCTCCACCTCAACCATATTATGTTTTCCTTTTCGATCAATGAAATTTTTCTCTCCATCCATGAAGATAAATCCCTGAGAAATGCTTCAATTGAAAAGTTTGCAAAGAAAAAAAACTGCTTCCTCTTCCAGCAAGACAAAATACCATTTTAAAGGGCTTCACTTTGTGGCCTCGACGAGTTCGCCAATAAATTACGACGCTTCCCGATACCGTCAATTTCACACTCAACCTACCCTTTATACTCTAGCTATGTCGTTTCAAATATCCCGCACTTAGGCTATGATAGCCTCTGCATCCAAAAGTCTAACTTCACATGCTTAATCAAATTGAATTTGTTTCTGTTGGTTTTGATAGGTGGAAATGACTACTCCAGGTGGGTGACATACAACATTATTCAGAAATCTACTCATCACCTGAATCAGACACTGAATGACATTCACTTCACTCAGAAGGAAACTAACTCGAAGGAGGAACGAGCCGAAATTCTTTTTGGCACTCTCACAAAGCCCATTCCTCTGAGGCAATGGACCACCAAGAGGTTCAACAAGACAAAGCACAACAACAGTAAGCAACAACTAACCAATTACCCTCAGAAATTTATATTGTTGGCTTTTCTGCTCTATCTTGGCATGAACAGGTTCGTTCAAACACTGCACTCGGTCCCACGGACCAGAACCAACAACCCTCTCTCCAAGTACAAGGGCAACGTCATTATCATTTTCCAATATTACGTCATGAGCCATTGTCATCTCGTGAACTACTTTCAACTTAAAGTTAGTCACATCACTATCAATTTCATAGAGTAAACAACTACACATGGAGCAATGAAAATACTTCCAAACACCCTGAAGGCTATATGACTCAAACAACTATCAGATATCTCCAACGGGAAAGACCAGGTAAAATGCTCAAAAAATTATCTATCAATATAATTCTTAGCTTGTTAAGGGATCCGATCCAGATTCCATTGGCCGCAAACACCAACAACAGTTACCACAAGTGTAGCTGCGATCTCCAGCGCGTAGAGGAGAAACAACAAGCCAATCAAGAGAACTTTAATCACATTATAGGTCTTACCACACCTACTGACCAGTCATCATCTAAACCATTTAAAATTATAATGAAGACAACCCACAAATTAACCAGTAATTTACAAAATCTCAGTATTGCTGAAAAGATGAGGAATCCTTTTCAAATTAAAGTATGTCTTGTTTCCTCCCTACATTATTGATAGCTAAGTTTTACCACATTGCTCAGTGGTCAATATATTTGTTGGAGTTCTATCTCTTATTATCTCACCCTATCTTCACAAATGGCCTCCTCTTCAAAATCTTCCACCCAATCCATAGAAAACCTTGTTGCTAAGATGAAAAAAACCCTTAATATGCCTGAAGAAGATCTATATCCCAAGGTTTTCTTAAACCTTGAGAATGTCAGAACAAAATAGGCTTTAGATTGGAAATGGTGCTTCATTGGAAAGCTTTGCAGCAATATATGTTTTGAAATTTCCAGAGTCAGCAACTTCATCAACAACAACTGGGAATTCAATGGCAGAGTTGAACTGGATATTTGGAACATAAGAAGGAGTTTCTATATTCTCATACTCACTAATGAAGAAGACTACTCCATTATTAGGAATGGAGGAACTAGAGGAGTGTTTGATAATCTTATGGTGTTGGTTGGAGTTCCATAGGGAGGCCCTGACTTAATTCATGAAGAAAAGTTCACAACGGTTATAATTTGGCTCCTCATCAAAAGAATTCCAACTCATATTATACCTGATATCCAAAACATCCTGCAACCTATTGGAGTATATCAATCTGCTAAGAGACCTTATGTGAGAGACAGATTTGAGAAAAACTTGGAAGTTAAGCTCACCATTGATGTCACTAGGCCTTTAAAATTTGGAATTGAAGCATATGAAACACCAACTATCTCTCATTGGCTTGAATTTGCTTATGCTCTCAATGGCATCAGATTCTGCAAAGTATGTAGAATTTTATACCATTCTTCTCCTCCTTGCCCAATTCCACCTACACCCTCAAATTATCACTACACAAACCTACCAACACCTCAACCTTTACCACCACCCCAAACTGCCTACCAAAAATCTGTTCAAGAAGGGAGAAATTCCATCCATAGAGGCTACAGTGATGCTGATGCTGCAACAACCTTTGAAATCAAAATGAGAAATGCTAAGCAGAAAGAACTAGAAAAAGTCTATTTCTAATATTGCTTCATCATCCCCCAAACATGTCATTTTTGGAGCCTCATCTAGAGATGATCCTGACACACCCCACCCTGATGTTATTGTTTGCCAACTAAGGAACATGAAACTTCATCTTTCCAAGAAATTTTTTACCAACTACAAGAACCAGCAAGCTAAGATAAAACTCAAGGAAGCAGCTAGAGCCAAACACTCACAATCACCAAACACCAACATCCCACATGCGCCAGACCCAACTAGTATCTTCCCAGCTATCCCCTCTCAAGAATTACCAACTTTATCTCAAATCAAAGAAAGGATGGATTCTGAAATTGCAAATCTCAAAAAAAATGCTTGGAAGGCTAAGAATAAAATGCATGTCTTTGCTGAAACTACCACATCTACTGAACCTGACACTTCTTATGGCACTGGAAAGCTCAAGATCCTGCCTAAGATAAAATAATCTACACCTGTTGTTTATCCTATGGAAACCAATGAAGCTGATAACACCAAAAATTTCAAGGATTTTTCTGACAACTATGCTGAACCTTTGGACTCAAGTACTCCCAAATTGGTTAATGCTGAATCTAGTTCCTTCACATCCAATTCTGAGGTAATTAATTCATATTCTCATCACTCTTATTATTCATAACTACAAGCATCACCATTACAACACTTTATATTATCACTTACTAATCTACTATGATCCTCTTAATAGAAGACCTACCTCAAAATATTTCTCTGTATCCTATTTTTGGCAGTTTTTCACATTAATTGCTTGGAACTGCCAAGGGCTAGGGAAAAACATACCAAGAATTATCTTAATGACATGCTAAACAAATTCAATCTTGATATCTTTTTCATCTCTAAAACAAAGCAGAAACATAAAAAATTTCTAAAGACTATGCAACAACTTTATATTCAGAACTATTGTCATGTCAATCTTGGAGGGGCTAGTGGTACTGCTGGAGGCCTAGTAATGATATGGAAAACCAACATTAATGTTGAGGTTATGCATTTCTCCATTAACCATATCAATGTTATAATCAAGCCTACTAGTGGAACCCCTTGCACTACACCAAAAGATCTATTTTGGAATGGATAGACACGTTGCTAAGAATTTAAGCAACACCATAGTACGTTGCTAATCCGGTGTAACAAATTATCGTGCAACGTCACAGTACGTTGCTCCAATTAAATAGAGCAACGTTTTTTACCGTTGCACACCTCTTTTACCAACGTTTTACTTTATAATTTGAGCAACGTATTCCTAAATTTGAGCAACGTATTGGATTAATTTAAGCAACGTAAACATTTAATTTGAGCAACGTTTCTTTGGATTAGACAAATGGTTAAATAGTTCCACTAAATATTATGCAACATTATCTTGTTTTTTGTACCGTTGCTCATTGAATCAAGTGAAAGCAACGTATTAAATATCCAACGTTTATATCTGTTGCAAAAATTTTACAGGTGAAAAATAAATAAATTCCGGCGATTGGTCCGGCAGATTTCTGCACCTGCATAAATATACCATTCCAGATTTTTGCACCTGCATAAACCATTCTAGATCAATTACAAGACCCAATTTTTCATACAGAAGGAATAAACACATTATCATCGTCATAAACACATTATCATCGTCCCAATTTTGCATAAACAATCTAATCAACCAACACATACCAAAATGATAAGGCTTCCATAACAAAGAAGCACCGAAAACTGTACACTCAACTGGCCCTGGTTATAACCAGTGATACACTTACCTGATCATTGTGAAAATTTTACTGGTAACTCATACAAACATACATTACAGTGCACAAAAATTTCAGATCAATCTAACGGTCAGATTCTTCAAAATGGGGCATACAACAGGCCTGGTCTGTGGTAAAAATCGGTAGGTGCAGTCAACAATATAAGTGAGATTATACCAAACAGATAGTTAGGTATGATTAGATTCTGGAGTATGAAAAACAACCTTAACCTAATTCCATGCGAAAACTACCAAGTTCTACTTTGCTTCTTTTTTAAATGATCCGTATAAACAGTAAAACAGCATGGCAAACAAAGATTAAATGAATAGTTGACATATGTAGCCTTCCACAGGAAATGAAAGTCATATAAGAACCAACCTTATCGTCAGCGTTATCAGACCGCAACAAGGATGGATCCGCTGAAGAAACTAACAATGCAGCCAAATTCAGTTGAGATGACAAGCATACACGAAGAAATTTTAGCGCATGCTTCCTATAGAAAGCATCCATGTTACAGTTGTTATGCAATACTACAGCCACATCCAATGAAATGCAATGATCCAAAGGCACCAAAAATGGGGTTGAAGGCTCAAATGTTACTAATACCTCGTCTTCTCACATCCCTTTAAACCCTTGGTTAACTGGTACTGATGGTGAAACCTGAACAATAAAAAGTGGTACATTATAAATTGATATAAACACACACATGTATGAGCTGCTACTTGAAAGTTCAATTAACCTGATTTAGGGGTAGATGGGCATGTGTGATACTCCAGATTATCATTTTCATTCCTAGAAATAAGTATATGTAGTTGAGCACCACGTAACATTACAAACAACAGCAGTAGGTATAATGTAAGTACTCATAAATTTTTTACTTTGAAGATTCACAAACAGTAGTTAACAGGGTTCTGACATATTTACTAATAACCAAGGTCTTAATCAGATGCTTGCAGTCTGTAACTTCCTTAGAGTGCTCCAAGGAAGCCTGCACATTAAGAACTTCCTGCAACCAGATCTAAGGTCAATAATAGGAAATGAAAAGCGAGCACCAATTAAGCTTATGAGATAATACAACACCAGATAATCAAACTGGCAAATCTTCTTTGAAGTTAATTCATGCCAAATCAAATTAACAATCAAAGTGAAACATGATACTAGTTAAACCAACCATGGCAGCTGATATTTAGCTGATATTTACTTTGTAAATATAACATGGTAGAGATCAAACTACCAAATATTCTTTGAAGTAAAACGTACTAGTTAAACCAACCACGGCACATGATATTTACTTTGAACCTAAACATGGTGGAGAACCATTAGTCCTGGTTATGTATTCACATGAAATATTGAAGGGAATACCATGAGAGTTTTGAAGTCATGGTTCTGTATTCACATGCTATTACTATATAGAAGCAAAATAAGACCTTTCTGTTTCAACAAAAGACTCATACCCAACTAACATAACTTTGGGTCCACTAGTGCTTGTCAACTAGCTAATCATGTTGATATTCAATTGCAATGTCCTGCTAACCCAAAAAGATGATGTGAGAAATTCTACTAATAAATGCTAAGAAGTAATAGATCAGATTTATTTACCATTTCAACCTCCCACTTGATATCAACAACACTTAAGGTAATAACTCCATCTTCACGAAATGAGATTTTCTTTGTAAGTCTCAGTTGCAAAATCAATTCACAGATAGCCATAGGGAATGCCTTAAATCACCTGAAGTTTCATGATGGTTTTAGAGACAAAAATCAGCTCCCTGGAATTTAAAGAACTTACGTAAGCACATTAGCCCCAAACAAAATTCTCAGCACGCAGGATGGATGAAGCCATTATGAGTTGAAGTTGACCGAGGGTCATCTACTTAGAACTCGAGGAAGGGAAAATGCTTAGGAGTATACCAGAATCAGTTGATTTTTTACCACTTCACAGATTGCAGAACAATGGCCTTCTGCGGAACAAAAAGGAGAAACTCCAAAATTTTGAATCTGAATACAACTTTTTAGGTTCACAATTCTACGTACATTAAATTTATTGAAACTTTTTAGGAAAGACATAACAAAAAGTTCTAGCTATAACCTTATTCTTCACCACGAACTATAACATTTGAGGTCAAAATAGAAACATTTGAGAATGCTCTTAACATCAACAGTAGAACCTTGAGACTAATTCAAGATGCAAAAGTGTAGAACCTTAGAAACAACTCCAATCCAATTCCAAATCAAATTCACCCAAAATCAAAACTAAAACAAATTTAAACAACCTAGGAACTATCTGATCGACAAGATTAACTAAAATTTCATAGACCCAAGTTTTCAAGATGACTTATAGTTCAAATAAACATAAATTCAATCTCAATCACGTTTTAATCCCTATCACATCTCAGTAACTAGATAGAACTCAATTTCAATAGCAACCCTAGGTCTTACAAATACAAATTAAGAAGATAAGATAGAAATAGGAGTAGTTTAAGGTAGAAATCATCTTCTAACTTCAATTTCTGAACTAAAAAAACCCAGACGAAAAAACCTATCAAAAGTAAAACCCAGACGAAAAAAATCTATCAAAAGTAACTTAAATCAATACAACTTCAAAATCCAACACGAAATCATCATGCAGACTCCAACATCAAAGAATTAGGTCGAACAATATATTATAGTATAACCAACAAAACAAAAATCAAAGAAGACTAGTAGTAGATTTTATACCTCTTGAACATCAAAAAAGAAATCAACTATAATGAATTGATTTTCGATTTTAGGAACAAAATTAAATTTCTAGGTTTTAGATTATATTCTTAGGTCTTGATTCGGTTTCCATCTTTGGGTTTTGATTAAGAGTAGAGTTATTGATTACACGGGAAGGTTTTGGTTTCTGAGATTTCAGGGGAATAAAAGAGATCGATCTCTGGGTTCTGAGGGTTCTCGGAGAGAAAGAGTGAAAAATAGAAAGAAAGAAAAAAAGGTCTGAAAAAAGAAGATAAATATGTGAAAATAATAAATGTGTCTGAAAAAAAATTATCCTTATAAAAATAATCAATTTATGGATTATGATGATAAAATTTGAGGGAAAAATTAGGGGGGAAATTTTGTGGATTCAATTTTGGGAGGGATATTGATTTTGGTGAAACAAATGAGAGGGAAGAATTGGGGGAACCAATTTTAAGAAGAACCCACAATTGGGGGATATGGCTTTTAATTGGGGGATATGACTAAATGACAAAATAGTGATCAAAATATCCTAGGTGGGTTACCCCTTATATAATTAATTTATTAATTCCTAACCTAACCCTCCCTAATCAAGATTAGTTACTAATTAAAATTAGTAAAATGTTAATGATTTGGGGGATATAATTAGTGTTTTTAAGTTTTTTTGAATTTGTGTGGGTTAGTTAAGAGTATAAGGAGGGAAAAAAATTTTGAGTAGAATTTTTTTTTTTTTTGGAAATGGAAGCTGATTGTGATGAGAGACTTGCAGCTGCTGAATCTTTAGCTCAATTACAACAACAATCATATCTTCAATCTTCGGTTAATGATAACAACTAACAATTGTTGTATGATGAACCAACACCTTTGAATCATGATTTTCGTGACCATGAAGTGTTTTTTGAAGAACCAACTCAAGAAAGTAAACATGTTCAGCATACAAGCAACCCCAACACACATGTAATGCTTCAAAGAGGTCGATTTTTTTTTTTTGAAACCGCCATTTTTTTCTCTGCAAAAGCTTAGTACCGGCGTGGTCTTCAACCCAAATATGCATGCCGGTACCACAAGAAAAGTATCCAGAAAGTTAAAAAAAAAAATTACTTGACTACCGGCATGGTCTTCATATTCTCGAGCATGCCGGTACCTGTTCCGGCATAGTATTTTGCTTAACTTTTTATGCCGGTCTAGGATGAAATAAAGGAAGTGAAAACAAGTTGAGTTGTAAGAATGAGAGATGAAGTAGATACAGGAAAGGTCCTCCTATCCACCCTAATAGATTAAATGTGCATCCTAGTAAGAGTAATCCCCATTTCATTGCATCTGGAACAGATTTAACCGTTGAGAAATCCTCATCGTCTTTAGAGAGGAAGTACGATGGCTTGAGGATGGAGACTTAGTTGAAGCAATAGAAATAGAGTTAAGAGAAGAAAGGTTTTAAATCTCTTAAAGGTGTACGAGCTTTGGTTGAGAAGGATATGGAAGAAATTGGACTCCCACAAACAAGAAATGAACCCGAAGAGGCTACAAAAACCAATGATGATAGACCACCGGAGAAGGTGACAAAGAAGAAAAATTTCTATGCCGGTCCGGGATGAAAAGTATACAGAAAGTTAAAAAAAAATTTTACTTGACTACTGGCGTGGTCTTCATATTCTCGAGCATGCCGGTACCATTTTCCGGCATGGTCTTCATCAGTACCGGCATGGTCTTCATCACTTCCAAATTTTCTGGTTTTTTTCACCTGACTACCGGCATTGATAGGGAGTTCTCGAGCATGCCGGCACTATTTTCCGGCATGGCCTTCATCAATTCTGGCATGGTCTTCATCACTTTCAGCATGATCTTCATCACTTCCGAATTAAAAAAAACAATAGTTTCTAAATTGAGGAGTCGGCGAGAATTTGATAGGGAGTGGGGAGAGTTTAGAATTTGAAAGGGAATGGGGTATATTTGGGAGTGGGAAGAGGTTAAAATTTGAAATAGAATTTTTTTTTTGATCATCAAATCCGGAATTGGGGGATATATGAATTTGGTTATTTGATTTTATGTTTTAGGGGAAAGGACATAACAGTCTTTTCATAATGTTTTTAATTAATCTAAGGGTGTTTTAGTATTTTCGCCCCCAAATGTTACCCCTTAGCACACACCATGGGTTGGGGGAAGTAATTCATATCCCCCATTTAATTCCCATATCCCCCAATTGTGGGTTCTTTAAGAATGATTTTGGGGAAAAAAATTGAATCCTAATTTTTTTTTTGCAATCTGCATATAACTAATGAAAACCAATGAAAACATAGGCTTTCTAATCCAATGTTTATTATGCAACTAAATCTTGAGCATACGGATCCCAACCCATCCAATGCTCAAGTAAATCATTCATTTTTAGAATTTTATAAATTAAAAGAAAAAAGAAATCTGAAGACTAAAAAAACACAAGGTTGCGCAACGTTTTAAGAATTTCCAATACGTTGCTCATAACTTCAAATATAACTAAATGAGTAGTATTTATTTTGAGCAACATTTTTTCTGGTGTGCAACGGACCGTCTCGTTGCACATTTTGCAATGTCCCTGTCCGTTGCACACCCCCGAAACTCAAATGTTGCGAAATCCAGGATATGGTGTAGTGTTGTATTTTTACTGGTTACAATGGAAATCCTTTTGACACTAAGAGAAAAATTATTTCTTGGAAAACTTTGGAGTACACAGCTGACAAACAATCTCTCCCTTGGTTGGTCATTGGAGATTTCAATTTTATTCTGCATGAAAATGAAAAGTACAGTACCCAACCACTTTACAGTGTTGAAGCTAATCTCTTTAGTAATAAAATCATGGAGTTGGATTTAAATGATTTAGGCAGTACATGCTGCCCTTTCACTTGGTCAAATAATACAAGTGGTCCTGCTCTTACTAAGCAAAGATTGGATAGAGGACTAGCCACTAAATCTTGGCTTCTCCTATACCCAAACTCTACTATCACTAATCTTCTATCTATTGGGTCTGATCACCATCCTATTCTTCTCAATACTAATCCCACTTGGTGCACTGGAAAAACTCTTTTCAAGTTCTTTGGTCCTTGGTTGGATCATAAGTAGTGTAAGGATATTATTGTTGAATGCTGGCAGAGAAATGTACCTGGTTCTTGTGTTTTCCTCATAGCCAGAAAGCTCAAAGATATTAAGATGAAACTAAAAGTATGGAAAAAAGAGGTGTATGGAAATATCAAAACTAATATTGAATAAAGCAAACAACATCTAAATTGGTTACAAGGTAACTATTTCAAACTTGATAGAAGTCAAGCTCTAAAAGTTGCAATGCAAGTCCTCAGAGATTGGCAAGATATTGAAGAAAAGTTATGGAAAACCAAAAGCAGAGATCTGTTCATCAAATTGGAGGACAAGAATAAAAATTACTTCCACAGAGCTACAAAATACAGAATAAGAAAAAACAACATAGACTCTATACAGGATAGTGCTGGAAACAAGACTGAAGATCACTAAGAAATAAAGCAATGTTTCACCAATCATTTTACCAAGATGGCTACTGCTGACTCTCCTGTTATGAATCATAAAATTATCAACCTCATTCCTACCTCTATATCTGATGCTGACAACAACAACCTCAACAAAATTCCTGACCAACATGAAATCAAGGCAATCCTCTTCAGTATGGTCAAAGAAAAATCCCAAGGACCAGATGGATTCCCACCTAATTTCTTTCAAGAAAATTGGGATATTGTGGGAGACTACTTGGTTAAAATGGTCCAGCATTTCTTTATGTCTGGGCATCTTCTCAAAGAAATGAACTCCACTTTCATATCCTTGATACCTAAAATTGATAACCCTTCTTGTCCTAGTCACTTCAGACCCATTAGCCTCTGTAATACCACCTACAAATCATATCCAAACTCCTAGCTCATAGAATGAAACCACACCTAAACAAAATTGTATCTCCCTACCAGTCTTCTTTCATACCTGAAAGATAAATTGCTGACAACATATCTATTTCACATGAAATTAATAACTCCATGAGCACTAGAAGAGGTGTAAAAGGTAATAAAGGAAACATGGGGATAAAGATAGATATGGCTAAAGCTTTTGATAGATTTGGATGGAATTTCCTGCACACCATTATGATAAAAATTGGCTTTAACTCTGACTGGTGCAACAAGATTATGCAATGCATCTCCACTACCTCTGCAGCTGTTCTAATTAGTGGTTCTCCAGATATTTTCTTCAATCCTTCTAGAGGGATCAAACAAGGGGACCCTCTATCCCCTTACCTTTTTATCTTTTGCATGGAGACCCTCTATAGAACTTTATATCATTCTGAAGGTTTGGGCATTATTACTGGAGTCAAAATCTGAAAGAATGCACCACCAATAAGCCATCTTCTTTTTGCTAATGATTGTATGGTTTTCTGTAAAGCTAATACTGTTGAAGCCCAAAACCTCAAGGACATCCACAATATCTTAGGGGACACTTCAGGTTAACTTATCAATTTCAATAAATCTGGTTCCTTTTCAGCAAGGACACTGATCCAGCTCTAATTCCTGCCATCTGCAACCTTCTAGGAGTTCAAGTTCTACTTTTAAATGACAAGTATATAGGCTCCCCCCTTTTTACTCATAAAATCAATATTCAATATTTCAGACCTGGAGTGGATAAGATGAAGATGAGGCTATCAAGTTGGAAGAATTCTCCTTTAAACCCAACTGGAAGAGAAGTTTTAATCAAATCTGTCACTTCAATAGCCAGTATATACCAAATGAACTGTTTCAGAATACCAAAGAAAACCTGTCAAGATATGAATAAGCTACAAAGGGATTTATTTTGGGGGAAGAACCTGGAAAACCCCACTGGTTACTATCCTAAAGCTTGGACAGCCTTATGCAAACCTAAGGATCTTGGTGGTTTAGGATTCATGAATATGAAAGTTTTCAATAGCTCCATGATAACAAAAATAGGATGGAGACTGAAACAGGATAAGGATTCTCTTTGGTTCCAACTGATGGATGCCAAATGCTTATTAGGGAGAAATGTTCTAAATATGAACACCAAACCTAAAGATGGAGATTCTTAGATTTGGAAAGGGGTTCTTGAAGGTATTCAAAACATTCAGCAACATTATTCATGGAGAATAGGCAATGGAAACAAAATAATAATATGGGATGATATATGGATTCCAAACTCAACTGACAAGCTCACCAAACCTGCTCACTGCTCCAATAATATTCAACTTCTAGATCACTTAATCACAGATCAAAGAGATTGGAACATTCATCTTATCTAATAAATATTTTGTAGCTTATTCATATCTTGACAGGTTTTCTTTGGTATTCTGAAACAGTTCATTTGGTATATACTGGCTATTGAAGTGACAGATTTGATTAAAACTTCTCTTCCAGCTGGGTTTAAAGGAGAATTATTCCAACTTGATAGCCTCATCTTCATCTTATCCACTCCAGGTCTGAAATATTGAATATTGATTTTATGAGTAAAAAGGGGGGAGCCTATATACTTGTCATTTAAAAGTAGAAATATTGAATATCTTAGGGGACACTTCAGGTTAACTTATCAATTTCAATAAATCTGGTTCCTTTTCAGCAAGGACACTGATCCAGCTCTAATACCCAGGGGAATATTCGTACCTCGAAACCCCACCTCACAAAGCAGAAGATCTTTCTCATACATGAATGCCTAGACCAATCGCCGGACCTATCGTAACGATTCCAACAATTCTCCCTTACCGCGACCTGGACCTGACTTGCACTACCGCCCAAGAACTTGATGCACAAAGAAAGAGAATGGCGGCAAATAAAATCTTTTGATCCTTCATATTCATTTTTGTTATTCTCCCTTTCGGCAACTTGAACGGGTGGGGGACTGAATGTTACCGAGTGGCAGAGAACAATCCGAACCGGGGCGCACCGAAGGTTAATTTGCCGCTCTATACGATCTTAAGCACCTTCAACAGCTCTTGCTACCCTTCCCAACTTCCCCGCTCAACTTTGAAGCAGAAGCTGCTATAAGAGCCAGTACAACTATGACTAAGGAAGGAAGAAACTTTTTGACTGTCCTACGAGTATCTTCAGTTACGACTGATAGCTCCGTACTTTTTAATCCATTTCGTTCCAGTTCAAACCAGACTGAAAGAAGGAGTTTATGCATTAAAAAAGAGGAGATCATACCTAAATACATAATTTAGGAGAGGTCCCCAATCTATTACAAAAATTTTGAGAAACTTGCGGAAGATTCATTCGTGTCTCAGACGAGCAGGTATCGTTCAGTCTGGAGCATGTGCTGTGATTTTGCTACGACATAGGCCTACTTTCTCTACACAAGTCTCAGTCCGGGTCCTAAGACAAAGATTCGTTTACGAGGTGGAGTCGATCATCTAAGGTTTACGAATAGGCTTCGAACTGGATTCACAGCCTCAGCTCCACGATAGATGCCTTTGACGTAGAACCTGGGACAAATCTTTCGCTTTTTCATCCCCCCGAAAAGTTTTTAGTTGCAGAAAGCCTTTCTCGAGGAAGTCCACCCTTTTAGGGTTCCATCGACTCATCAAGGTTAAGTAAGCTGTCTATATCCGTCTGACACCTTGACTTCATCGCCTTACTCGCGTCAATATCAACAGCAGATGAATGAGATCTTCTTTCAACGAGGTGGAAATCCGCCCTTTCAAGATAACTAACTGATATTGAGGAACCTGCTAAGCGCTCAGACAAAAGGTCACGTTTGACTTGCTAGAGTAAGGTCATTTACCCACTTTCTTTCTTGTTCTACAAGGGTCCAAGAAAACGGATGCGCGCGCTAACGCGCAACGGCTTTATAGGTAGGAGCCGTTGCTTGTTGACTCCATATTTTTCCTTTGAATTTCTCTTAGATTCCACGTACCCGAAATGGATCCGATCAAATATTTTACTTTTTCCATGATCATCTCTATTTCGTATCCGGGGCATCCTCCTTAATAGACGAAATATTCCTATAATGTCAATGCCAATCGAATCAATGTTACTAGCAGTGAATGTGAACTTTTTGGTATTCTCCGTTTCTTCAGATGATATGATGGGTCAATCATTTGCTTCATTGGTTCCAACGGTGGCAGCGGCGGAATCTGCTATTGGGTTAGCCATTTTCAAGCCCTAACCTTTTGGGGACGTTCAGATAACCTTCAACCTTTAGCTAACAACTGGGACTTCGAGAGACTCAACACCTTGTGGTCTCCAACTCCAACTTCTACGGTTTACTTTCAGTACAATCTAGGAATCCCTTCAAACGAAACATATAATCACTAACATCCCTACTTGTGAACATGTGCATGGGACTGCTTGAACTCAACTCATGTTCGGGGATCGAATAATGGGACTTTGCACCTCAACCACGGCCATAAAGTATTAAAAAAGCTACCGAACCTGAGGTGTGAATCGGTAGTTCTTTCTGTCCTAAACTGGTGAAAGCCCGTAGGAAAGGGCTTAATGAGGTCGGTCAAGGTAACCATCAATGCGGGTTCGCATGGCTTTTCCACAGGCTCTTGCTTTCCATGTCAAAGAGAAGGCAATTGGCAAATGAGACCAAGCAGAATGAACATCTTAGGCGCCGAAGATGAAATAGAGAGTACCTATATCTTTATGGTTAGTGGAGAAGAGCCATCGATTCAGATTTGTCATAAAATAGAGATTGAATGATTCCCCCTACATCTGTAGGTGTTTCGAAGAAGAAAACTCTCTTTTTCTCGCATGCCTGCAACTGACTGCGCATTGTTTTTCTCTCGTTCCGACAGCACTGACTCTTTAGCTGACTTGCACTGATAGAGGCCTATTTGGAATTAGGCGCCCATCTTCAACTAATCTCTGAAATCTTCGACTCTGATGTGAATGCTATTCCGATCTAAGAGGAATTCGTTTCTGGAAGTAGCGAGAGCATTTTAAGAGATAGCGTCTGTGATCAGCGAGGTCATTCACTAGCTAAATTGAGGGTTTTCCTTTGTCTGTACAAACGATCTAGGCCCGTATTCGGAGTTTCCCCGGGGTTGGTAAGGCAAATTGTGGCCACCCTAGCCCAATGAGTGCTCTACCTCGGGCCATCGACTTCATACGCTCTACTGAAATAGATTTCGGAAAAACCAGCTATATCCGATCTTGATTGGCCTTTCACCCCTAGCCACAAGTCATCCCCGTATTTTGCCACATACGTGGGTTCGGTCCTCCAAGGCCTGTTAGGGCTCTCTTCAACCTGCTCATGGCTAGATCGATCGGTTTCGGGTCAAATAGGAAGAACTAGAAAATTAACCTCTGGAAAGCGCTCCGGTTCGGATTGTTCCTGAATGTATCTGCTTTGTGCAATAAATATTTAGCCCTGATATTGCTAAGGCCATCAATGATATTGTCATTCACTCTGGGAAAGAGGACATCATGCAATGGAACCTCAACAACACAGGAAAATTCTCTTGTACAAGGCCAAAATAGAGAACCTTTACAATAATGACCAAGAAACAAGAAACTGGGAAGCTATATGGAAACTAGAAGTTGCTCCTGCCATCAAAATCTTTCTATGGAAATGTGCTCATGAAATCCTCCCAACAAATGCTAAAATTGCAAGCATTCTTCACTATATAGATCCCATATGCAAAATATGTGAAAGTGGGGAGTAGACAATGACACATATGTTTCTCAATTTCCCAGCTGCTACTGAAGTTTGGCAATCTTTATTAGGTGAAATACATGGTTTGTTTGATCATAAAACATTTTTCATGGAATGGTTCAATGCTTGGTTTCATCACACAAGCAATAGTGACAATATCATCACCTATGCTACTATATGCTCGTTTATATAGAAGGCTAGATGTGACTATACCAGAATCCACAATTTTCCTCACCATGCCCTGAATTCTCAGGGACATATCTTTGACATTGATTCTCAAACTGCTGAAACTGATATTCATCAGCTGGATTAGTATCCTCAGCAAAGGAAGAATTTTGGTTACATAATCTAAATCTGCACAATATAGGATCCTACCAGTTTTCATTTCTTCTCTGCTCCAACTATTACTGATTTTGCAGGAAATCATGTTGATAGCATAGGACACACAGGTCAATGGGGTGCAGGAGGAGCAACAGGAGGAATAAATTAGCCTTCACATGGGATGAGGATCAGCAGCACATGAATATCGAGATACATGCTAAAACCAATGAAATTCTGGAACACTTCAATTCTCTCTACATCAAAGAAATCAAAGGAAGATTTAGCAGGAACTTTCACAGGGAAAATCAGCTTATGAATGAAAAATTTGTTTAACCATCAAACCTGTAACTTTTGTTTTAACAGGTCTTAATCTTCTCCATAGAACCCAAAATTTACAAGCTTTAAACTTGGCTATTGCTTGTAAGAATCTTATGAGTGGGTTAGATGTTTGCCTAAACAATAACACCACTAGGACTACTTTATGTAATCTCTCTTGGGATCAGCCTAAGTTTTCTTTGAAAAAAAGAGTAACTCTTTTTCCAGTTCTATATCAAGTGATTAGTTGTGCGGTGTGTGTTGTACAGAACATGCCAGCACGACACGATTTACCCCTTAAATTTTTTTACTCTTCACTTCTTTGGCTTGTGTCTCGTCAACCTATATACGACAAATAAAATCACCCTCCCAAAACTTCCAAGAAGTTTGGCATGTTATGTACGTGTACGTTGTCTTTCTTTTACTCTGATGCATAAAGAACAACTTTTGGTTGAAGTAGTCCCCCCCTTTTTTTTTTTGATGAAGTAGTCCCCCACATGGCCCAATGAGCATTCTTTTATTGTCTTTACATCATGGTCGATTGGAATATTCCATGTGGAGCAAAACATATCATATGCATGTATTTTATATATTGGGAAAAAAAAACAAATCCTTTCTAATTCATGTGAGAGATGCCATCAGAAAAATCATAGCGGCCATAGAGGAGTGTTTTCGGTTAACTAAAAGACAAAAGGGTTTGAATACACTAGGTACCAGTGATTAATTGCACTAACTATAGATTCGTAAATTTATAATTTCTATTATAAAATATTTTAAAATAAAAAGAGTTTTCCTGTTTTTTTTTTTTTTGTAAAAAATATCGAGAAATCGTCTTATATAAGAATGAAAGAAATTTACATATGAGAAAGACTATCTGCTGGTAAGAAATTGGTCGGAAGCTTATCAACATGCTGAGCTCCCATACCCTTTTGAATAACTACACCTAACCTATGAAAAAGAAATTCTCTGACTCGAACATTGGCATCATGGCTAGCAATATAGTTGCGCAAGAGCTTCAGGAAGTCTATAGTATCATCAACCAACTCATCTAAGGTGGTAAAAGCAAGTGTCCAAAAACCATAACCATGAGACCTGCACTTCTCTAAATATTTAACATTCTTACGAGTAACATCATTCTTAATGGCAAGGCCCGAGGTAAAGGTACGAACTCCACCACTGGTAAAAGGCGAAACACTAGTCACATCTAAACACACATTACGCCTATTATCCCAGTTATGCACAAGTATGTCAGTCGGTCTCAAAGCAGTGCCATTATTTGCAAGAAGTCCCAAGTCAACTTCCTTCCTAGACGGCACACCCACGCGGTAACATATGTATGCCATAATATCTCGCACCAAATCATGCCTATTTAAGTCTAACTTCATTCACAAAGCAGGGCATATGATCACCAAAGACATCCATATCTCTTTTGAAAAAGGGACAAGCGTCATCCGCCTAAAAAAGAGAGATCCCTAATATATATCGTAGAATTGCACTGCCTAGATCCGATATGTTGATTAAGCCCCACAATTGAAATCACCATAAAAAAATCCCAGGCATGTTTTGTTTGGTTACAGCGCCATAAAACATATATAATCAGGCTCCGTCATAGCATAACTGGTGGGTATGTTTTCCTTCACCGCGTCAAAGTAAATAGTTTGCAAGGAATTCATGGAATGGGTGGAAAAATTACTAGAGCAGAGAGGAGAAACAACAACACATAGTGAGTTGAAGGAATCCAATGCTCACTAAAAAGATATAGGCCACTACCACTGTCAAAAGCACTTATCAAAATCGTGGACTGCAACTCTAGGGTCTATAAATAAGAAGCAAGAAAACAATATTGTTTGGTATCCTACATAGTATACATACCCAGACTGCCATGTTTGAATGAAAATGTAGAAAGCCTTTGCTGAAGGAGTGCGTATCCAGGGCCACCTCAAGTGATGATATGTCTAAGGAATTGAAACAGATGATCGTCAAATAAGTCTGGAGCTTCTTGTAAAAAATCTGGTCTAGTTGTTCTCAAGGAAAAATAAAGTCTCGATACACCGGTGCAATTTCGAAACAAAAATAATTCACATTGAGGGTTTTCTAATTTTTCTATAGCATCAATGAGATCCATAGTCTTGCGCACTCTATTAACAACCAAAGATTTATTTAATTGAGCATCAAGGATGACCGGATCACCAAAACGTTTCACACCCTTAGTTGGCCTACTGATTTTAGTTGGGAAAACTCCTGAAACCAAAGCTCTAGGATCTAGAGAGGGACAAAAAAATTCCATCTTGGCTATATTCAAATGCAATCCCCTTTCAACCCCATAATATTGAATAATCTTCAAAGCCTTTGCTACTATTAGAATATATCATATCAAAGTACCATCATCCAAGTACCAGGCCTGCAGCTCAAGCTCACATTGCACGATAAATTTTTTAACCAAGGGGTAAAGGGTAAGAGCAAACAATAAAGGCCCTAAAGGATCACCTTGTTTTACACCCTGGGAAGAGGAGATAACATGATCCATTTAATATAGACGAGAAATAGAATCTTAACAGAATTCAACCCACCACGAAATCGAAGGGCACAAATTACGTACCTCAGAACGCATGGCTGATCAGTCAATGGGATTAATACATTCGAGAAATCTACCAATAACATGGAAATATTGTTCGAGTCATCTTTATCCTATGTCATATAGTTAACAGCATGTATGATCTCCTCTCCACCACATTTGGCACCAACTCCAAATTGATAATCCCCTAAATAAGCATTGATTTACTTTCCAACATGCATTGTGGTGTACTGGGAGACAAATCTTCTCCTTATTGTACTCACAATAATAAGACGCAATCCCCCGCCTAGCTTGATCAAGGGAGAATGAGGTGCACTTTCTACAAACTCCTCCAAAACAGGTGGACATAAGACTCAAATCCATAAGTTAATTACCCCTATGATTTTTGTGAGTAACTCTTCCGAAATGGCAGTTGTAGAGCCACTAATGTCATCTGAAAGATGTTTCTCCCTGAACCCATCTCTCCTACAGGAAGTTCCCTTAGCGAATCTCTTAAGTTGACCCAAAACAAGCTCAGTTGAAGCTGTCATATCCTCTTGTGTAATGTGGGTGGATGTAATCTGTGGTGGAGATGCAAACGAATGTTCATTCTGAAGTTCTTTTAAGGTACGCTAGGTGTTGGGAGAAACTCCACTTGAAGTGAGTGTGAGAATTTCTGCAGCATAATGACTATTTATATGTTTGACTCTACACATCTGTAGATTAGTAGCCTCTTGAATTTTCGGATGGGTCCTTTTCCTCGTTTCTCGTACCTTTTGTATAATCTGGTGCTCATCTAATACAAATTGAATCAGCTTCATACAACCATTAACTTCATCCCATTGATTCAAGGCCATGTGAATGGACCTAATTTGCAACTTTTTTATGGTATAAGCTTTCTCTTCTTGGCTGCCCTGTGGAAAGTACATATGGAGAATGCAAACAGGAAAGAGCAAGAGCTGAATCCAGGGAGCCAGTTCTTTAGGTGAAGCAACTTTATGAAGCACCGTTTTGAGAGTACACGCAAAGTGGAGCCTGCACTTGGTAGGAATACTAGAGACAGTAGGGATATTGGCCTGAAAAACTGTATTCAGAAGCTCTAAACTCACAGTAGGTAGATCTACTTCGATAGGGTTGTCTATCCCTGCGCTGGTGAAGGCATTGGAACTGCAAGGGGATTCTACACCTACGATAATAATAGGAGATGACACTACTTCCTCCTAATGCAGTTTGCACTTATTACCCAATGCATTGATATGCATACATTGAGAACAAAGCCATCTCTTCAAATGCAGCAGAACTGAATCCCAAGCCATGTAAACATCTTCATTATTACGTACTCTCTCACGACATATACTTTTACCTTATTATCATTTGTAATGTCCATTCTTCAAATTCTTAAACAAAGAACCTCTCAATAATCCTCTCCCTCCTACGCCGTTCCTGCACCCATCCATGCCCTAGAAAGGGCATTGGTATAAATCATCACAACCTTCAGAATTGGAGAATCCCAGGATATCAGGGGGTGTTGCAGTCAAGTTATGAGATATGAGAGCTATTGAAATTGCACAGTAAGCAGTTCCAAGCATTTGGGAGAAGGACGACTGTAAAAACCATAGAAGACTGTGAAACCCTAGAAAAATGTATATTACCGAACGAGATGTGGATTAGGTCGAACAAGGTATCAAAGTATATCTAAACAGGATGGGAATAAATCTGAGGACCGAAAACAATGAGCATGGATATTACAAAATTGGTTTGATAATGTGAAACCGCACAATTGTATGATTGCCTGCAAATCGCCTAGAAAACAACCCTCCGTGGAAGACGAGATTATTTCTTTTTAATTACGAGGAGAAAAAGGATTATTTTCGAAAATTTTAGAAGAATACGAAAATATATGGTGGGAATGTTGTAAGGGCAACTCCTATGGAGTAAAAATTCGTCAATATCTTTGTGATGATCCATATTTTAAGGATAAAAAACACTATTATGGGTAATAAATAGGTCTAGATCTCTCTGAAGTCCAGTTGGTACTCCATAGATTTGAGGGGTTCTATCTAGAGTAGTCCATACGGTCATAGGCTGACCGGGTACATCATCCGGACATTTAGCAACAAGAAGATTTTTTTTTTATTTCTTTGTACGGTCACTAATTGACCGGATATAACAATTATTATTTTATTTTTATTTTTGTTAATTGAAAACCAATTTGGTTGGTATTAAACCGGATGACATATTTTTTAATTTTTTAATATTTTTTAAAATAGGAAAAGATATTGTGGGGTAAATTTTGTGGATATATATCTAAATCTAAATCTTCCATAGTGGAAAAAATATTTGCAAATCTCTGACCATCCGAATATATAAAGATTATAATCCTTAAGATGTGGATGTTTATGCCATAAATACCTTTCTTTTCTGTCGACTTTGTACAAATACCCCCGATGGGTAAAAAATAACCTTTTTTTAGAGTCAACTTGAGAAAGTTGCTTTAATTTTTGGAAGCAACTTGTATATAAAGTTGCCTCCGCTTTTGGAAAAAAATTGTGTCAGTTTCTTCAACTTTTAGAAGGTAGAGGTATTTTCAAAGATTTTACAAGGATATATTTCAAGAAATTGATTTTGAGGGGTATTTGAATAAGTCACCCTAATAAAATATATATACTCAAAATAGTCAGGAAAACTTAATACCTAACTTTTATTAACAATTTTATTCGACTAGCCAAGAGGAGATTGAGTTGATACAAGCTCACACTCATATTTGGAAGTATGCATTCGAGTATGCAAGTTCCATGTCTCTCAAATGTGTTGTTGAATTAGGCATACCCGACATTATCCACAGCCATGGAAAACCCATGACTCTGTCTAGTCTTGTTGATGCTTATCTTTCAAACTCCATCCTTTGAATTAGGCATACCCGACTACTGTCCAACCATTCTCGAGATACATTGAACCTTCTACTATGTTCGGCCGCTTATCATCTATACATTTAACCTTCTGCTATGTTCGGCTACTTATCAGCTATACATTGAACCTTCTGCTATGTTCGGCTACTTATCAGCTATACATTGAACCTTCTGCTATGTTCGGCTGCTTATCAGCTATAACTTTCAATTATAATGATGAAACCCTACGTAGGCCTACGTGTAGTTACTGTTGTCCAAGTGGTTTGCAGCTCATCCTTGTGCTCAATAAATAGACAAACCACTGATCATGAAAATCATACTTCCACATTAACAGTATAAGAAATTTCTAAAAAAAAAATAAAAAAAAAATCAATCAAAGCAATTCTTTGAATGGATTCGACTAGCCAAGAGGAGGTTGAGTTGATACAAGCTCACACTCATATTTGGAGGAATGCATTCGAATATGCAAGTTCCATGTCTCTCAAATGTGTTGTTGAATTAGGCATACCTGACATACTCCACAGCCATGGAAAACCCATGACTCTCTCTAGCCTCGCCGATGCTCTATCTCTACCATCAGGGAGAGTTGATCCTTTGAATCGCTTAATGCGCTTTATGATTCATTTGGGATTCTTTGCAACACAAAGCCTTGGCGAAAATCAAGAGCAACAAGGATATACACTAACAGCAACTTCCAGGCTTTTAGTAAAAGCTGATTCCAACACAATGTCATCTGTTGTTCTTTCCATGGTCGATCCTTTCATGGTATCATCTTTGCATAAATTAAGCACTTGGTTTCAGGGCAGTGAATCCACTCCATTTGTGGCTGCTCATGGTACGAACCTATGGAATGTGTTGGAGCAGAATCCGGACTTTGGCAAGAACTTCCATGATGCCATGGCTAATGACTCTTGCGTGTTGATGAGTGTAATTCTTAATGAAGGTAAGGGGGTATTCAATAACTTGAAGTCTCTGGTTGACGTCGGAGGTGGATCTGGAACTACAGCTAATGCCGTTGTTGGAGCATTCCCAAACCTCAACTGCATGGTTCTCGACCTCCCAAATGTTGTTGCAGACTTACAAGGGACTGATAACGTAGTTTTCATTGGGGGTGACATGTTCGAGTCCATCCCTTGTGCAGATGCAGTTTTAATGAAGGTATGTATCTAAACATTTATCTACTGATCGGTTTCGCTCTTTTTAAAATTAAGTAGCCTACGTCGGTGTATTACACCCTTGACTTACTTACATCTCTTTTTTTTTTCTTTTTCTTTGTCGCTCCACATACGTACATCTAATGGTTATAAATATGGCTTACAGTTTATTCTTCATGATTGGAGCGATAAAGATTGCGTACGAATACTCAAGAGGTGCAGAGAATCTATTCCGTCAAGAGAAGAGGGGGGAAAGGTGATAATAATAGATGCCGTGATTGAAGAAGACAAGAAGAAACAAGAAGCGGCCAATTCAATTATTACTGAAACTCAATTACTGTTTGACATTATGATGATGGCGGTTGTTAATGGTAAAGAGAGAACAGAGAAAGAATGGGAAAAACTTTTCTTCGACTCAGGTTTTACCGACTACAAAATAACTCGTGTCCAAGGGTTTAGGTCCTTCATCGAGGTTTATCCATAAGTGTTTTGGATACACGTAACATGACTGAAATTAATTCTCTGTCTATGAAGGAAAGCCTGCCGAAAGCAGCGGAAAATCCTCGGTTCACGCGTTATGTATTTTGATTTGTTTTCGGGTTGTGAGTTTGTATCTTTTTTGGCTCTCTTTTACTGAGAGTAGTGGTGTTCTTATATTCTATTTTATTATTATGAATAAGAGCTGTTTTAAAACGAAGCTGCTTCTCATCTACCGCATTTTCCCCCCCACCCTTTTACACCCCTATGTGTCATCTATAACAACCACACATTTCATCTTTATCCTACCCCACCAGGAAAAACAGGGGATCCGCCTTAATATTAAGCCACTAAAACAACGCCACATAGTGGTGTATTTTTTACACCGGTAGATGAGAAGCATTTTCGGTTTCAAAACATGCTTCTTCTGACACTTGTGACGGTTATTGAGTTTTAAGCTCAGGTCACGGCTGCCATCACCCGGTAATTTTATCAATTATCACTTATTTTTTTTGTTTTTTGAATGATGGTTTTAAAGATTTACTATTTTATTCCCCTTCAGTATTTTAGTTAGCCCAAACCTCACCCCGTTGTAGCACCAATAATAGGATTATTCTTTTTTGATGGGAAAACATAGTATATGCATAGTTGGCATAACGGGAAAAAAGACTAACTTATAATCGGAATCATCTATCACATGGAATACTTCAAAAAAAAAAAAAAATCTATCACATGGCCAATTAGAAAAAGTTAGTCATAATAGTGTTTTTTTATCCATAATAGTGTTTTTTATCCTTAAAATATGGATCATCACAAAGATATTGACTAATTTTTACTCATAGGAGTTGCCCTTACAACATTCCCACCATATATTTTCGTATTCTTCTAAAATTTTCGAAAATAATCCTTTTTCTCCTCGTAATTAAAAAGAAATAATCTCGTCTTCCACAGAGGGCTGTTTTCTAGGCGATTTGCAGGCAATCATACAATTGTGCGGTTTCATATGATCAAACCAATTTTGTAATATCCATGCTCATTGTTTTCGGTCCTCAGATTTATTCCCCTCCTGTTTAGATATACTTTGATACCTTGTTCGACCTAATCAACATCTCGTTCGGTAATGTACCTTTTTCTAGGGTTTCACAGTCTTCTAGGGTTTTTACAGTCGTCCTTCTCCCAAATGCTTGGAACTGCTTCCTGTGCTGTTTCAATAGCTCTCATATCTCATAACTTGACTGCAACCCCCCCTGATAGCCTGGGATTCTCCAGTTCTGAAGGCTGTGATGATTTATACCAATGCCCTTTCTGGGGCATGGATGGGTGCAGGAATGACGTAGGAGGAAGAGGATTATTGAGAGGTTCTTTGTTTAAGCATTTGAAGAATGGACATTACAAATGATAAGAAGGTAAAAGTATATGTCGTGAGAGAGTACGTAACAGTGAAGCTGTTTACATGGCTTGGGATTCAGTTCTGCTGCATTTGAAGAGATGGCTTTGTTCTCAATGTATGCATATCAATGCATTGGGTAAGAAGTTCAAACTGCATTAGGGGGACGTAGTGTCAGCTCCTGTTATTATCGTAGGTGTAGAATCCCCTAGCAGCTCCAATGCCTTCACCAGCGCCGGGACAGACAACCCTATCGAAGTAGATCTACCTACTGTGAGTTTAGAGCTTCTGAATACAGTTTTTCAGGCCAATATCCCTACTGTCTCTAGTATTCCTACCAAGTGTAGGCTTCACTTTGCGTGTACTTTCAAAACGGTGCTTCATAAAGTTTCTTCACCTAAAGAACTGGCTCCCTGGATTCAGCTCTTTCTCTTTCCTGTTTGCATTCTCCATATGTACTTTCCACAGGGTAGCCAAGAAGAGAAAGCTTATACCATAAAAAAGTTGCAAATTAGGTCCATTCACATGGCCTTGAATCAATGGGATGAAGTTAATGGGTGTATGAAGATGATTCAATTTGTATTAGATGAGCACCAGATTATACAAAAGGTACGAGAAACGAGGAAAAGGACCCAGCCGAAAATTCAAGAGGCTACTAATCTACGGATGTGTAGAGTCAAACTTATAAACAATCATTATGCTGCAGAAATTCTCACCCTCACTTCAAGTGGAGTTTCTCCCAACACCAAGGGTACCTTAAAAGAACTTCAAAATGAACATCCGTTTGCAACATCCACCCACATTACACAAGAGGATATGACAGCTTCAACTGAGCTTGCTTTGGGTCAACTTAAGAGCTTCCCTATGGGAACTTCTTGTAGGAGAGATGGGTTCAGGGCGCAACATCTTTCAGCTGACATTAGTGGCTCCACAACTGCCATTTCGGAAGAGTTACTCACAAAAATCATAGAGGTAATTAACTTATGGATTTGAGTCTTATGTCCACCTGTTTTGGAGGGGTTCGTAGAAAGTGCACCTCATACTCCCTTGATCAAGCTAGGCGGGGGCTTGCGTCTTATTATTGTGAGTACAATATGGAGAAGACTTGTCTCCCAGTGCACCACAACGCATGTTGGAAAGTAAATCAATGCTTATTTAGGGGATTATCAGTTTGTAGTTGGTGCCAAATGTGGTGGAGAGGAGATCATACATGCTGTTAACTATATGACATAGGAGAAAGATGACTCGAACAATCTTTCCATGTTATTGGTAGATTTCTCGAATGTATTAATCTCATTGACTGATCAGCCATGCATTCTGAGGTACGTAATTTGTGCCCTTCGATTTTGCGGTGGGTTGAATTCTGTTAAGATTCTCTTTCTCATCTATATTAAATGGATTTTTTTATCTCCTCGTCTATAAGAAAGAATTGATTCTTTATACGTTTGATCATTTCAGATGTATCGTTCTTAAATTTTTAAGCTTGCAACCCTAACATATCTCAAGTTGTTATTAGTTGCTGTGACACATGAAAATGCTGCCAATACTGTTCCAGATCCACTTTACAGCTATGGTTCTTCAGTATTAACTTCCATGGTGGAAAGATCTCTGGATTTTGTTGTTTATGGGATCAACTTCTGTTGTTGATCCCAATAAATGGGATCAACTATTGTTGTTGATGCCATTTTTTATGGATCAACTAATGTTGTTGATTCCATCATTGGATCAACTCTTATTGTTGACAACATTTTCTTGGATTAGTATAGTCATGTTTGTAGTTTAAATCATGTTTGTTAAAAAAAATTAGCTTTATTTTCTTGTTGTTTTGTGTTTGTGTATTGTTGTTTGACTGATGGTACTGGTTGTGTCTTCGGATTTTATAGATGTATAGTTCTTTGAATGTTGAATTTGTGGTTCAATGGTTGCATGACTGACTACACGTCAGATGATGCGTGTTCGGCTCACGCCAAGTTCACTCATTCCTATATATCATTTCGTTTTTTGTATCATAGATGGTTGTTGTAGAAATTTTTGTTACTCTTGTGTTTCTTAAGGATATGTCAATTTGCAGGTTTCATGTTTATTGGTTTTTACAGTAGATAGACTCGTATAAATGCTGTCAACTCTAACTGTTGATCCAGTTTTTGTGGATCAACTTTCATTGTTGATCCCACTTAATGGGATGAACTTCAATTGTTGATCCCACTTAAAGGGATCAACTTTGGTTGTTGACACTATAATCTGGAAACATTGTTCCTAAGTTCTACTTTTTGTATCAACTTTGGTTGTTGATTGCATTCACTGGGATCAACTTCGATTGTTGATGCAAAAAAAAAAAATGAATATTAGTTAGTAAAGTTATTTTTGAACTTTTGATTTTTGGATCAACTTCAGTTATTGACACCTAATTTTGATGATGGCGGCGGCGACAAAAACAACAGTGACAACATCAATAATGGTGGTGGTGGTGGTGGCGGCGGAATATTAATGGCGATGGTGGAACATTAGTGGTGGTTGTAGTTAGTAAGTGGTGGTGGTGGTTAGGGATGCCAACGGATACCCGATTACCCGGAACCGAACCGGACCCGTGTGTGTCGGGTCCGGTTCCGGGTCCCAAGATTGGAACCGTTAGCAAAATCACTACCCGAAGGGTATGACTCGTTAGGAACCGATAAGTTTCGGGTCCTAACGGGTATTATCCGACGGGTACCCGAATATCTATGTTTTACTTGTTAATTTTACAAAAAATTGAAAGATTTTGTATAATTTTGTTCAATTTTTTTTTCATCCTTCATATTTTTATTTTTAATCCTAATTAAAAAATTTACATAGATATAATAATAATTTTATATGAAAAATTATTAGATTCAAGCTAATATAACAAATATAAAAGTGAAATACCAAAACGTTTAGTTGATTTTTAAGGACCCGATAAATACCCGGACCCGATGGGTAATTAGTGTTTATATTGGGTCTGGTACCGGGTCCATCAATTTAGGAACCAGACCCAGACCCGATTAAAATTACCGGTTCGGTTTCGGGTAGCACACTACCCGGACCCGATGGGACCCGTTGGCACCCCTAGTAGTGGTGGTGGCGGTTGTGTTGCTGGTGGTGGTGGTGCAGTGGTGGTGGTGGCGGTGCTAGTGGTGGTGGTGAAATGGTTGTGGGGGTGGTGGTGGATGTGAAGTAGTAGAAAAAGAAATTTGTTAAGGGTTATAAATGAGGGTATTAAGTTAATCTATATTTTAATGGATAAGGTTTTTAAATGATAAAGATATTTATATTGATGTATAAGGGTATATTATTCTAAAGTAAATTTGTATTGAGAATTTCTCTAATTTGGTTTCTTCTGGGCTATGGTTGATCCTTCCTGTACGGCTATATATTGTCTACTATTGTCGCTATCATTGAAAATATAAACTTTATTATGCTCTAGGCACAGGTTAATAGATAAAGCTCAACTGAATTTTGAGAAACTATTTTAGTGTGATTGTTAATGCTTCCAATCCAACTGATTGTGCAGGAAGCAGTGGGTATTCTTTCGTACATACAATGGTGCTTGACTAAGACGGTGATGCTTGTTTCGATGGTTGAGAAAAATGAGGTCTGGTGTTGGAGTTACATGAGTAATTGCTATAGATATAATTCAGCTGGTTGTGTTCGATGGACAGTATTTCGGGGTTTTGATACATAGTATTTCGTTGTGTGGATGGTTGATTTGTATCCTTTATTGTACGTACATTTACTTTCAGGCTCTTCTGAATGGACTTCCGGTGGTGTTCGAGGACTTCGATAAAGCACCATCAGATGTGCAAAGCATTCTTTTACCTCTGCTGGAAGGGTAAAGTACTTTTGTAGCTTGTCCTGGGGAGGTAAGATTTTATAATAAAATGATTTAAAGAAATAATTTTTGTGTGATTCTTCATGCTTCTGGTGCAATTGACTGATATATTCCTGGATTTTAACTTCTAGCTTGTTAATGTTTTGAATGATTCTTCATGCTTCTGGTGCAATACGGTAGGATACACCATTGGCAGAGTGTTTTTTGCTAATCTTTACAGAAACACAAGCATAGCATACCCAAAGCCTTGAAAATTTAGATGGGGTGGAGATCAGAAATTTAAAATATCCGATGTTGATGCTAATTTCGTTGCGACATATTTCAAAAATGTGATTGTTGTTTTAGCAAATTGTCCATGACATGTATAAGCTAGCATCTCATAGTCATCGAGTTGAGGAAAAATATAGGGTAAAACAGTACTTATGTTTACAGTGTACAGAATTTCAAGAAGTACTTATGATGAAACTGGTCACATTTTCTATTTGATTTTACAGTGTACAGTGAATTGTTTGGCATGTGTAAGCTTTAAATTTTGCTGTATTATGTGCATTTTGAGAAATCTTTTCACAATTAACCCGATGCTCTGAAAATTAATGAGGGAAGCATGGTACTAATTTCTGCTTGCTTTGATGCCCTCTGGCTCTGATTTGATGGGCCTGGAAATGTGCACATATTTTTCTCAAAATGCTTCTGAATCATGAAAAACATGTATTACTGCTCTGTATGAATACCCCCTTGTATGTGAGCATTTAAGGTTGTTAGATTTTGCTTTTGTTTTTTTGCTCTTTATGGTTTCAAATCCACTGGATTACTTTCCTGACCAAGTTTAAACACATTTTACTTGGTTTTGGCAGGAGTTCTGGCCAGTTGAATTCATAATGAAGTTGCAGACTATGAAAATCTTAAGTTCACGAGGTAAGCCCAAAAATAAATATCCATCGACGGAGGCATAATCTCAGATGAACGACGGTGACTTCCCCAAACACGTTCCGGTGATCCCATAGATTTTTCCTGTGGCCCAAAAATACGTATTTTTGTGAGTTTTTCTCATGGGTTTGAAGATATATATTTGGAAATTGGATGAAAATTTGGAAGCTTTGGAGTTTTAGATTTGAATATGGAATTAGACTCAAATTTGTGTGGATTCTTATTTTTCTATTAATTTTTATTTTTCTGTAAGTGCAATTGATTTTCTGTTTGAACATTTTTTTGCTTTAAAATGTCGCTTTACAAATTTACAAGTCCGACTCCAACATTATGGCGGAAATAAATTGTTATTACAAAATTTAGCTTTGCATCAAATTTTTCGGTCCGCCGTCCCACCGTAGCAGCGGTCATCTAGTATATATAGTGAATTGGCATCTTGCTCAAAATTACCAATGTTTTCAAGAAATTAGTTGATCCCGTATCTCACCGTGAACTTATCGGGGATAATAAAGATAAACGGTGATCAAATTGTTAACGTGGCTGTTGTTTAACCACATCTCTTTCTTTACCTCATCCAAAACTTAACAAGTTGGAGAGAAAACAAGATCACCAATTTTTTCTAATTATATTTATTACATATAAAATCAAATTGTCTACTTCATAGTTTCGATTAATCAAACTCTATTCCGGTGAAATCTTACCTATATATGGGTGGATTCTTAATTCTTACGAAGTTTCCGACTTATAGTAGTCTACTTCTGGTCAAGTTTCGATCTCGGAGCCAGGTTCAGTATCAAAATTGACGAAAAGATGTTTGTTTAAGGTTGCGGGAAATATTTTGATGGAATCTTAACTGTAGATGGGTGGATTCATCGTTCTTACAAACCTTTTTTGTCGTTATACCGAATTTGAAGTTTGAATTGACACTTATCTTCATATTTATCGATTTCTGATTCATGGTTCATAGTTTTTATGCCGTTATGTTCAATTATGATATATTTCGTCCACATATCACCCGAATGAGGAATTCAGGTCTAACTCTAGTTATCTTTGAACATGTGATGTTCAATTCTGATATATTTCATCTTCAGTTCATCCGAAACGAGAAACTCAAGTCTAACTTTTGTAATAATTGAACCTGTGATGTTCAATTCTTATATATTTCATCTCCAGTTCACCCGAACGAGAAACTGAGGTCTAACTCTAGTAATCTTTGAACCTGTGATGTTCAATTCTGATATATTTCATCTCCAGTTCACCCGAACGAGAAACTGAGGTCTAACTCTAGTAATCTTTGAACCTGTGATGTTCAATTTGTTATTATTGGTTATTTGCTAGATAGGTACCATAGAGTTCTTCAAATAACCCAACAGTAAGAACTAGACCAATAAGACTATTAAACATACTTCAAACTAATTCACAAATTTGAAAACAAATAAACACTTAGTATCAAATATAACACCATGAAATTCATTTAACCTTTCTTCTTCTTTACAATCAAAAGTAACTAACTGAAATTCAATCAAATGAAAGTAGGAAATTAATAAAAATCCTCTGAGTTGAATTTTAATTACCTTAGTAGCATGTCTAGCTTTGCAACCACTCTGCAAAACAACCCCTGTATACGGAAAAGAGTTTTCAGTTGTTTTCCCCTCTTTTCGATTCTTCTTCTTCTACAACTTCTTCTAATACAACAATTCTGGTACTGCCTCCATCACTGAAAATACAATTGCTCAAACTCCCGACCTACACACAAAATCAAAACTCTAGATTCTGATCGATTATGTTAGGAAATCGAAATTAAATTGAAAGATTAGGAGATATAATTCAGATTTTACCTAGAACGAAACTTCATCTTCGATGATGATCTGATTCTGAAACCCTAACCTTCGACAATCTAAATGAATTCCAAAAATTAGATTTTTTCCATCAAATCTGAAAGAATAAACTCAGTGACTACTATTAAAACGGATGAATCACAATACTGAAGATCAAACTCAAAAGTTTAGGGAGTTTTTCTTGATTCGTATCAAAATTGCGAAATTATAACCTAGGGCTAAATTCTATTTCATAGGAATTTCGGCAGAGAAGCAGAGATAAAAAAGAGGAGAGAGAAAGAAAAAAAGAAAATGAAGTTTAAAGGAACCGAATGTTTTGATTTATCTTGTTGACTATTTGATTATGTTGACCTGGTCAGAATCTAGAAGAAGGTCGCGGGTTCGAGCCACGCTCACCGCAAAAAAGCATAATGGACAACTTTTTGATCACAAAATAATGTTGAAAGTAGTCAAATGGTTAGTTGTAAGATCACAGTTATTAAAATATGTGAGATGTATAGGAAGGTCTCCATATCTAAGATCACAAACACTATAATATTAATGATCTTTAAGTTTTTACCCTAAAAAGACATCAAGTGTTCATAAATTGTGATCTTTAGTGTGTGATCTATGGCATGTTTTGTTGTAGTGTCCCCATTTGAAATTGTTTTGTTTTGACCTCAAATGCCATTTCCTAGCTTCCATTGCTTCCACTTTTCTTAACTTCATCTTGCACCTAGTTCTGTCCTCCATTTGAGAATGATGAAGAGCACCCGTTTCTTCTTTGGGGTAATATTAGCTATGTTCTAATTTTCTTGATGGGTGGGAGTGTGAGGATATAAGCATCAGATGTACATAGCTTAATGGAGATCCATTGTTCTGTGTACATATTATTGCATACGTATATGTATGCACACTTGGAGATTCTAACAATTACCTTATGTAGATTCATTAGATTGTCGCGGCGGAGTATGCATGACGTTCGCTGGGGCAACAAAGGATCTTAAGAACCCAAAAATGGTTGCAGCAATGGAAGTACAGGTGGAGAAGAGGAACGATAACGTGATACCATGATTCCTCTTCTTTTTTATACCATTTACCTTTGTTTCTCCATATTGGCAAATTAATAAAGTTGAAGAATGGTTTTATTATTTTTCGGTGGTGGTGAAAGCATATTTGCCGGTGGTGCATGCAAGAGGTAGTGATGGTATCTTTTCAAGTGGCCGCTGCACAAGAAACACATGAAGTTTGTGTGATCAGACGGGTGCTTGGAAGGGAGTTTAAAAGATGATCATGTCTTCCAACAGGAGTGAGTGGTTGATCAAATTAAAGTATGAGTGGTTGACTATGCCTGAAGTGGTTGATCATTTCGGCTAGATGCAAGAATTGTTAACCTGTGAGCGAACGATGTTTAGTACGGTATATAAAAAGGAAAATGAAGAATTCCATTCGCATTCACGTCCGACCTCAGAAGCTTCCTCAATAATGCAAGCAGGAGAATAAATCGTATTCTGGACCGTGCCCGGAGCATCGATGGATTGTACAAGATGAACCAATATCGACCAAGAGTAGAAATGATTGATATACAAGCATTACCAGCAGATGTGACCTACTCAAAGCACAATGTCAATGACGTTGCTAATCTAGAAAATAGCCTAAAGAGGCAGTTCAGAGTTGGGAACTAATAGTCTATGTGTTGCTATATCTATTCGTCAAATACATAAACAACTCTGGACTGAACATTTATTCCCTGCACGATACATCTAAAATGCACTCGCAATGTCTAGTTAAATTTTAACTACGAAGGAACACAAAACATATATATCATAAAAATGGCAAAACTTAAAAGTGTGTTTGCAGAAAATAACATAAATGGAGTGTAGCAAGGAGGTCAAGTAGATAAACCCCACAATAAATATCATATACCCTCCCGAATCACAAACATATGAGATAAGAAACATTAGGGAGAAAATCTAAAAACTGAACAGATGGTGAAACCCTAAACAGACATGGTGAAACCCTAAACATATGAAAATCTGGAGAAAATAAAAACGAAAGAAAACAAATCAAAATAGGGTTTTTACACTTTAAAAACTGATATCAAAACAAAACAATCGGATTAGAGAAGAAAAAATAGATGAAAAGCATACCTGAAAGCGTTTTCTCCTTCTCCTATTTTTCTCCGACCAAACTCTCTCCCAAATCTCTACTCTTTGGAGAGATTTGTAGTGAGGCAATTTTACACTATGAACTCCCCCCAACTCCCCAAAACAACCAACTCCCTAGCTTTCTTAGGTTTTACCACTAACGGGGAGTTCAAGGGTTTTTGTCCAACTCCCCCACGACTAACATGTGTTTTCTAGGGAGTTTGGGAGACTCCTCCGAACTCCCCCACGACTAACGGGGATTTTGAGAGACTCCTCCGAACTCCCCCACGACTAACGGGTAAAAACCCAACTACACCCAACTCCCCCAAAATCACTTGAGGACTAACCTCCTAATAGTGTCCCAGTAAGCATATCTCCATCCTTAATGATATTTTTGTAATTAAGCAGACATAGAAACATGGAGAATGGACGTGTTACTAATATATGCAAGATATTAACACTGTTGCTCACGTGGGTAACTTTATTTATTTTTCGACCTTATGAAGTTCACAAATACGATGATGCACGGGGTTTTCTTTTCTTATGTCATCCTAATTTTTTTTAATTCTTAAGCTATCAGGAAGCTCTAAAGAGTATGGCCAGATATACAATTGAGGTTAGAGTGCAATGCTAAGATGAAAAACATACGACTGCTTATATATGGAGATAGGCCTAAAGAAAATAAATTAAGTTCGCATGTTAAGTGGTAAGAAAATCTTCGCTTGCTATTGGAAGAAATAAGGCTTTTTTGAGTTTTCTGAAATGAGAGTTTTGGTGCATGTGGACATCGGCAACGTATGATTGGTTCAAAAATTAAAAATTCAAAAAGGAAAACTTTACTTACCGTATTTGAAATTTTATGGAAGTCCAATAAATTGAATACGGAAGTCGAGTACCTACCATATTAAGACTTGTTTTTCCAAAGTAATACATATAGGGAAAAAGCACTACACATATTTTCTGCAAAAATAAAATAAAAGGAATAAATAAATAAACTCTAAATACTTAATGTATTCACCTCGCAACAAAAAAATCAAAAATATATACCTACGAGGTAGGGCGAAGCCCCGCGCACACTAAGTTAAAATAAAAAAAAATGCCCGATGCGTAGCACGGGCACAAATCTAGTCAAAATAATATGTAAAGAACTAATCCGAAACAACTCTACCGAAATAACTTGACGAAGGCAGAATCACAGGTTCAACAAGTTGTCCTTAACACATTAGTTCGCGGGTATACTCGAGTTGAGTAATGCTAAACCCCTCACAGTGAAGATGTGTCCAGGATAAGACTGCCTGATATAAGTTGAGTTAGCACAACACAAGTTACCCTCTCTTCGAACTCAGCAATGTGGATGGAAGTAAAACCTATAGAGAAAACCCTAGAACAAAAGAAGAATTTTTGATGTATAGAAAACATAATTTTGAGTTGTATTTAAAGGAGAAGATACTTGCAAATCAAGTTAGGTTTTGGTTTACTTCAAAAACTAGTAAAACACCTAAAAGGAATTTACCTATAAATAAAACTCTAAAAAAAATTTAGGAATTAATTTCTTAATGAAAAACTCGCCCAAAAATAAAATCCGAGTAGAAGAGGAACTTGGTGCACGGCATACGCGCATATCACATGGGAAATTTTTTTATTTTTTTTTGTATAGTGGTTATATAGTGGAGCTCCTTCTCTATTATACCCAATGTGGGACTAAAGAGAAATTCATTCACTCATAAAATGAGCAAAATATTTTTTATTAAAACTCATTTTTCTCCAACAAGTGCATGATAGGCAGCAAACCTTGTGCTAGAGGTAATTTACTAAAAAATACCGACTCTGCAAAGATACCCTATATATAAATGGAGAGAGTTAGAAGCAAGGTTTCGGGAATAATTGAAAGGAATCCACAACTCGTATCATTCATCATGGATAATCTCCCTGTAGAGATATCATCCGACATATTCTCTAGATTACCAGCTGCTACAGTCTTAGAGTGCAAACAAGTATGCAAGACATGGCGTAATCTCTGATCACTTGTTGATGAATCCAACTTTGCTGCGACGCACTTATTGCGTCACAATCACGATAATCATCATCATCATAACGATGGTATTGGCAGCTCAAAGGTAAGTCCTCTAGGTCTTATTCTCTTACGCAAGTCGGAAAAACCCGAAGCTACCAATCACCCACTAGAATATGGAGAATATGATGAGAATAATGGTAATGTTCTGAAAACACTTAGACCAATTAATCATCCTCAGATTCGAACAGCGAAGATGTTAGGTACAAGTTCCCTAATTGCTTCTTGCAATGGTTTAATTTGTTAGCTGAAATCGGAAAGCCTGGCGTCAAAGACCCAATTCACATCTCTAATCCCATTACAAGAGAATGTGTATACCTTGAAGGACTTAACGAAAATAATGAGCACCATGATGTTAAGAAAGTATATAGTGGTTTTGGTTATATTTCCGAAACTAATGACTACAAGGTCGTTAGAATCGTATATAGCTCCCAGCCCAACACAGATAATCTAATTGGACATATACAAGTATATACTCTTGGCGCTGGCAATGGGTCCCATTAGGTTCACTATATGGTGTCTTCTTTAATGGAAGTCTTCACTGGTTTGGGTCGTCCTCTAGGTCTTCTTAAGCCTGGGTTCTAAAGAATGGACAAGGTGATGTTCTAAACGGTAACAGGTTTGCATAAAAATAAATTTTTTTGATGCAACATTCAGAGAAATAAAAGAAGAAATTCCTAATGGAGTTCAGAGCAAGTACTAAAAGCTCTCATTTAACCAACAGTAAAAACAATGGTTTAGCTGTTCTTAATCTTAAGGGTGATGAAACTGGCAATGTTATCAAAATGGTCGCGGAGAATTCGTGTGAAGAAAACTCACTTTGGCATAAAATACTTGTGGAAAACGGTGGTACAAACTATTCAATACGGTTACATGGATAGATCACTTCACCTACTGGTGTTTCATTAGGAAATTGTAGTGATGAAGGAAATTTGGCAGTGGTCGGTTTAGGATTCCTCTATTTAGGAAATAGGATTCCCGGAATAAAATTCCTTTCCTACCATACAAACACGCCACATATATAAATAGAGAGAGAGAGTTAGAAGCAAAGTTCCGGGAAGAACACAATTCATATCATTGATCATGGAAGATCTCCCTGAAGAGATATCATCAGACATATTCTCTCGATTATCAGTTGATTTAGTCTTGGAATGCAAACAAGTATGCAAGAGATGGCGGAATCTCATATCACTTGATAACACCAACTTTGCTGCGCTGCACTTATTGCGACACGATCATCATCATCATAACGAAGATGTTGGCAGCTCAAAGGTAAGTCCTCTAGGTCTTATTCTCTTACGCAAGTCAGAAAAACCAAAAGCTACATATCACCCACTCCAATATGGAGAGTTTGATGAGAATAATGGTAGTTTCCTGAAAAACCTTAAACCAATTAATCATCCGAATATTCGATCCGTCCGCACGCCAGGCACAAGTTCTCTAATTTCTTCTTGCAATGGTTTGATTTGTTTTTCTAAAATTGGAAGGCATGGTGTCAAAGACCCAATCCACATCTGTAACCCCATTACAAGAGAATGTGTATACCTTGAAGGATTTAACGAAAATAACGAGTACTATGATGTTACTAAAATATATAGTGGTTTTGGTTATATTTCCAAAACTAATGAATACAAAGTCGTTAGAATCCTATCTAGACACCTACCCAACACAAATCATCTACTTGGACATATACAAGTATACACACTTGGTGCTGGCAGTGGGTGGAGAAATAAAGGGTTAGTCAACGACGTCCCTTTACGTTCACTGCAAGGTGTCTTCTTTAATGGAGGTCTTTACTGGTTTGGATCGTCTAAAAAGAAAATAATGCTCTTCGATTTGTCCGAAGAAAAGTTTCATGTCCTCGCACTCCCAGAGGGACCTTTTTTGGAGCATGATTATTATCAGTTCACTTCTATTCTCGGATTATCTGGAAAGTGGTTGTGTGTCAGTGGCTGCAAAAATGAGTGCAATGAATCTTTAGATATATGGACTTTTAAGAAAACATCTTCGGAGAAGAGTATTGCAGATAAGAAGGACGAGACATGGAGCTGGTGTAAGGAGTTTAGAATAACTCCAATAGTTTCATACCCTTACTTTTTAAGACCATTCGCTGTTACAAAGAGTGGTATGCTTCTACTCAAGTATAAATTTTCATTCTTTCCTCACACTCTCTTTTGTTATGACCCGAAAAATGCAATTATGGAGAGACTTGAGATTTGGGATTTTATTGAAGC
Source organism: Papaver bracteatum (assembly GCA_023529315.1). NCBI lineage: Eukaryota > Viridiplantae > Streptophyta > Magnoliopsida > Ranunculales > Papaveraceae > Papaver > Papaver bracteatum. The sequence goes on along the minus strand of JAJJWX010000557.1, from coordinate 59,191 downwards.
GATTCCTCATACAAAGAGCTTTGTTTCATTGAAAGCTTTAGGAGAAACGACATGTAATAAGAAAAGAAAGAAAATATATCTTAAGTACTGAATTACTTATTAATCTGCCCACTTCAAGTGATATCGAATAACAAGGTGCCAACCAAAATTGGGATCGATCTTTATATGGCAATGCATGTTGAGGGAGAATGTAAAAGAACAACTGAATTAACCAGTTGCAACTGCATGGGCAGCGCATGAATTGACTGTATGGTTCTGACGAATGAATGTGGATAATTAGTCTAATGATTGTTGCAACTGGTTTAGGTGCATGTTGGAACCAAAAATTGAAATCTCTCGAGGCGAGTGGACTTCCGATCACTTGGTTTTGCGTCATCCGGTGGGTTAGGACCTCTATAAATAAAATATAAAAAAAAAGGTTGGAATTAGGGTTCCGAAAATTATCGAAGGGAATCCATACATCGTATCTTCATCTGTTCATCATGGAAAATATCCCGGTAGAGATACCGTCAGACATATTCTCTCGATTGTCAGTAGACATATATAATCTGTTTCAGGTTAATGTAAAATAATGTGGTGTTACTTAAGGGCAAGACAATGGTACCTTTTTCCTGTGCACTATATGATAGGCTTGGACTGCAAAATCTGTAAGTAGGCTCACATTTAGGTCTTTTGATTAAACTTACTGGTCAACCCACAAAGTAATTATCAATTTTTTTTTTGACATTTGATGCTTATGCTCAGTTGAATTATCGTAATTGATATCCATTCTGATCAAAATTGCATAATTTCAGGTTTTAGATCAAACCCTTTGTTAAGGAAACAGATACATAAAGTTGTTAAATCAAATCCTACCAAAGATTATAACAGGACATGCTTCCTCTATTTTTGTTGAATGCGTTTTATTGTCTCCTTAAAATTTTCAGTTGTAGGAAGAAATTTTTATGACTGCAAGAGGCCAGATTCTCTCCTGAAATAATTCAGTTGCAGGAACTTCAATTTGTATTTCAAACTTCATTCAGGTTTGTTTTCTCTTCTGCTTCCCTCATTTTTAATTTTTTTACCTTCAACCTTTGTTTGAGTTAGTTGTCTCTTGGTTCAAGGACTTGGTATTGGAAATTTTGATCATCAATACCTTACATCACAAGAACATTATGTACCCTCTCTGGGTTCCATTTTTAGGACAACAATCTTCTCAAGGGAAGTCTAGAAGATAATACTAATCATAGATATTGACAATTAAACACATTTGTGTTGTGGTGATAATTAAACAAGCGGTGATTCACAGAGGTATGAAATCATCCAACATCCTTCTCTATGATGCTTTCAAGTCACGGGTGATTAATAAATGAATTATATCTCTCAATGCTCAGTCAATGATTGATTTTGCTGTCTTCAGTTCTTAGATTTAGGATTATTAGGTTTCTAAAAAATACTCTCATTAGTTGCTTGCAAGTTTTGTTTTCATGTGCTGAAATGTGGATGCATATAAAAAACATGTGGAACACCTGACTCCTAAATAACCAAAACTTCTATTGCTCTTATCAAAGTTCTCATGAATAATGGTTTTTATAACAACTAATTTTCCCTCCGCTATGCAGTTGAACATCAAACTGTTGTTTTTTAAATGCGAAACCCGTATGGATCGGTTCTCAGCAGGAAAATGAAAATGAAAATTGTTAAAGTTTTTCCTTTGATTCCATCTGTATTTTTTTCTAAACTATGAAATGCTGATATTGCCTTCATGGCAAGTTGTCGTTCAATTGTTACTTTCTGTCTTAGCTCAACAGGTAGAGCACATGGCTTTTAGTTGTGAGGTTGTGGGTTCGACTCCCATAGACAGATGCTAATGTTGGTATTTATGAGAACATGCACAATTGTTATTTTCTTTTAGAAAAAACTGGGTTGCAATAGAAGATGAAACAAAACAGGAAGAGATTGTTGTACTCCAAAACTTTCAAGGCTCATACGATTTCTTTTAGACAATTATTTCTACCCTCCCAATAAATTGGCGATTACAACAGGTATGCGAAATAATGCTTTCAGGATACAATGAAAGCCCTACAACAGAAATTGAATTCAAGGTTTGTACCCCTTGATTCAATCAAGAACACATGTAAGCAAAAGTTCTGATGATGCTTTAGAAAGGAGAGAAAACAGAAAAGGTTTTTCTGATATGATTGAAACGAGTTTAGGGAGATGCTATTTATGGAGGTTTTCGCATCTGTTGGGAAAAGACATCTTTTCACCAACAGGTTTCTCTTCAATGGCGTCTGTTGGAATCGAAGTTTCTGGATATGCTTGTAACTGTCGTAACAGTTACTTACAACCAAAAAATTCTTCCAACAAGAGAACCGTGTGTATGCAGCACCTACATACGATGGTGATAAATTGAAACTCATAAGATGTATTTAATACTACGACCATTGCTTTGTTGGTAACCTATCGTAAGAACTATCGACAGCGGAAAGTATGTTTTCTTAAGCTTACATTAATTTCTTATCTTTAGAGTAATTATGTTGTACTTAATATATATTTTGTGTTTGTTGTTTTGGTTGTTTGTAGAGTACAACTTCAGACAAGCTCTTTCTCAAGGTTTTGGTGACTCAACTTGGCCAACACAAAGTGGAAGGCTAGGGCAGGCTTCGTTAGAAATCTTTATTTTTCTCTTCAAGTTTTGCATTGATCAATTTATCTATAAAAACAATATGATGTTTTTCACATTGCAGACACACGGGAGAAGTATGTCCCGTAAGTCAATGGTATACTTTCAAGTTACGGTTACACGGGCAGTAAAACCAGTGACAGAGACCATTGTAGAAATTATTACATCTGGTGATGTGCGATTACGAGTCACCGGTGATGCTCTTCAGGTGTTCCTTGCAGAGATTTTGAAGCTTGATGCGGTGGCCTTGAATCCATATTTTAATCACATTTGTGGCAGGTAATTACCATTGTTTCAGGTGCATTCATAATCTCCTGGATTGCACCATGATTGATTTCTAGGAATTTTCTCAGTCACCTGTGCATTCATATTCTCCTGGATTGCTTCTATCTTATTTTTCAATGTATCTCTCTCAATCTCTTTGAAGAAACAATTTCGAATCCTGGATGTAGTTAGGAGCCATTTTCTTTTCTTTCCTTTTGGCATCATACACATAAAATAGGGTGCGATAGAGTAAGAAGATGTCATTGAACAATGGGATCGACTTTTCTAAAAGGGAATGTCTCTTAATGAACTTCTGGTTTGTTGCTAGACGAATTAGAGAAACTATTTTTTTATTCTTACAGATTTTTTTTTTGTAAGCTTCTTACTATGTTGACTATTCGCTAACGCATCATAAAGGCTAAAATAGATTTTTCCACTGAATTTGATTATGCTTATGATAGTCAGTGAAGAGTATATACATGTGTATCCCATGTATAATGACAACGGTTTTGTTTAACACAAATGCAATTCATATTAGATGTGGATGACAGTATTTCTTTGGTACATATGCCAAACTTATTTGTATTTTCGTCTCATTACAAACTTGGCTTGCAGATATTTGGTTTAGTCCGTCGAGTTTCACTTGCCAAGATTTGTATATTCCAGAATTTTGATGGCTCAAGGTAAGTTGCACAGTTGATATTTGACCACATATTTGTATTCATATATTTTAGAGATGAGCGGGATGCTAAAGCAGTCGTAATAATACCCCCTAAGTAACAGTTGACTAAGCGAGATCTTTCATGAGAGCAGTCAGGGGAAACCATGACCATAGATCAAGTTTAGGGCTATCTTCCACAGTCATATGAGTGATATTCATCTGTTCTTCTCAAATTGGGGAGAGGCGAAGCCGAGCCACACCAAATCAAATCAGGATGGGCGAGACCAAGCTGAGCTTTACCAAATCAAAAATATGATTAAAAGAAAAAGATGCCCGGGTGTAGCACGGGCACAAAATCTAGTTATCAATTTTGAAAAGGGTATTGCAAAATAGCTATTTATTTGGAGGGGGAAATACAAAATCCCCCTTGTTTTTCCTATCAAAATATGCATTATGCACTCCATGCCGTCTAATTTCACATCCAACAAGTACCCATTCATATATGGAAATGGGCTCATACTAGCCCAATCGAAGTAAGGGACATATGTGGGACTATAACGTGTATCAAAATCTAAAAAAAGAAGAAGAAAAGGAACCGTCCTATATATTTGAGGCAGGCAGGCAGCAAAAGGGTTCTGATGTGAATCCCCGTTTCATCATGGAGAATCTTCCTACCGAGATAGCTTTAGATATATTATCTCGATTACCAGCTGATACAGTCTTAGAATGTCAACCAGTTTGCAAGACATGGGGAAACCTCTTATCAGTCGATAAAACCAACTTTGCTGCGATGCAGTTATCTCGACAAACTCAGAGTCATCATGATCACAACAATGGTGTTCGCAGCTTAAAGGTAACTCTAGGTCTTATTTTCTTACTTAAGAGTACTGGTTACCAACTTTGCTATGGAGAATATGATGAGCAGAATATTAGTTCTGATCACAACGAGCAATGCATTGAAGATAAACCTAGATCGCTTAATCATCCCCTCCTTCGAACCCGACGGGTTTACAACACACAATCTTTAGTGGGTTCTTGCAATGGTTTGATTTGTTTAGCTGAACACACAGGAGGCACGACTTCCAAGACCAAATCCACATCTGTAATCCCATTACTAGAGAATGCTTGTACCTTCAAGGATTTAACGAAAATAAGGAGTATGGTAATGTTTGTACAATATATAATGGTTTTGGTTACAGTCCTCAAACCTCTGAGTACAAGGTTGTTAGAATTTTATGTACAAACGATTCTGATAGAGGACATATACAAGTATATACTCTTGGCGGTGGCACTGGATGGAGAAATAAAGGGGAAATCACCCGCTCGTTACTTTCTGAATATGGTGTCTTTTCTGAGTATGGTGTCTTTGTGAATGGAGCTATTCATTGGATAGGTCGGAATGGAAAAGACATAATGGCCTTCAATTTGTCGGATGAAAAGTTCCATACCCTCCCACTCCCAGCAGGAGCTTACTTCTTGTAAGTTCACTTCTATTCTTGGATCATTTAGAGAGTGGTTGTGTGCTAGTGCCTGCAAAGATGTGCGCTCGTCTAGATGTTTAGATATATGGACTTATAAGAAGACACCGCAGGAGAAGAGTATCGCAGATACAAATAGCAACGACGAGTCATGCAAAAGCTGGTGGAAGGAATTCACTATAACTCTAGAAAATTCATCCGTTTTCTATTATAGTCCACTCGCTGTTACAAAGGGTGGTTTGGTTCTACTCAAGCATAGAGATACTAACGCTCCTTACGGACAGACACTCTTTTGTTACGACCCAAAATCTGCGACTATGAAAAAACTTGGGATTTGGAATATATTTGAAGCGATTCTTCATACAAACAGCTTCGTTTCATTGAAAGCTTTAGGAGAAACAGCATGTAAGAAACAAGTTTGAAGACCAAAAAAATTATCAAGTAGGGCTGAAGGATTGGCTAGCTAGCCTTATTTCATGTTAACCCGTTGTGTTGAGATTATTAGTCCCACATTGTCTGGGCATCTAAGATCTTGCGGTTTATAATCCCTTAGGGCCTCTCCACTCATTGCCAATTGGTTTTGAGTTGGATGCCCGTATTCTAACATGGTATCAGAGAAGGCTATTTGCAACGAGTCATTTGACTGCGCCTTTACTCCGCGCCACCCGATTTAATTGTCCACGTGTTAGACCCAACGAGGCTACACGTGAGGGGGCGTGTTGAGATTATTAGTCCCACATTGTCTGGGCATCTAAGATCCTGCGGTTTATAATCCCTTAGGGCCTCTCCACTCATTACCAATTGGTTTTGAGTTGGATGCCCGTATTCTAACACGTTGGCTTTTTTAAAGTTGAATTACTATTAGGATTAGCTACTGAATTTCATTATTAATCTGTTGCGCATCAAGTTTGAACTTTATGAATCTATATATTGTGTTAGTATTTTGCCATCTTTTAATTAACATGCATGGAAGTATTCATACTTGTTTATGAATCTTTTTTGCTCCATTACCAGACTCCAGTACTCATGTTGGACGTTTTTTTTTCCTTCTTTTCGCTCGAAATGGGGACATAAACAATTTGATCATAGCGATTTCTTGGAACCCATCTGAGTGCTCTATAAAGATAGCATAATGGTTTATTTTTCTCAAAGTAATAATTAGTTGGTCAATTTGCATCAGATGGTCCCGAAACTACTGTTCCTAGATCTGCAGATTTGTGGGCTCTGGTGCTTATGTTAGGATCTTGCATTCTGGTCTGGCAACTGAAAATGAACATTGGTGTCCACATAAAGTGATAACAAGGTACCAACCAAAATTGGGATTTTTTATATTGCAATGCATGTTCAGGGAGAATGTAAAAATGCAACTGATCATGAATTTACCTAACCTAATGTATCTGGGAGGTCTTTGGTCATCAGGTGGGTCGATTTTCCAGCTCTACCTGCGACAACACCAACTGACCTATGATTACGAGGGGGCTAAACCAGGCTCAAGCCCGTCCATTGGCTTGAAGGTGCATGATAGGAAGCAAACCTTGTCTTAGAAGTAATTTACTAAAAAATACCGACTCTGCAAAGATACCCTATATATAAATGGAGAGAGTTAGAAGCAAGGTTTCGGGAATAATTGAAAGGAATCCACAACTCATATCATTCATCATGGATAATCTCCCTGTAAAGATATCATCCGACATATTCTCTAGATTACCAGCTGCTACAGTCTTGGAGTGCAAACAAGTATGCAAGACATGGCGTAATCTCTGATCACTTGTTGATGAATCCAACTTTCTGCGATGCACTTATTGCGTCACAATCACGATAGTCATCATCATCATAACGATGGTATTGGCAGCTCAAAGGTAAGTCCTCTAGGTCATATTCTCTTACGCAAGTCAGAAAAACTCGAAGCTACCAATCACCCACTAGAATATGGAGAATTTGATGAGAATAATGGTAATGTTCTGAAAACACGACCAATTAATCATCCTCAGATTCGAACAGCGAAGATGTTAGGTACAAGTTCCCTAATTGCTTCTTGCAACGGTTTAATTTGTTAGCTGAAATCGGAAAGCCTGGCGTCAAAGACCCAATTCACATCTCTAACCCCATTACAAGAGAATGTGTATACCTTGAAGGACTTAACGAAAATAATGAGCACCATGATGTTAAGAAAGTATATAGTGGTTTTGGTTATATTTCCGAAACTAATGACTACAAGGTCGTTAGAATCGTACATAGCTCCCAGCCCAACACAAATACTCTAATTGGACATATACAAGTATATACACTTGGCGCTGGCAGTGAGTCCCATTAGATTCACTATATGGTGTCTTCTTTAATGGAAGTCTTCACTCGTTTGGCTCGTCCTCTAGGTCTTCTTAAGCCTGGGTTCTAAAGAATGGACAAGGTGCGGTTCTAAACGGTTACAGGTTTGCATAAAAATAAATGTTTTTGATGCAACATTCAGAGAAATAAAAGAAGAAATATCCTAATGGAGTTCAGAGAAAGTACTAAAAGCTCTCATTTAATCAACAGTAAAAAAAATGGTTTAGCTGTTCTTAATCTTAAGGGTGATGAAACTGGCAATGTTATCAAAATGGTCGCGGAGAATTCGTGTGAAGAAAACTCACTTTGGCATAAAATACTTGTGGAAAACGGTGGTACAAACTATTCAATACGGTTACATGGATAGATCACTTCACCTACTGGTGTTTCATTAGGAAATTTTAGTGATGAAGGAAATTGGCAGTGGTCGGTTTAGGAGTTCTCTATTTAGGAAATAGGATTCCGGGAATAAAATTCCTTACCTACCATCCAAACACGCCACATATCTTTCTTTATAATAAGAGACCCCCAAATTGCCACATGTCGTATCCATAGTCATTCTTGATTTTGGTGAAGCCACATCAGCATTAACTTTCCATGTAATCGCATTCTTATTAGCTGCTCCAACAGACATTATCATAAGACACAATCCAGTTGGAAATTCTAGAAGATACTACCGTAAGACACAATTTAGTTTGAGTCTTTTGGCAGACAAACTCATCCAAAGAAATGTTAAAATAACTCAAGTTTTATTAAAGAAAAAACTAAGGGCTGTTTAAGCATCCTTTAGATCATATTTCTGTTTTACAAGAGAACATTTCCGTTTGTTTAGGTATCCCTTCATTTTAATTAGTTTGATAAGACACGTCTTCTGTGTAATAGTAATGTATCAAAAGACACGTCTTTTAAAATAGAAGAAAGACACGAAGGAGTTGATTGCTGACGCAAATTGATATAATGGCAACGCGAAGGCATTACCTGGATCTTAATTAGGTAATATTTACGATGATGACGGATGTTATAGAAACTCAGGAAATGTTATTCTCTCTGGAAACGCTAGCCGCACCTTAGTTATAAGTCTTTCATCTCCTTATGTTCTTCATCTTTCTCACCAGGATTAAATCTTGCACAAAAATTTGTCTACAAAATTTCTTTCTACAGATGATTTTATGGTGCTGTATTTGGGTTTTCCAAAAATTAGGCTTCTTGCTACGAGAGTTCGGAAGCATCGTATTTCATACAGATATGTTCCATCACCAAAACCTTCCGCATACTTCGATTCTACTGCAACTTTTTTTTATGTTTATCAAGATACTTATTTCATCTAATTATGTGTGTGCTCTCTGATTCTAATTTAGGCATCGTTCCATCATATTACCACGCACGGTTAAGCTACAAGACCAACAACAGCAAAATGGATTCGGTTTTAGTTCGGTGGGAAGATGTTGGAAATTTGGAGCTTCGATAAATGAAAAAGTGCGTCTTTTCACTAAGTTTTCAACTTCCCAGGTATTTCATTTTGGGTTTCTTTAAGTTTCGCCGCTCCAAGGAAAATCTATGTAAACTAACATTACTTTCTTTCTTTCTGATCTACAATTTTTATTTACAAAAACACTGATGTTCTTGGTTTCCAAAGAAAGATAAGAGAATCAAAGCTAGGCGCACAGATAACCATGTTTGATGTTCTTAGTTTCGTAAGAAGAAAAATAGATATGGAAGTTAGGAGGGTATATATAACTACCAATCGGCATTCACAAATACAGCCTTCTCAATGAACCGATGATCCAGACATCCAGTATGCCATGAAATTCAAGTTCTTATGATTTTGGAAAGCTATTTACTAATAGTTTCGATGCTTTTTACTAATAACACAAGAAATGTATACAGTAGTATTTAATAGTTGCATACATGGTTTGACTGAATATAGGGATGTGCAAGATTTATCTTTCATCTATACGGTACTTTTTCATTCCTAACCAATTTCTCCCCTTGAAAATTGAAAGGTTCGGGAAATACCATGTAAAGTCCAAGATATTAATCAAACACGGATACCCCAATTAAATAGGGTGAGTACAAGTGTACAATAATAGCCACGTTATAGGAATTTTTACATCATATCCTGTGCCTATGTAATTTTTATCTTTTTATGTTGTTAACAAAAATTTCCTGTTTGATAAAAATTCACGTATCATACAATTTTTGTTTAACAGAATCATAAAAACCCATACTTGGTAAGTAGAATTCATGTTTAGACTTTATCTTTGGTTTAGTTTTCGTAAGCGGGTCATGGGTTGGGTTCAGTTTTAGGGTTATTTGTAGTCTATCAGAAATATAGACTAGAAAGATATCATGTCACTACAAGAACTTAATATATTGCAGCACCCAATGATTACGGGAAAAACCCCATTAGTGTCGCGAAAACCTATGTAGCAAGAAGTCTATTGATGCACCCAATCTTTATTGGTGCAACAAGAGATTATACTTTTTTGCCACTCTTTTCATATTATTGCTACAGCTATGTGCCAAAAGTTTCATTTTGCAGCAGTAAATTATAACTTTTAACTGCAGCTAAAAAGTATTGTGGCAAGAAATTTGTTTTTGCAACACCTATATTTAAGGTGTGGGGCAATATATGGTGTAACAATAGCTATACTTTATTGTAGTGTGTTTACAACTTTATAAGTCGGTGCTTCTTTCACGCATATTTTTAGTGTGTTTATTTAGACTACCACGAAGCATAAATTTTTAGTGTGTTTATTCAGGCTACAAAAAAACACTAACTTTGTGAATATTTGTACAGAAAGAGGCTGTTGAAACCAAAGAAGGGGAACGCTTTTCGTCTCTGGAAGCCGTTGGATGGGAATAACATTTTTATTCAATTTGTTGGCAGCCGGATTAAGATCGATATCGAAAATTGTTTTAAAAGTATATTAATCAGGAACAACATCACTCTCATTGTGCCGAGGGAGGACTGCACATTCAACATTAAAAATACCCGGCATACGAAAGGGAACATATTTGGCAAAGTTAATGTGTAGAGTAGAGTAGAACTAATATTATTGGATGAAGCAACAGTGGTGCATAAACATGCCCTCGAAGCATTGTACAGGATATTGAAGGATTTAATGAGCAATCCGATTAAGTTGTATCGAATAAAAACTGTAGTCTTTGGTGGAGATTTCAGGAAGTATTGCCGATGACTCCCGAAGGAACCAGAAAATGATTGTTGACGCACTAATAAATAGATCAAATGAGATAAGCTACGTACATCTACCGATCCAATTTTGACAACTTTGAAATAGCCTGTGCGTATGCACCGGGTTAGAAGCTTGTATAAATAGTGAGAGAGTTAGAAGCAAAGTTCCGTGAAGAACACAATTCATATCATTGATCATGGATGATCTCCCTGTAGAGATATCATCAGACATATTCTCTCGATTATCAGTTGATTTAGTCTTGGAATGCTAACAAGTATGCAAAAGATGGCGGAATCTCATATCACTTGATAACACCAATTTTGCTGCGCTGCACTTATTGCGACACACTCATCATCATCATAACGAAGGTGTTGGCATCTCGAAGGTAAGTCCTCTAGGTCTTATTCTCTTACGGAAGTCAGAAAAACCAAAAGCTACATATCACCCACTTCAATATGGTGAGTTTGATGAGAATAATTGTAATTTCCTGAAAAACCTTAAACCAATTAATCATCCGCAAATTCGATCCGTCAGGACGTCAGGCACAAGTTCTCTAATTGCTTCTTGCAATGGTTTGATTTGTTTGGCTGAAATTGGAAGGCATGGTGTCAAAGACCCAATCCACATCTCTAACCCCATTACAAGAGAATGTGTATACCTTGAAGGATTTAACTAAAATAATGAGTACCATGATGTTCAGAAAATACATAGTGGTTTTGGTTATATTTCCCAAACTAATGAATACAAAGTTGTTAGAATCCTATCTAGACACCTACCCAACACAAATCATCTAGTTGGACATATACAAGTATACACACTTGGTGCTGGCAGTGGGTGGAGAAATAAAGGGGTAATCAACAACGTCGCTTTACGTTCACTGCATGGTGTCTTCTTTAATGGAGGTCTTTACTGGTTTGGATCGTCTAAAAAGAAAATAATGCTCTTCGATTTGTCCGAAGAAAAGTTTCATGTCCTCGCACTCCCAGAGGGACCATTTTTGGAACATGCTTATTATCAGTTCACTTCTATTCTCGGATCATCTGGAAAGTGGCTGTGTGTCAGTGGCTGCAAAAATGAGCGCAATGAATCTTTAGATATATGGACTTTTAAGAAAACATCTTCGGAGAAGAGTATTGCAGATAAGAAAGACGAGATATGGAGCTGGTGAAAGAGTTTAGTATAACTACAACAGCTCCATACCCTTTCTTTTTAAGACCATTCGCTGTTACAAAGAGTGGTATGCTTCTTCTCAAGTATAAATATTCTTTCTTTCCTCAGACACTCTATTGTTATGACACGAAAACTGGAACTATGAAGAGATTTAAGATTTGGGATTTTGTTGAAGCTATTTCCCATACAAACAGCTTTGTTTCATTGAAAGCTTTATGAGAAACAACATGTAATAAGAAAAGAAAGACAAGATATCTTAAGTAGTGCTGAATTCATTATTTATCAGCTACATCATTTAGGAATCTATATTCTCTCTTAGTATTTTGCCCTCTACTAATGTCTCTTAGACTGATACCACGGAAGCATTAACACGTCTTTAATTTCATACATGAATTTATTATTATTCTTTAATTCATTATTGTTTTTTCTTAATCTTAAGTCGGAGCATGCTTTGCTAGCATATCCGCTGGCTTATTGCATTCTCCGAATAGATTCTACATATCCAATTACTAAAACTTTTAGATGGAACTCAATGTCAGCAGTAAACCTATGATTTTGCAAAGATAAGCATGCATATGTTGGATTTTGCTGCCAACATACCCAAAACCCGTTATCCATATCTTGGACAATAAATTGACTGATAGATACTAATAGCATTTTTCCAACTTTACTCTCTCCAGTCCACAGCGAAAAAACCCATCAAGAGCCACTTACCGATTATCTATTAACTGTTTTTTGGATGATTTTGAATACATTTACTTCATTCGTTTGATTCATTTAATTTAATTAACGATCAGACAATAGACAATGATAATTCTGTCTTGCATGCAAAATGTTTGGATGCAACGAGAAAAATTGTACCAACACAATTAAAAAGATGAAACAATCCAGCTCTCTCCAGCTCTATTCTCCAAACCTTAGCGATTTTCATCCCTGTAAGTGCTTAGATCCCTAAGACCCTTTAGAGACCTTAGACCCCTTAGATTCAGAACATTAGTAGATCCAACTATGACTTCCGAGCAACGTTTTATCACCATCGATCGTAAGTTTTTCAAGATAACCTGTAGTTCTACCATACCAAATTCAAACATTACCATTACGGAATTCCATTCCCAAGGAAAACTAAATGGAACTTTCACTTTCAGTCTTGCTATTGATTTGCAAAAAATGTTTCATGAAGCAGCAAAGAATGGAGATCTGGGAAAGATGGTATGGAAGCAAGAAGATAACCAAAAATGGTTCTCTGCAACTAAACACCATAATGAAAACGGATTCTATCTTCACATCATTCTTTCTAGACCAAACCCCAAAGCTTACCCGATTTCGTTTTATGTTCCATCTGGATTAAGATTTGAAGGATGGTTTCAAATGGCTTCTGCAATGGAATCCATCATCAATTTCTCTGCTTCATTATCAAAACCTAAACCACAGTTCATCAATCAATCTATAAATCATACCGGACAGGGATCCTACACTAAACCTGATACTTCCTATGCTCAATCCCTGTTTTCTCTAAACAAAAAAATAAGTCCCACAAAAATACAACCCACTTTCAAATCTCCATTCGTGTGTGATGGGTATGCTGCACCCTGTTCGATCAACATCAAGAATTCAAAATATGGAAAGTTTCTAAATTTGGATCACGATCAAAAAAATATAGGTGGTTGGAACAATACTTTCATTATTTCTTCACCCACCAGAGTCAGGTCATGGCCATTTCTGGGTAAATTGCTATGTACGGAGTTACAGATTCAAAAGGCTTTTGAATTGTTTCCCATCAACTCCACACAGGCAATCTTTCATGTGGACGATGATTTCTCCCAGGCAAACTTGGAATTCAAATTCACTGTAAACAAAACAACCTACTCTGTGTTTCGATGGCATCAACAGATTTGGAGTTCAACGGTTTTTCACCAATATGAGTTCAACATCGAAATTTTGGGCGTTCCTTTTCAGTTCTGGTCCTTAAAATTGATTCATGCTATTGGGGAAATCTGTGGGGAACTGCTTTTCATTGATCCGGCGACCCTAAAACTCACAAACTTACGGGCTATGCGTATGAAAATCAGGAATGTAAACGGAATTAATTCAATACCGAGAGTTATCAAGATCTTCTCCGGCAAACAATTGTTCATGGCTCACATCAAAGTTACGGCAAGGTCTCCATCGGTTAACTGTGGTTACCTTATCACTCCTCCGGTGTATAAGGATCCAGATTTGAATTCGATATCAGCCATACAAGATTCGTTGGAAACTTTCAAAAAAAGAAAGTATCTTAACAATAATGATTATGAGGCTGTTGGATGCAATAATTTTGCCGGCCCTTTATCATCTACCTTTAATAAAGATTTGAAAGATTCTTTTGCGAATTATACAGCACCTAAAACTTTTTCAACGAATTCATGGGTTGTTAAGGAAGATAGGGTACTTCGCAAGACTAGAAAAAACAGACGGAGGAGAAGGAACAAGAAAATAACAAGGTCCAACCCCGTACGACAAGTCTGGCAGCAGGTAAAGTACACGGACTTCTTAAATCAATTTTCGAAAATTACAGTCGGAACACCAACTGTTTTGGATGAAACTGACGTGGCTGCAAAGGAGGATCCTACTGCTGACATGGAGGTTGACAAGGCATACAAGAAGGTAGCTTTTAAATTATCAATCCCTGAAACCTTCCAAGAGACTGTAACTTTGCCAGAACCTGTAATTCAAACTTGTAATTCGATATTGCCGGCATCGACACTCCAATCCTTCACACAAAACCACATTTCATCCCCTAGCCAACCATCACCAATCTTCACAGAAAACCTCATTTCATCACCTAGCCCATCAACACCAATAAAGCCATATTCTCTCGATTCCCCAATGCCGGTTCTTACTCATCCACCACCATGTACGGGAATAATTTCAAACATCCAACCACTCTCAAATATTCAAAATTCCTCAAAACACGTTAACAACACCCATCTCAATTCCCACATAAACCAAATTGAACACACGGATTCTTCAGATGCCGTGCCAGCGTCTTCATGTTTTGATCATACTGTATTCACATCACCAAATGTACTGAACCCCAAAACATTTTTTCTCTACAGTGAATTGCCTAAAACCACATCCATCATATCTAGACCATCTTGTTCCCAAGCTATCAAAAAAGTGCTAAATCCTAAACAAACAACTGTGATCAAATTTGTATCCAAATTTATCGATTTCAATCAACCACATAGTTTCATTATACCGAACTGGATAGTTAAGGAAGTAACACGTCTATTTAATTTAGGCGTACACTTGGGGATAAGTTTCAACACAATGCCAAACCATTCTCGAAAGTTCCTTCTAACTGCTGTATCTACCTCTGGGCCAATTTTGAAGCCGGTACCAATTCTACCTACGAAATTACTTCTGGAAGAAGACTTTGCAGTGCAATCTACCATTCGAATAGAAGGGGTAGAAGATATAGCTACACATGAACTGAAGGAAAGAAACCCACCGATGTTGGGTCTATAAAATTCTTTCATGGTGACTATAGATGATGGGAGTCCCGATACATCTTCTCCCAATCAGTTCCCACCGGGTTTTGAGCCTCTGACAGGTGAAATAGTTGAGGATGTATCCTCAGATTGCAAAGAGATAACTAAATCACAATCAGTTATACCGAAGAAGCTGAAGACGGAATGGAAGAGGCTGGGAATCAATCATCATGATATTGGTTCCCCTACTACTACAAAAAGGATAGCTAAAACTAGGGGCCAATATTGTTTCCAATGAGTCTCTCAATTCTAGATTGGAATGTGAGAGGGTTAAACTCTACCATCAGAAGAACTGTAGTTCACAAAATGATTCAGTTAGTCAGAGCTCCTATCATTATGTTGCAAGAAACAAAAATAATGCAATGCACGGCGTATGACATCAAACAAATCTGTGGTTACAAAAATGTCGGATGGACTTTCCAGCAATCTGTGGGAAGCTCAGGAGGAATGCTAATTTTATGGGACAAAGACTTTGTGGAGGTCAATGACTCTTTGGTGGGAGATTACACTTTATCTATCTCTTGCACTAATAAGACAGACAACTTCAAATGGATGCTGACAAACGTTTATGGACCAAATAAGCAACTTGAAAGAAAAGATTTCTGGGTTGAGCTAGATACGGCTTGTAGATTATGGGATCTACCTTGGTGCATAGGGGGGGACTTCAACACAATCAATAAATGTGATGAGAAGAAGAACTTCTCCAAGATCACAAGGAGCATGACACAATTTAATAAGTTTATTGATCTGCATAATCTTATTGATCTGCCACTAAAGGGTGCTAGATATACTTGGTCCAATGGCCAAGCAAATCCGGTGATGTGTAGACTTGATAGATTCCTCATTTCACCATCTTTTGAAACACACTTCCCATTCATTTCTCAACTTGCCAAAGCCAGACCTACTTCAGACCACATTCCCATCCTTCTTGATATCTCAGATACTAGTTGGGGACCTAGTACTTTTAGGTTTGAAGCAATGTGGTTTTTAGAAAATGGTTTTTTACAATTTCTAGAAGAGTGCTGGATTTCTTTTGATTTTGCAGGTCCTCCTAGTATGGTACTTTGGCTGAAATTAAAAGGCCTCAAGGAAAAGTTAAAGATTTGGAACAGGGAAGTTTTCAGACACACAAATACAAGACTAAATGAGATACTATCAGAAATCCAGTTAATCGACTTCATGAATGAAGAAGGCAATTTATCTGAAGATGAGGTCAGAAACATGCTATCTTTAAAAAGTGAATTTGAGACGACAACCCGAATGGAAGAAATATCTTGGAAGATTAAATCCAAAACACAGTGGCTTCAAGAAGGTGACAGAAACACCTCTTTTTTCATGGGTAAGGCAACGGCTAGGAGGAGGCATAACAGAATCAGACAACTTTACATACATGGAGAGTTGATCGATGACAAGCGTACTCTCCAGCAACATATTGTGGATTACTACAACAATTTATTCACAGAAGAAGAGGTAATTCGTCCAGAACTCGAAAACTTGGAATTTGATATAATAAATACACAGGAAGGTGAATTCTTAGAAGCAAACTTTACGGAGGAAGAGGTAATTCTTGCTATTCAAGAGCTGGGTAATGATAAAGCTCCGGGTCCAGATGGTTATCCAATTATATTTTTTAGTAAATGATGGAGTTTTCTTAAAAATGATATAATGAGCACGGTGAATGAGTTTTGTTCTACAGGTCAAGTTGATCCCAAGCATAATTCTACTTTCATCACTTTGGTGACAAAGAAGGATTACATTGAGACCATAAAGGATTGCAGGCCAATAAGTCTTTTAACAAGCGTCTATAAGATCATTTCCAAAGTTTTAGCTTCTAGGCTTAAACTGGTTATGGACAAGCTTATATCTTCGGTGCAATGTGCGTACATTGAAGGAAGGCAAATTATAGACGGAACTTTGATTGAAAATGAACTTGTCGATTCAAGACTAAAATCTGGTAACGCTGGTATCATCTGCAAGATAGACTTGGAAAAGGCTTTCGATAGAATTAATTGGAAATACCTTGAATATGTTCTCAAACAAATGGGTTTTGGCAGGAAAATTTGCAAGTGGCTAAGGTTTTGTTACTCAACGGCAACATTCTCTGTGTTAATAAATGGGTCTTCTTTCGGATATTTCAAGAGTTCTAGGGGTGTAAGACAAGGTTGTCCGGTCTCTCCCCTATTATTCAATATTGCAATGGAGGGTTTTTCTAGATACATGGATAGGGATGCTCATCTAAGTCTCTTCAGGGGTTTTTCTGCGACACAATCAGGTATTATCATAAATCACTTGCACTACGCTGACGATACTATTTTCTTCATTGATCACAACAAAGAGGAATTGCACAATTTATTCTCAGCTATGAAGTGTTTTGAGTACATTAGTGGTCTAAAGGTTAACACTTCTAAGACGAGGCTTATAGCTATTGGAGATGTACCGGAAATATCTATTTGGGCTTCTGAATTTGGTTGCACTACTGATAAACTCCCTTTCATATACCTTGGAATGCCTCTTGGGGCTAAGGAAAATTCTAAGCAGATATGGAATCCTATTATTGAGAAGTTTGACGAGAGGCTGTCCCCTTGGAATCAAATCTCTCTATCTAGAGGTGGAAAACTTGCTCTTCTAAAATGCATCTTAAGTTCATTACCTATCTACTATTTCTCTCTTTTTAAATCTCCAGCGTCGGTAATTAAAATGCTTGAGAAAAAGATGCGCAATTTCCTTTGGGAATATAATACTGGATCAAGAATTTCACACCTTGTTAATTGGGAGTTAGTTTTTGCTGATAAATACAAAGGTGGTTTGGGTGTTTGCAACTTGAAGATGATGAACTTGTCTATGCTTGCCAAATGGTGTTGGAGATTTGGTCAAGAAAAAAACAGATTATGGTACAAAATTATTGCGGATAAACATGGCGACTCCTTCTCCTGCTGGGTTCCTGACTAGGTTAAATCTCCTCATGGGGTGTCCTGCTGGAAAAATATCGCTGCAACTGCACATCTGGTGAGCTCAAATTTTACTTTAATCATTCACTCAGGTAGTGGAATTTCCTTTTGGAATGATATTTGGAGGGGAAATACTTCTCTGGCCACTGCTTTCCCCTCAATCTACAAATTATCAACTTTTAAAGCTGCAAAGATCGCAGACATGGTATCTTCCGACGGAAACTGGCAATTTAACTTCAAAAGAAATCTCAATGGCTTGGAAACAAACATGTTTGCTGATTTTTTGTTGGTAATTGGTAGTTATCCTCCTACTCTGGACGGACTCCCGGATACTAGAAGATGGTCCTTGAATAGTTCTGGTCTATTCAACGTTAAATCTCTATATTCTAAGTTGGTTTCAGACAGTGGTGTCGACAACTTTCCACATGCTTTTGTTTGGAACAATTCGGTCCCTCCAAAAGTTAACATCCTTGTTTGGTGTTTACTACATGAGAAGCTTAATACCATTGATACCATGCAGAACAAAGGTATCGATATCTACAATTCTTGTGTCCTATGTGGAGATGACACGGAATCTCAAGATCACATTTTCCTTCACTGTAAAATAGCGCACAAAATCTGGAGTTCGGTCATTCCAAGCAGCTGCTGGTCATGGGTAATTCCAATGAGCATGAGGATGCTTTCTTTGGGCTGGAATCACGGAAACTTCTCAAGCTCAGGAAACTACTTTTGGAGTCTCATCCCGGCAGCCGTAATTCTTACAATTTGGACCGAACGTAATGGTCGAATATTTGAGAGGAATCATAACTTCAAAACGGATTTAGATTTGTGTATTGAGGTGAAGTCTCTGGTTCTGGCGTGGGCTAGTGCAGCGGGGAAAACAATTCACTTGAACATGGCAAACTCGGTTATAAACAACTGGGAAGCTCTCTTTTTTTGATTCTCTTGTTTTTTTTAGGTTTCAGTTTACATTTTTTTCCGTTTTTTCAGTTCTTTCTACATCTGGTAGAACTACTTTTTGTATATCCTTCTTCTTTCAATATAATCTCTCGTCTTTTCAAAAAAAAATATCTTGGACAATATCCCCTGTATGTACTTGTTCTAGACTCTTCCTAAATGGCTGCAATGTGAATGCTGCAAAGAAGTGCTCTTTAAGTCGGCTATTTGGTAGTTAAATTACTGAGTATATTTGATGGGAACAAAATGTTGGATATTTTCAATATAATCATAGAAAATAAGCATGAGCAGCACATGAATTAAGTGTATGTTTTTGACGAATGAATGTGGATAATTAATCTGATAATTGTTGCAACTGGTTAAGTGCATATTGGAACCAAAAATTTGGATCCTTAAGTATGATAATTGTGGACTTCTGATCACTTGCTTTTGCTTTTGTATTGGGTCATCCGGTGGGTTAGGACTAAGACCTCTATAAATAGAAAAAGAAAAGAAAAATAGGGTTCCGAAAATTATCGAATGGAATCATCCATACATCGTATCTTCATCATGGACAATCTCCCGGTAGAGATATCGTCAGACATATTCTCTCGATTATCAGTAGATACAGTCTTGGAATGCAAACGAGTACGCACAACATGGCGTGATCTCTTATCATCAGTGGATCATAAAACCAGTTTTTCGGCGCCGCATTTACTGCGAAACACTCACCATCAGCATCATCATCACAGCAATGGTATTGGCAGCTCAAAGGTAAGTCGTCTAGGTCTTATTTTCTTACGTAAGTCAGAAAACCCTAAAGCTACAAGTCACCCACTTTACTATGGAGAATTTGATGATGAGAATAATGGTATTGTTCAGAACACACTTAGATTGATTAATCATCCTAAGATCCGATCCACACAGACGGTCGGCTCGTGTTCTGTAATTGCTTCTTGCAATGGTTTGATTTGCATTGGTGAAATTGGGAAGCATTGCGTCAAAGACCCAATTCACATCTGTAACCCCGTCACAAGAGAATGTGTATACCTTGAAGGATTTAACGAAAATAATGAGTACCATGATGTTACTAAAATACACAGTGGTTTTGGTTATATTTCCCAAACCAATGAATACAAAGTGGTTAGAATCCTATACAGGTACCAACCCAACACAGATAGTGTAATTGGACATATACAAGTATACACTCTTGGTGCTGGCAGTGGGTGGAGAAATAAAGGGGCGATCAACAATTATTTACGTTCAATGTATGGTGTCTTCTTTAATGGGGCTCTTCATTGGATAGATTGGAATAGAGAAAACATAATGGTCTTTAATTTGTCAGATGAAAATATCCATGTCCTCCTAATAGAATATATTTCCCTTATTCTCTGTTAGGATATTATTCCCTGTATTTACTACATTTATTCTATGAAATAATATATATTGGGGATCCTTCTCTGGGATTCGGCATGGAAGTTTATTCACTTCTGAGATGGTATCAGACTAACAACGATCCTCTCTTCTCAAACCCTTTCCTTTTCATCTTCTAACAACCCAATGGCAGGTGATAAGAAAACCCTGCATCCGGCGTTTACCATCCACAACATAAAAACCCTAATACCCATTCTCCTGGATATCAAACAGGATGAATATTCTTCATGGGTTTTCCTCTTTGAACTACATCTTCAAGCTCACGGTCTTCAATTCCTTATCGACGGATCCGCTAGACCAATGGATATCGATGACAATATCGAGAAACAACTCGATGCTCTCTGCCGTCAATGGATGTTCTCTACAATGGCCAAGGATCTCATGCTCACCGTTCTCAAAACTGGCAAAACTGCTAAAGAACTTTGGGATCACCTTAAGAAGCTTTTTCAAGATAACAAAGGTAACCGTGCTGCTACCCTTGAAAGTAAGTTTGTGAATCTTAAGTTTGTTGAATGTGCTAGCATAGATGATTACTGTGATAGGCTTAAATCATTGTCCGATCGTCTGTCCGATCTTGACTTTCACATGAATGAAAAACGGCTGGTTATACAACTTGTTAATGGCCTGCCGGAGGAATACAATACTGTTGCATCGTTTATACAACAGTCTATGCCCACTTTTGATGCGGCTCGCTCTCAACTGCGTACCGAGGAGATCCGTCGTGCTCAGCAAACTAGTACGCCTTCACCAACTGCCCTTGCTGCCACTGCTTCATCAACTGAACGTGGTACTCAACGCAATCAACGCAATGGTAAACGCGGAAAAAGCCCATCGCAATCTGACAATACAGCAGCAACCACATCTGTTGATCCGCCGCTGCTGCCAACACCGTCGTACTTTCACCAGGCATACCGAGCTCGGCCTCCAGCATACCCTCGTCACTGGACTCCCAACTGGGCTGCTCCACCGTGTCCCTATCCCACCTTCCCTACATGGCAGTCATCACCCTCTGCACGTGGACCAGCTCATGGCCGTCTTCGAGCACCCAGTACCGTACTCGTCCCTCTGGTCTCAGTCAAGCTCAGGCGTATTTTACTCCCACCACTGAGTATCTACAGCCTCATGACCTTGCTGAAGCTTACAGCTCTATGAGCCTACAGCCGCCTGATGACACATTCTATATGGATACCGGTGCGACATCTCATATCACTGCGGATTCAGGTATGTTACACAATGTTTTCAATACTAGTAATGTACATTCCATCTTAGTCGGCAATGGCAACTCTATCCCAGTTACTGCTAGTGGTACCAAGTCCATCACTCTCCCTTCCCGCACTCTCCACCTTAAAGACACTCTAGTTGTCCCTGACATCATCAAAAACCTTGTTTCCGTTCGTAAATTCACCACTGATAATCATGTGTCTGTTGAGTTTGACCCATTTGGTTTTTCTGTGAAGGATTTGAATTCGAAGACGATTCTCCTTCGATGTAATAGCTCTGGGGAGTTATATCCCATCACCACTTCAGCCGTCTCCCCTCCAAAATCTGCCTCGCTTCCTCATATGTCTCTGAAGGTGTGCTCACCTGATGTCTGGCACAGCCGCCTTGGTCATCCTGGCAAGGCTATCCTAGATAATTTACGTTCCAATTTTTTTATTCAATGTAATAAGAATCAGTCTACCAAACTTTGTCATTCTTGTCAAGTTAGTAAACACGTTCGTCTACCATTTTATGAATCAAATTCCACTACTTTCGCTCCTTTTGATCTCATTCATAGTGATTTATGGACTTGTCCTGTACATGTTGAGACTGGTTTTAGCTACTACCTAATCCTTCTAGATGACTTCACAAATTATCTATGGGTGTACCCTTTAAAGTTAAAATCTCAAGTATTTACCAAGTTCTTAGAATTTCGTTCTCTCGTCAAAACTCAATTTGAGCGAAATATAAAATGTTTTCAATCTGATATGGGTCGTGAATTTGATAATTCCTCTTTTCATAATTTTGCTAAAACAAATGGCTTAGTTTTCCGTTTCTCTTGCCCTCATACTTCTTCTCAAAATGGGAAAGCGGAACGTATGATTCGTCGTGTTAACGACATCACTCGCACCATTATGTCTCATGCCTCCATACCTTCTAAATATTGGGCTGATTCTCTTCATATGGCTGTCTATCTTCACAACATTCTTCCAACCAAAGTCCTCAACTTCTCTTCCCCTGTGTCCGTTCTTTACCAACGTCAACCAACATACGACCACCTCCGAACGTTTGGTTGTCTTTGCTATCCCAATCTTTCCGCTACCTCACCACACAAACTTTCTCCCCGTTCTTTAAGATGCGTCTTCCTTGGTTTTTCTTCTCATCATCGTGGCTATCGTTGTCTTGACCTAGCCACTAACAAAATCATTCTATCCCGTCACGTAACGTTTGATACGTTTTTCCTTTTAGTGAATCTTGCCCCCGTAGTCCTCCCACTACAGATATCTCTTCGCCTCCAATTTCACCTCTTTTCCCGGTTTCCATAGCCTACCCATCATCCACTTCTTCTCCACCTCATTCTCCTGCTGCTCGGCAAACTTACACTCCACCTCATCGTCGTATTCCATCAAACTCTTCCGCTGCATCTATGACCAGAACTCCTATCTCTGTCTCTTCCAACTCTACTGCACCTACTGTTCCTACGTCTACAGCTCCGTCTCCACTGCCTCAGCAACTTCTTCACGTCAACGCCTCAGCAGGCTCCGTCTCCACTGCCTACAGAAACTTCTTCTCGTCCACTGCCTACGGCAGCTCCCAACCATCCACCCATCTCCACAATTCCATCTCTCTCTACTGCCTCATCTTCTCGTCCAGTCACACGATCTTCTCGTGGCATTTTCAAACCCACTCATAAACTGAACCTCAATGTTCAAACACAGCAACGTATATCAAGTCTACCAAAGTCTCACCTTTATGCCCTTAGGGATCCAAACTGGAATAAAGCCATGCAAGATGAGTACATTGCTATGTTGAAAACAAATACTTGGGAACTAGTACCGAGACCTCTTGGTGCTCATATTATTCGTTCCATGTGGTTATTTCGCCACAAATTTCATGCCGATGGTTCCCTGCAACGATATAAGGCACGACTTGTTGCAAATGGTAAATCCCAGCAGGTTGGAGTTGATTGTTTTGAGACTTTTAGTCCGGTTGTTAAGCCTGCCACTATCCGCACTGTTCTCACCATTGCTACCTCACGCTCTTGGCCCATACACCAGTTAGATGTCAAGAATGCTTTTCTCCATGGGGATTTGACCGAGACAGTCTATATGCATCAACCTCCAGGATTTGTTGACCCAGCTCGACCTGACTATGTTTGTCGCCTCCGTAGATCTCTTTATGGCCTAAAACAGGCGCCTCGGGCATGGTACCAGCGATTTGCGAGTTTTATCACTCGCTGTGGTTTTCGTAGCAGTGTATGTGATCCCTCACTTTTTATATATCGGTCAGGATCGGACACCGCATACTTACTGTTATACGTTGATGATATTGTACTCACTGCTTCCACTGATGATCTTCTGCACCGCTTTATTGACATGATGAAACGTGAATTTGCTATGACTGATCTTGGACCTTTACATCATTTTTTGGGTATCACTGCAACTCGTTCTTCCGCAGGGCTGTTTTTATCTCAGTCATTATACACGAAGGACATTATTGCTCGTGCATCCATGACTGACTGCAATTCGGGAATCTACTCCGGTCGACACTCAATCCAAGCTTAGTGCCACGTCTGGTCCTTCTGTTGCGGATCCTACCTTGTATAGAAGCTTAGCCGGGGCATTACAGTACCTTACTTTCACTCGACCAGATATATCCTATGCGGTCCAACAGGTTTGTTTGTTCATGCATGACCCGAGAGAGCCTCACATGCATGCTCTCAAGCGCATACTTCGATATTTACAGGGTACTATTGATCACGGACTATTCCTCTCAGTCTCCACTATTTCTGGGCTAACTGCATACTCTGATGCTGATTGGGCGGGCTGTCCAGATTCACGACGTTCAACTTCTGGTTACTGTATCTTTCTTGGAGACAATCTCGTCAAGACCTTTTTCGGAGCATACATTTTATTTTTTCACTCATATTCTCGGATCATTTGGAGGGTGGTTGTGTGTTAGTGGCTGCTCAAGTGTGTGGTTTTCTACATGTCTAGATATATGGACTTTTAAGAAGGCGTCGTCAGAGAAGAGTATTGAAGATAACAAGGACGAGTCATGGAGGTGGAGTAAAGAGTTTAGTATAACCCCAGAAAATGCATTCCCTTTCTTTCTTAGAACAATAACTGTAACAAATAGTGGCTTAATTCTATTCAAGTATAAATCTTCGCGTTGTCCTCATCAGACACTCTTTTCTTATGACACGAAAACTGCAACTATGAAAAAACTCGAGATTTGGGATTTTATTGAAGCGATCCCTCATACGAACAGCTTTGTTTCATTGACAGCTTTAGGAGAAACAACATGTGATAAGAAAAGAAAGAGGAGGTATCTTCGCTACTGAATATCGTTATTAATCTGCTATATGGTTTACGAATCTATATTATTCTGCTGGTAGTTTGCTGATTTGCTCTCTTTTAATGTCTGTTACCATTGAAGTTTTAGCACTTCTTTTCAAAACTTGAGTTTTTTATTATTCCGTAACTTCAGTAAAGTTTTTTCTTAAATTTAATTTTTTAGGCTAAATAAGATTTTCGGGTACATTATTCATATCCTTTCTGGATCATTAACGATAAATTTGAAGGGTATAGCAGATTTTAGACAACTGAAAATTCCGCATGCTTTGTTAGCATATCCGCTGGCTTATTGCATTCCCCCGTATATACATAAGTTCATCTCGCCGCCACTGGGTACACTTAAATGCTAAGCCAGTCATCTGCGGTTTCTAACCAATTAGGCTCAATCCAACTGCAGTGTAAGCTCTCTTTCGAACCACGATGATCTTTAGCTGAATGACTAGTCCCAATAGAGTGATACATACCTGTATCCAGAGAATAAAACAATATTCCTTCGTTGTGCAACATCGGAAAATAGATTCTGTTCTCCCTCTGACGGCCAGTCGGAGCAACTGCTGCGAATCTGGATGTGTTGCTAAGAAACAACATATGCTGTCGCAAATTCTTTACTACAACCCAGACCGTTTCAGTGTCGTCCAGTCTAAAAACACGAACCCATTTTCCTAAATGGCCTAAAAAGACTGACAACAGTTTTCCTTCACATTCCACCAAGAAAATTTTATAAATGAACTTGCACTTAGGCGGGGCCACGGTGGTTAATATTTCCCAACTAACGTCATGCTTAAATCTAGATACTCCTAAAGTTCCATTGATGCCTAAGCAATAGAAATCTCCCTTGTAGAAAACTGGACTGTTAAAACTCAGCTCAAGTCCCGGATTGTCATTAAACGTCACCTACTGAAATCATTGATAGCAAAAACTACACAATCTGAAAGAAGTATAGGCGAGGACGAGAATGAAATACCTGAGAAATAGTAATCTACTTTTGGTAGTTTGACAGTGTCTTTTGACATGAGCAACCACCCACCCTTCGAAAAAAGAATTCTAGAACCTTTCAACAATTCGGGGACATTCATGAGGTAATTCTCATTATTATGCATTGGGTTTACGAAACTAAAGACCTGTCTATCATACTTAGAAAGAACCAGCCTTGGGTATGTATCTGTGGTTTGTACAGTAGTCCTAGTAAAAGTGGATCTTCTCAGTTTCATTATCGATAGATAATTGTTACTCACTGCACGTAAATGTATGTAATCCAATGGATGAAGGCAATCTGATATCAATCTAACCATATCATCATTAAGCATATCACATGGTCTTGCTTCTTCCATATTATCTTTCTCATTATCCTCATCTCTTGTACCAGTGTTGTATTCTGTTGCCTTCATAACTTGGTTTATGTCTCCGCACTTTCCGAACATATGGTCTTTTGTAGAGATCATCATCCATAAAGGCGACAACAGTGGCTTTCGTAGATCAGTGCATGGTAAAGAAAATAAAATACTATTCTCTTACAAGTCATACTTGTACAAGCTCAGTTCTTCCGGTTCCGTAAAGTACACATAACCCTTTGATAAACCCAATTCTGAGGCTAAGCAACACAGTTGCACAGTGTCGCTTAGAAAGAAGACATAGTCACTCAAACTCTTCACTTCCACCCAAGTCATTGTAGAGAAATCCAATTTTCTTATTTCTATTTGGGTTACACAGTTGGTATAAATACCTCTTGACGAGTGTGACCTTTCTATGCTAAAAAAATCACCAAAAGACGCTATCCAATGCTCTTCACGATAGCAAGTAAACGATCCCGCTACTTCTTCATTATCAGATCTTTCAAAGGTGCAATGAAAACCATTTATACTGAGTGTTTCCTCATCACTAATATCAGAACCATGTTGTGTTTCTATCTCTATGCCACCATTCAGTTTATATAACTTGCCCTTAAAATAAACCATATTCAGTTTATCTACACTAACAACTTCATGTTTTCTCCATTCTTTTTCTCCAGGGTGACAATAAATTAGAATGTCAGGCTTTTCTCATTTTTGGCTCCATTGATTGTCGTACTTTTTCTTTTCATCCAAAAGTATATAAACCATTGAATCATCGGTCGCGCTAGGCGCATCGCGCTTTACTCGCGACTTGCTCGCACTCTGAGCTGGTAACGTGTTGGCTTGGTGATTTGGATTTATGTATTCCACGTATCACAGTAAGTGAGAGAAACAAATGTGAGATAAACAAATGAGACTCTTTTCTTCCTTAGGAAATTTTCTTCTCCTGTTTCATGGCTCAGACTCAAATCCGAGAAATTTTATGATGGAGGCAAATACCGATGGGGACATGGGGGACGAATAGAAATTCGACAATTGCCCTTCTTTTACTTACTGTTTTTAGCGAATTAATATTTTGACTCTGTACACCAGAATTGCCCTTCCGAGAATTGAAGAATCCCGTGATAACGGAGAAAAATAATCAAGAACAACTTCGCCAGTCTCCCTAACGGAGAAACCCTTTTAATAATTGGTTTTAATAACACATTATCTTTATATCATCTATAATTTTGACTTTCCCTGGATGAATCAATATCGGTTTTCACCTTGTTTAACAAAACAAATCATGTCAATTTAATCAACACGTAACAGAAAGTCCCTAAATCTAAAAACCCTATTGCATTAAACCCTAAAAATAACACTAGCAAAAAAACCTTAATTTAAAATGCTTATTACCGAATATAATTCAAAACAAAAATATCAAACAACTTTCAATTCACTCAAACCCAAAATCAAATAATCAACAAACTCAACTCTAAGATTGAGAAGAAGCATCAATTTGATAATATCATCTAGAGCACAAAAAAAAAAATTAATCGAAGTACTTAACATTTTCAGTTTAGAAAGAAAAAACCAATGATAAGTCAGTTTTAACACAGAAATTGGTAGAATATCTTCCACAGTTAATATGTGGAGATGCGTTTCTTATTTATACTCAGAGTTCATCAGAACTGTTTCAGAAGTTGTTACAGATGCTAAATAAAAGCTAACAAATAGTGAACGAGTTTAAAGGTAACTTAAAGACCTAGTTACAAGGCTATAGACTAGAAACGTTACATTCTTCTACTGACTGAAGCTGTTGAGTATCTTTAGGAAGACTATCAGTTGTGTTAACACCTCCCCTCAAGTTGTACTTGAGTTGACGGATGTGCAACTTGGACCTATGAATCTGAAACCTTGGTGAAGGAAGACCCTTGGTAAAAATATCATCAATCTGGTCTCTTGAACTTACAAACCGTACCTACAACTGTTTAGTTGCAACCCCCTCCCTGACAAAATGGTAATCTATTTCGATATGTTTTGTGCGAGCATGAAACACAGGATTGGAAGTGAGATACGTTGCTCCCAAATTATCACACCATAACATCGGGGATGGGATAGAGAAGCCAAGTTCTTGTAGTAAGGATTGAATCCAATTATCTCCGAAGCTGCAATTGCTATGCCTCTATACTACGCCTTCGTACTGGATTTTGATACATTCTTCTGTTTTCGGGCACTCCACGATATTAAATTACCACCAAAGTATACACAATAACCACTTGTGGACCTGTGATCATCTAGAAAGCCAGCCCAGTCCGCATTCGAATAGGCATGAAGGGAGAAATCTTGAGAGGATTTCAGATGTAACCCATAGTCCACAATGCTCTTGAGATAGCGTATAATTCGTTTTACAAGTTCCCAATGCTCAATATAAGGATTGTGCATATACTGACATACCATATTAACTGCAACATAGATATCTGACCTGGTAAGATATAAGTACTGCAGAGCTCCTACTACACTTCGATACATAGTCGAATCTGCAAACTTCTCAGTTCCTTGTTGACGCAGTTTCATGTTTCGAGCCATTGGGGTGCAAACTGGTTTTACTCCATCTAACTTTGTCTTTTTAAGAAGATTTGTGACATACTTTCTTTGGGTGAGAACTAGTTCTCGACCTTTCCTGATCACCTCAACACCCAAGAAAAAAGACAAGTCACCCATATATTTAATAGCGAATTCCTTTCCAAGATCAGAGATTAACTCACTGATATTATCTGAATTAGAGCCTGTAACTATTATATCGTCAACATATACTAAAACATATGTGATAGACCCAGATTTTTGTAAAACAAACAAGGAATTGTCTGCAATTGATCCCTTGAATCCTAGTTTTAGTAAGTAGCTACTTAACCTTGAAAACCAGGCACGAGGCGCCTGTTTGAGTCCATACAAGGACTTATGCAACTTACATACATGGTCTGGATAATTTGGATCTACATACCCTGCTGGATGCTTCATGTAGACATCTTCCTCTAGGTTGCCATGTAGGAAAGTGTTTTCAACATCTAGCTGTTTTAAAGACCAATTGTTCATTACAGCTATCGAAAGAACTAGGCAGATTGTGCACGGCTTTATCACAGGACTAAAGGTCTCCCTATAGTCAATTCCTTCTTGATGATTGAACCCCTTAGCCACAAGACGTGCTTTGTAGCGTTCTATCGTGCCATCAGGATTTTGTTTCACACGAAAAACCCATTTAGACCCAACATTATTCATGCCATTCTCGTAATTCACCAGTGAAAATGTTCCATTGCGTATGCGTACATTGATTTGAACATCCATGGCATTTCTCCACTTCGGGTTTTTGCAAGCTTCGGTGTAACAAGTAGGATCCATGAAGTCTGAATCCGGAAGAGGGTGTTTTGTAGCCGTAAGACATAACTTCTGAATTGGTTTACTGATACCAGACTTAGCTCTTGTCACCATCAGATAAGTAGGAATACTTTTGAGTGAAGATTGCGTAGACGACTGATCCTCTGAAACCGCCGATGATGTAGTGGTGTTGATGGTGGATTTTAGACAAGGGGTAAAATCGTAAAACCCCATGACCTAATGTTGCCCACAACACATTAACTGAGAGCATTTAACTCAGGTATAAATAATTAATAGGGGTATTTTTTCAAAATACCGGATTAGGGTTTTCGACAC
This sequence comes from Papaver bracteatum, assembly GCA_023529315.1. Classification (NCBI taxonomy): domain Eukaryota; kingdom Viridiplantae; phylum Streptophyta; class Magnoliopsida; order Ranunculales; family Papaveraceae; genus Papaver; species Papaver bracteatum. The sequence continues at coordinate 29,006 of JAJJWX010000557.1, read as the reverse complement.
AGAACCCTAATTTCAAACCAAGCCGCATATTGCGCACCATGGAAACTGTCACATGCCAATTTAATCGCCTAAAATTTCCATGGGACATGACCGGCAATACTATGTGGTTCAGTGAATCAACTTCACCCACAAGTACTCAGCCTTGCACACTTGCATCAAAGTATGCATCTTCCTTCACTCATAAGGCAACACGCAACGAAAGTCTTTTCTTATTTCTCTCAAACTCTTCATGCCCCCATAAGCATAAGAGGTTCTGCCATGCACTTCAATAATTCTCACACAACATCAGTAACATAATGAACACAAATACATGACACAATTAACCCATTTTATTGTATCAAAGGAAGATTACAAAACTCGTCCATCACATGGACCAAAAACAGGCCATTTATCCTCTTGGTGAATGCCTAACTCTCCCAAACATGAGACTAACTCTCTCCTATGTATCCTAATGATTTTACTACTCCTTAGGATTATTTATACAGTGTTTACAATTTCCAAAACCATGCACAACACTTGCACATGCATGGATCAGCCATGTGTCCCATCAGGTAGTTTCTATAACCTCCAGCTTTCTTTTCAACCGCCACCTTTTGTGTTGTCAAGCCAACAGATGCCACATCTGTTCTTGGTGGTTATCAACACTTTAATATGGCTATAAAAACACTTTATAACCGTTCCAACTTGTCTTGATTCATTGGTATGCTCACAAATCCAATAACCAACTCCTAACCGTCACTTTAGCCGTATTGCCCCACTTATTGCGCCATACTAGATTCTGCTTTGCTCCAACGTTCATCCCTCTTGGCCATGCATGGTTATTACTCTAAACTCATTCACGTAAAATTATTAAGCTTCCATCATTGAGGACAACTCCTTAAGCTCACTCTAGTTAATTGTGCGTCATATATGCTTCACTTCGCCAATTAGATTGACAATAGCAATGCAACGCTTTCATTACCAACTTGTTTGCACTGTTCAGACTTTGGCCATGCCTTGAACCAATGCATAGACTAACTCTTAGTATATTCCATTCTTCTTGCATCATCCTTGAGTTTGGGCTAACTCAATTCCATGGATATGCATCGATGCTAACATCGCATGTTGCATCTGTCAACTTTGGCCATGTCTTGCCTTTCCTCAATGAAGCCTTATTGTGTTGGCCAATAAGCTTAATTCCTTATCCAAATGTATTTACAATGTAGTGCCACTCTTGCACTTCATTGGACCTGTAGGGTTATGCCATTCTTGACACTTGACAGTCTACACAGTATACCGCTATTATGGCTTGTGTTTCGCTATTATGGCTTCGCAATGCGCCATTAAAGCTGAACACTAACTTGTCCTACAACTCTGTAACACGTCATCATTGTGTGTCACTTGCAGCACCGTAATACACCTACCCCACCTAATCCATTCAATGCCCTCGTTGAACGCAACAAAGTATACTAGTTATACTTGTTCTCTGTGTACGCTTCTGAGCCCTTCTCAGAAATCAAAAAATTTTGTTTATCCTTTAACCTTGCCAAAACTTCTTTGCCTAATACATTACGCCATCACTTAGATTTACTGCCTTGCCATTGATCCTACTGACTTGTATTGTTGTTGTCACGTTGCCCTACGCTTCAACTTCAACTACGATCGCATATCAACACCCAAATGTAAATTGGAAATTCTTCTTGCCAACTCCCTGAATTAGGCTTTAATTTCACTTGAATCATTTGTGCCTAAGTGTACACAAGCAATGATTTATCCAACTATAGCTTATGCCTCCACTTGAATAGTCTTGTGCCTAAGTGTACACAAGCAATGATTAATCTAAATGATCATTAGCATAGTCTTATGCCTTCACTTTCCGACTTTAGTTTCCCCACACAACTTAACATGACTTATACAAGACTTGGCTTTATGCTTCAATCATGTTGAGCCTTCACCAAACATGCCATGCCTTAATGTATGCACTTTATGATTTCATACCACTCTTGGTATGCGCCTCAACCTATAGCTTTTGCTGCAGTTTGGAAACATCATCACCTTCACTAGGTTTGGCCTCCAAATCATGTTGCAAACTTCACCTTCTCGGACTCGCATCATTTGTATGCCAAAGAACCATCACCTCGCTGTTCTTGCATCGTCGCGACACCTTGATTGAAATGAATGACTTTGGTATAGTCATGACTTAGGATACCCCTAACATTAGACCGACCCTCCCTGGAGCCAAGGTATCCTCTTTACACGCCTTTGAAACCAGCACTTTAAGCATCACTTGCTCTTTCAAACCTCTACGCTTTAATGTGGCGGAAAAACAACATATTGTCATTGGCCATGCGTGTCATTGGCACATGCCAACACATACCACTAGCCAGTTTCCAAGTCGCTATTCCGTTTGGCACAAGCCAAAAATAGCGCCCTAGGCTTGAAAACCGTGCAACTAGGTCAACTTGGTCGTGCGTGCCATTGTCACATGCCAACACGCACCACTAGCCAATTTTCAAGTCGCTATGCCGTTTGGCACATGCCAAAAATAGCGCCCTAGGCTTGTAAACCATGCAACAAGGTCAACTTGGCCGTCCGTGTCATTTGCACGTGCCAACACGCACCACTAGCCAATTTCTAAGCCGCAATGCCGTTTGGCACATGCTAAAAATAGCGCCATAGGCTTGCTAACCGTGCAACTAGGTCAACTTGTCCGTGCGTTCCATTGGCACGTGCCAACATGCATCACTAGCCAATTTCCCAAGTCGTTATGCCATTTGGCACATGCCACAAATAACGCCCTAGGCTTGTAAACCGTGCAAATAGGTCAACATGTCCGTGCATTCCATTGGCACATGCCAGACATGCACCACTAGCCATTTTCCAAGTCGCTATGCCGTTTGGCCCATGCAAAAAATAGCGCCCTAGGCTTGCAAACCGTGCAACTAGGTCAACTTGGCCGTGCGTGCCATTGGCACATGCCACCACGCACCACTAGCCAATTTCAAAGTTGCTATGCCGTTTGGCACATGCCAAAAATAGCGCCCTAGGCTTGCGAACCGTGCAACTAGGTTAACTTGGCCGTGCGTATCATTAGCACATGCAAACACGCGCCAATAGCCAATTTCTAAGCCGCAATGCCGTTTGGCACATGCCAAAAATAGCGCCCAAGGATTGCAAACCGTGCAACTAGGTCAACTTGGTCGTGCGTGCCATTGGCACATGCCAACACGCACCACTAGCCAATTTCCAAGTCGCTATGTCGTTTGGCATATGCCAAAAATAGCGCCCTAGGCTTGCAAACCGTTCAACTAGGTCAAATTGGCCATGCGTGCCATTGGCACATGCCAACACGCACCACTAGCCAATTTCCCAGTCGCTATGCCGTTTGGCACATGCCAAAAATAGTTCCCTAGGCTTGCAAATCGTGCAACTAGGTCAACTTGGCCGTGCGTGCCATTAATACATGACAGCACGCACCACTAGCCAATTTCCAGGTCGCTTTGCCGTTTGGCACATGCCAAAAATAGCGCCCTAGGCTTGCAAACCGTGCAACTAGGTCAACTTGTCCATGCGTGCTATTAGCACATGCCAACACATACCACTAGCCAGTTTCGAAGTCGCTATGCCGTTTGGCACATGCCAAAAATAGCTCCCTAGGCTTGCAAACCGTGCAACTAGGTCAACTTGTCCATGCGTGCTATTAGCACATGCCAACACATACCACTAGCCAGTTTCGAAGTCGCTATGCCGTTTGGCACATGCCAAAAATAGCTCCCTAGGCTTGCAAATCGTGCAACCAGGTCAACTTGGCCGTGCGTGCCATTGGCACATGCCAACACGCACCACTAGCCAATTTCCAAGTCGCTAGGCCGTTTGGCACATGCCAAAAATAGCGCCCTAGGCTTGGAAACCATGAAACTAGGTCAACTTGGCCTTCCGTGCCATTGGCACATGCCAACACGAACCACTAGCCAATTTCTAAGCCGCTATGCCGTTTGGCACATGCCAAAAATAGCGCCATAGGCTTGCTAACCGTGCAACTAGGTCAACTTGGTCATGCGTTCCATTGGCACGTGCCAACACGCACCACTAGCCAATTTCCCAAGTCGTTATGATGTTTGGAACATGCCACAAATAACGCCCTAGGCTTGCAGTACGTGCAACTAGGTCAACATGGCTGTCCGTGCCATTGGCACATGCTAAACATGCACCAATAGCCATTTTCCAAGTCGCTATGCCGTTTATCCCATGCCAAAAATAGCGCCCTAGGCTTGCAAATCGTGCAACTAGGTAAACTTGGCCGTGCGTGCCATTGGCACATGCCACCACGCACCACTAGCCAATTTCCAAGTCGCTATGCCGTTTGGCACATGCCAAAAATAGCGCCCTAGGCTTGCAAACCGTGCAACTAGGTTAACTTGGCCGTGCGTGTCATTAGCACATGCAAACACGCGCCACTAGCCAATTTCTAAGCCGCAATGCCGTTTGGCACATGCCAAAAATAGCGCCCAAGGATTGCAAACCGTGCAACTAGGTCAACTTGGTCATGCGTGCCATTGGCACATGCCACCACGCACCACTAGCCAATTTCCAAGTCGCTATGCCGTTTGGCATATGCCAAAAATAGCGCCCTAGGCTTGCAAACCGTTCAACTAGGTCAAATTGGCCGTGCGTGTCATTGGCACATGCCAACACGCACCACTAGCCAATTTCTAAGTCGCTATGCCGTTTGGCACATGCAAAAAATAGTTCCCTAGGCTTGAAAACCGTGCAACTAGGTCAACTTGGCCATGCGTGCCATTGACACATGACAGCACGCACCACTAGCCAATTTCCAGGTCGCTTTGCCGTTTGGCACATGCCAAAAATAGCGCCCTAGGCTTGCAAACCGTGCAACTAGGTGAACTTGTCCATGCGTGCTATTGGCACATGCCAACACATACCACTCGACAGTTTCGAAGTCGCTATGCCGTTTGGAACATGCCAAAAATAGCTCCCTAGGCTTGCAAACCGTGCAACTAGGTCAACTTGGCCGTGCGTGCCATTGGCACATGCCAACACGCATCACTAGCCAATTTCCAAGTCGCTAGGCCGTTTGGCACATGCAAAAAATAGCGCCCTAGGCTTGGAAACCGAGCAACTAGGTCAACTTGGCCGTCCGTGCCATTGGCACATGCCAACACGAACCACTAGCCAATTTCTAAGCCGCTATGCCGTTTGGCACATGCCAAAAATAGCGCCATAGGCTTGCTAACCGTGCAACTAGGTCAACTTGGCCATGCGTGCCATTGGCACGTGCCAACACGCACCACTAGCCAATTTCCCAAGTCGTTATGATGTTTGGCACATGCCACAAATAACGCCCTAGGCTTGCAGTACGTGCAACTAGCTCAACATGGTTGTGCGTGCCATTGGCACATGCTAAACATGCACCACTAGCCATTTTCCAAGTCGCTATGCCGATTGGCCCATGCCAAAAATAGCGCCCTAGGCTTGCAAATCGTGCAACTAGGTCAACTTGGCCGTGCGTGCCATTGGCACATGCCACCACGCACCACTAACCAATTTCCAAGTCGCTATGCCGTTTGGCACATGCCAAAAATATCTCCATAGGCTTGCAAACCGTGCAACTAGGTTAACTTGGCCGTGCGTGTCATTAGCACATGCAAACACGCGCCACTAGCCAATTTCTAAGCCGCGATGCCGTTTGGCACATGCCAAAAATAGCGCCCTAGGCTTGCAATACGTGCAACTAGGTCAACTTGGCCGTGCGTGCCATTGGCACATGCCACCACGCACCACTAGCCAATTTCCAAGTCGCTATGCCGTTTGGCACATGCCAAAAATAGCGCCCTAGGCTTGCAAACCGTGCAACTAGGTTAACTTGGCCGTGCGTGTCATTAGCACATGCAAACACGCGCCACTAGCCAATTTCTAAGCCGCGATGCCGTTTGGCACATGCCAAAAATAGTGCCCTAGGCTTGCAATACATGCAACTAGGTCAACTTGGCCGTGCGTGCCATTGGCACATGCCAACACGCACCACTAGGCAATTTCCAAGTCGCTTTGCCGTTTGGCACATGCCAAAAATAGCGCCCTAGGCTTGCAAACCGTGCAACAAGGTCAAATTTTCCATGCGTTCCATTGGCACATGCCAACACATACCACTATCCAGTTTCCAAGTCGCTATGCCATTTGGCACATGCCAAAAATAGCGCCCTAGGCTTGCAAACCGTGCAACTAGGTCAAATTGGCCGTGCGTGCCATTGGCACATGCCAACATGCACCACTAGCCAATTTCCAAGTTGCTATGTCGTTTGGCACATGCCAAAAATAGCGCCCTAGGCTTGGAAACCATGCAACTAGGTCAACTTGGCTGTCCGTGCCATTGGCACGTGCCAACACGCACCACTAGCCAATTTCTAAGCCGCAATTCCGTTTGGCACATGCTAAAAATAGCGCCATAGGCTTGCTAACCGTGCAACTAGGTCAACTTGGCCATGCGTTCCATTGGCACGTGCCAACATGCACCACTAGCCAATTTCCCAAGTCGTTATGCCGTTTGGCACATGCCACAAATAACGCCCTAGGCTTGTAAACCTTGCAACTAGGTCAACATGGCCGTGCGTGCCATTGGCACATGCCAAACATGCACCACTAGCCATTTTCCAAACTGATACCAAGCCAAAAACTCAAATACCAAGTGGCCGTGTGTGCCATTGGCACATGCGAACACACAACCCACTAGCCACTTTCTATTCCAAGCCGCTATGCCATTGGAAAATGCCAAAATAACGCCCGCAACTTGGCCAAAGTGGACGTGCGTGCCATTGGCACATGACAACATGCAACCACTAGACATTCCCCATTCCAAGCCACTATGCCATGGGCACATGCCAAAGTAACGCCCGCAACTTGGACAAAGTGGCCGTTCGTGCCATTGGCACATGCCAAACACGTTACCACTAGCCACTTTCTATTCCAAGGCATTCCGCGCATGCCATTGGCACATGCCACATGCTCCACTAAGCGACTTTGGCATTTCCATCCGCACTCAAAGTGAAACTTGCGGTCAAGGCATTCCGCACATGCCATTGGCACATGCGAAATGCTCCACTAAGCGACTTTGGCATTGTCATCCGTACTCAAAGTACAACTCGAGGCAAAGGCATTCCGCACATGCCAAATGCTCCACTAAGCAACTTTGGCATTGCCATCCGCACTCAAAGTGAAACTTGCGTCCAAGGCATTCCGCACATGCCAAATGCTCCATTAAGCGACTTTGGCATTGCCATCCGCACTCAAAGTACAACTCGTGGCCAAGATATTCCGCACATGCCATTGGCACATGCCAAATGCTCTACTAAGCGACTTTGGCATTGCCATCCGCACTCAAAGTACAATTCGCGGTCGAGACATCCCGCACATGCCATTGGCACATGCCGCAACGCTTCACTAGCAACTTTGGCATTGCCACTTGCGCCCAACTCTCGAGACATCAACACAAACGGGGGGATGCTTTCTTGGGGTTTTGGTTTGGAGGTCACAGCGTGCAGCGTACACTACGCTCGCAATAAATCAAGGCGTGCAAGGAAGGAATATGGTCAATTAAATAAGGAAATTTATGGTAAAAACGTTTTTCACCATAAAGCCAATGGTTTCCACGTCCTTTTTTTTAATTGACACATTTACTCATTTCTTTAATGAGGCCAGGGTAAGTTCAATCTCACTTGTATAAATAGGTTTCACCTATTCTTCCTAAACACACAAGTCTTGTTCAGGCAAAATACAACACTATCAGATAGCAACTTTGCAAGCTCTCTCTAAAGCTTCCATCACTAGCAAGCTTCTACACTTCTGTTACAAGTCGATATACTACCTATCCAGAATTCTCTGGTCTCATCACCTTTCTTCGCTTTCCTCCACAAATCAACCCTTCTCCTCCACTTTGTGATCGAAGCAAATCTGAAACGACCATCTTCTTGGTTTAGGCCAGAGTTATACAAATTGATATCTCGAATCAAAAGTTCTCACGTGTAGCACATTTGTTTAAGGGTTTAAACCAGTCTCTCCATCATCGAATTTACCAAATTTGGCAGAGACAATTTTCACCCATAAACAAGTGGATACTTCCAAATTATTAGGTGATGAAGCTTGCTGCTATTGCAGTGAATTGACAGGTGATGTAGTGGGTAATTCTATATTGTCAGGTAATGAAGCTTACTGCTATTGCAGTGAATTAGTAGGTATAGCTTTAGAAAAACCAGTCGATGTATTATCTGAATGTACAGAAGTCTGAGACAAGATTGGAGACTCAGGAGCTACAGGTTCATGTCTACATGATAATCTTTTGTATCTAAAAGGTGTTGAAAAAAGTATACTAGTATCATAAGGTACAATATCTGAACTTGGAACCGAAGCTTGCTGCTGCTTTGGCTTTAATGGGAAGGACTTCTCCTCAAACCTCACATGGCGAGAAACATATATTCTATTAGTTTTTCTATCTAAACAGAGATAACCTTTTTGAGAATTAATGTACCCGATAAAAACACAAGCTACTGACCTTGGTTCTAGTTTATGAGAGTTGTACGGTCTTAAGCATGGATATGCCAAACACCCAAAGACTTTTAAAAAGGAATAATCAGGCTCTTTGTAGAAAAAACGTTCTAGTGGAGTTTTGAGTTCGAAACTTGATTTAGGTAGCCTATTAAGTAAATAACATGTTGTAGTGAATGCATCTGACCAGAAGGATGTAGGCATGTATGCATGAAATAGCAAAGCTAGCCCTGACTCTATAACATGACGAATGCGTCTCTCAGTAATGCCATTTTGTGGTGATGTATGGGGACATGAAAATTTGTGCTGAATGCTAGACTCATTTAGATAAGAAGTAAATTTTTTGTATTCTAATGCATTGTCGGATTGAAACACTTTGATTCTATGATCCGTTAGATTTTATATGCTATGTAGTGTGGAATTGAGCCATCCCACAAGTAAAGAGTCTTGTGCTTCATAGTCAGTGAAGAGAGGATTTATTTCTTCTGAATATGGAAGAGGTCTAGGCGGTTTTACTTGAGATCCATCAATGAATCCAATTAACCCATATCCTTTGGGAATGGGCTTAAACTGTGTTTTTCATAGGGAGTGATTTGTTTCAGTTAGCTTCAAGGTAACAAGATGATGGATCTGAATGTTTCTTAAGATGTTTGTACTAGTTCCCATGGATATTGTTTCTAGTTTTTTGTTTTTGTTTGGGTTTTGGTTGTGAAGCGGAAATGTGTTTGGATCGTTGGCTGATACCAAGTTTTAACACAGTATTTGGTAGAATATCTTCCACAATTAATATGTGGAAATGCGTTTCTTATTTATACTCATAGTTTATCAGAACTGTTTCAGAAGTTGTTATAGATGCTAAATAAAAGCTAACAAATAGTGAACGAGTTTAAAGGTAACTTAAAGACCTAGTTACAAGGCTATAGACTAGAAATGTTACATTCTTCTACTGACTGAAGCTGTTGAGTATCTTTAGGAAGACTATCAGTTGTGTTAAAAAAGTCTATGGAGAAGTGAGGAGCCACCTATAGACATGAATCAAATAAGTCTTCTTTCAGTGTTCGAGGAGAAGAATCAGTATCAACAGTATCATCAGTTCTTGCACCATTTGTGACCTGTTTGTGGAAGGGTAAATCGGGTGTAAAATTTGAATACTTTAATTATTTTAAAAACGGTAAGTAAAAGAAGGATAATTGTCGAATTTCTATTCGTCCCCATGCCCCATCAATTTTTTTTTCCTCAAATCCAATGATTATTAAATTGATTATCTTCTTCTCCTGTTTCACATCCCAAAATCAAATCGAATGATCTTTAAACATTTTTTCGTGATTGACAGATGTGTTTTTTTTATTTTTGACTCTGTTCAACCTCATCAACAATACCCACAAATCAGTGTTTTCTTATATTTTTGACTCTGTTCAACCTTATGAACAATACCCACAAATCAACTTTCCATCTCTTTAACCAAACAACTAATAAATTGAAAATTAAAATTAAAATTACAGAGGACTAAACTCTAAACCCACAAACAAAGAACATAGTTTCCTATTTCTTCACAGATGAAACCTCCATATTTGTTAATAATGGAAGGACTGTACATTACATCAGTCATTTGATTGTAAGAACAAGAATCAAATGGTTTGATTCAGAAACTTGGGTGATTTTTTTTTGAAATGAAATTGGGATTTTATTGAAACCCAAGATTTATTTGTGAAATTGTGTTTTTTTGGGTGATTCATAAGGAGTGATTGAGGATGGATTTAGGGTTGTTTTCTAGAGAATAAAAATGTTCTTACTTTTTGAAATTGGTTAATGGGTTTAAGAGTTTCTTCAGTTCTCTTATCTGATTACAATCTTTCGGTATGACTATCCAAAAAACTATCACCTATGATTATGATGTTGGTGACGATGATATCTCAGGATGATGCTAATGATTTCTCAAGGTGGAAGACGTGGATATCAGAGTTCCATGGTAAGTAAACCCAGCTAGATTTTATCTCTCCTTTATCAACTCAGGTGTAACCTCAAAACATCAGAAACTAGACACATCACATGCCACTTCGGAGAGCGAGCAAGTGGCTAGTAACTAAAGCGAGTTTTCTAGCATTTTCCTTGAATCATCACTACTACTACTGGTCTGAGGAGGTGAAGACAAAACATAGTCTCTGACTTAATATTCATATGGAACACAATGCAGTAAATTAGGTAACTGTATAGTTTCAAGTGATGCAGGATTCCATAGAAAACAATCTCCATATTTTAATACTGGGTCCGAATCATCACAGATGACTAACCATCCTTGGTGACAAGGTTTCTGCAAGAATCCTCTTTGGCTCAACTCTGGTATGTTCGTTTTGTAAGATTTGTTAATGGGATCAGATATATTATAGAAAGTTTGATACTTCCAATCTTTTCCATGTTTGTAAACAAGCCAATAAGGTGCTTCTCTTGGTGGTGGTGGGAGTTTACGTTCGCTTCTTTCATGATCCGGTTCTGATGATGACTCTGAATTTGCCATTGAAGCTGCAGATGATTTAGGAAAATTATACCCAAACTAATGCACCGGACGAGTACATATAGGAATCGTGTGATTTCCTTATCTTTAAAGAGAACGAGGGAGGGAGATTCTAAATAAAAGTTTAGACATAGAAAACATAGATTTAGAGCAAGGATTTATTGGGGGCCTCACCAATTGGTCTCCAAATAGGGTTTTGGGGTTACCCCTTATCCCAAATTTTTGAAATGGCTAAACTACCCCAAACCATTAGTGTTAATTGAGTTGATTTGTTAAGTTAGATAAAATCAGTTTTAGGGGAAAATTTTAGATAATAGAAAAATTGTGTTTTTGTGTTGGATAGAGAGGAAGAAAGTGAGTTGCAAATGAGGATCCTTTTGCTCAAAATGAAGGAACCAATACTCAAAATGAAGAACCCAAAGCTCTCTTCAAAACGCATGAATGGTGCACCAAGTTGTCGATTCATGGTCACCATGCAGCAGCTCAGTGTGAGAGTCGTTAGGTCGGGAGTTTATTAAACTGACGATCCTTGAGAGACATTAGTTATTTATCACAGAAATAAACGACTCTAATCTGCAGTATGAAAAATCGTCACTCAATTTTGAATAAATGGACGACTCTAATGTGCAGGTTATGAAAAATCATCAAGGTATTATTTTATATTATAACGACTCTAATCATCATTTTATCTTTTTGTCAAAAGGGTAGTTATCATTTTATCAAATAAGAAAGGGTTGTTAGACCATATTTTTTCGTTAAAGCATTAATTGGATTCGTTTCACTCATCTTTCATAAGAACCATTTTGGATACAAAATCGCACTTAAAAGAAAGACCTTATCAACTCATGAATGTATGTATCCATAATTTATTTCATTTGCTTTACCCTTAGTGTTTCGTAACGTGAAAAGTGTATGTACATACATAGATAGAATAGATAGAGATCATCACTACTATAACTAGAATTACTTCACTTACTCCTCCTCCTTCTTTAAGAAACATTAAGTAAACTGAAAAATGAACGTTGTTTCTGAATTTCGTTGGTCTCTCACTCATTTTTTTCGTTAACATTTTTCTTTATATATGAACGATCCTTTATTATTTTTGGCATTTATTGGACAATAAATAAGAGTCGTTAACATTTTTGTTTATACATGAACGACTCCTTTTCATTTTCATATTATACCAAATGTTAATGACTCCTTATCATTTTTGTCATTAATGGAAGAATAAATAGGTCGTTAACATTTTGATGTATACATGAACGATTCCTTATCATTTTTGTCATTTATAATGGACAAATAAGAAAGAGTCGTTAACATTTTTCTTTATTCATGATCGACTCAACCAAATAGTCGTTATCATTAGTGATGATTCTATGGAATTAAGATGACGACCCTTCTATTTATTTGGTCAGAGAGGTAGTTTTTAGTCATATAGAGTCATTAGTGTATAAAAAGGGGTCGTCATAGTAGGATCGTCAATTTGTTCTATAATATATTGACGACTCTATTCTGAGAAAAAAAATCTTAAACCCAAATAAAGGGTCGTCATCTCTTACACCTTAGACATCAACGATTTTTCATACAAAAATAGCATGCCGTTGATGCTGGTTTTTACCTTAGGGTAAAATCGTAAAACACTAAACCCTAGCAGACAGTAATGTCACAGCATTTACACTAAAAAGCATTTACTAGGCACATTTACTGAAACCTTTAATGTGTCTCTAAATAATTATCGGGGTATCTTTTTCAAATTAGGGTTACGATAAGCCAAACCCTAATTCCCCACTGTGCCAATGGAAAATCATGCCAGCCACACCGATCGCGCCAAAGTATGCCAACGATGCTATCCGCACCTCTGTGCCAATGGCGAACCATGCGAGCCACACCGACCGCGCCAAAGCATGCCAACCTTGCTAGCCGCACCTCTGTGCCAATGGAAAATCATGCCAGCCACACCGACCGCGCCAAAGCATGCCAACCATGCTAGCCGCACCTCTATGTCAATGGAAAATCATGCCAGCCACACCGACCGCGCCAAAGCATGCCAACCATGCTAGCCGCACCTCTGTGTCAATGGAAAATCATGCCAGCCACACCGACCGCGCCAAAGCATGCCAACCATGCTAGCCGCACCTCTGTGCCAATGGCGAATCATGCGAGCCACACCGACCGCGCCAAAGCATGCCAACCTTGCTAGCCACACCTCTGTGCCAATGGAAAATCATGCCAGCCACACTGACCGCGCCAAAGCATGCCAACCATGCTAGCCGCACCTCTATGTCAATGGAAAATCATTCCATCCACACCGACCGCGCCAAAGCATGCCAACCATGCTAGCCGCACCTTTGTGTCAATGGAAAATCATGTCAGCCACACCGACCGCGCCAAAGCATGCCAACCATGCTAGCCGCACCTCTGTGCCAATGGAAAATCTTTCCAGCCACACCGACCGCACCAAAGCATGCCAACCTTGCTAGCCGCACCTCTGTGCAAATGGCAAATCATTCCAGCCACACCGACCGTGCCAAAGCATGCCAACCATGCTAGCTGCACCTCTGTGCCAATGGAAAATCATGCTAGCCACACCGACCGCGCTAAAGCATGCAACCATGGTAGCCGCACCTCTATGCCTATGGAAAATCATGCCATCCACACCGACCACGCCAAAGCATGCCAACCATGATCGCCGCACCTCCGTTCCAATAGAAAATCATGTCATCCACACCTACTGCGCCATGCCAAACGCACCTCGCCATGGCCCCATGCCTCCTTCACTACGCGGCTATCAAAACAAAGGCGTGCAACCATCAACGGGTTCCCTTCAAACCAAGGAGTAAATACTCGCCGTCTAAGGTCACCAAACGACCTTTGTCCCCAAAACCCTAGCTTGGTCATGCGCCTACCCCAAGCTGACCACTCCATGCGCCCATGGCCCCTTGGACCCACATGCCAAGCCAAACCAAACCTAGCCCAAGCTAGCCGCCCCATGCCAAACACACTTTGCCATGGCCCTAGCCATGCTAGTCACACCATCCCAAGCCAAACGCCCTTGCCTTGGCCCTAGCCACGCCATGCGCCGGTGGAAACCCCTTGGCCCCATATTCCAAGCCAAACCAAACCTATCCCAAGCTAGCCGCGCCATGCCAAACGCACCTTTCCTTGGCCCTAGCTATTACGGTGCTGCAAGTGACGCATAATGATGACGCGTTACAGAGTTGTAGGCCATGTCAGAGTTCCGCCGTAATGGCACATTGCGAAGCCATAATAGCGGTATACTGTATAGACCGTTAAGTGTCGAGAATGACATGACCCTATAGGGCCAATGAAGTGCAAGAGTGGCGCTACATTGTAAATATATTTGTCTAAGGAATGAAGCTTATTGGCCGACACAATGAAGCTTCATTAAGGAGAAGGCAAGACAAATCCAAAGTGACAGATGCAACATGTGATGTTGGCATTAAGGCATATCCGTGGAATTGAGTTGGCCCAAACTCAAGGATGATGCAAGAGTGTAGAATAGATCAAGAGTTGGTCTATGGCATTATTTTAAGGCTGGACAAAGCTTGAACAATTCAAACAAGTTGGCAATGCAAGAGTTGCATTGCTATTGTCAAGCTAATTGGCGAAGTGAAGCATATGTGACGCATGAGTAACTAGAGTGAGCTTAAGGAGTTGGCCTCGACAAGTAAAGCCTAAAGAGTGTCCGTGCATTAGCTTAGAGTAATAAAAATGCAGGGACAAGAGGGTTGTACGTTGGCGCAAGGCAGAATCCAGTAGGCCAAGACAAATGGCGCAATAAGGCTCAAGTGACGGTTACGAGTTGGTTACGAGCTTCATAAGCATGCCAATGAAGTGAGACAAGAGAGGAGCGGTTATAAAGGATTTTATAACCATGTGGAAGGTTTATAACCACCTAGAACAGATGTGGCATCTGTTGGCTTGACAACACAAAAGGTGGCGGTTGAAAAGCAAGCTGGCGGTTATAGAAACTACCTGATGGGACAAATGGCTGTCCCATGTGTGTGTAACGGTTATGCACGGTTTGGCCAAGCAAAGCTACTGTATAAATAGTCCTAAGGCATGGGAAATTCGGTAGCTAGCATGTGTGAGAATTAAGCTAGCCTGTGTGAGAGTTAGCCTAACATATGTGAGAGTGAAGTTTGCATATGTGAGTGAATATGAGAGTTTTTGTAAGACTTAGACTTGGTTCAAGGAGTGAACAAGTCTGTGTAAGTCCCCAAGTGGGCAAGTTTTGTATTTCTTCCCTTTGATGCAATAAAAAGAGTTGATTGTGTCATGTTCTAAGTGTTCTTGGTTGGATGATTGTTGTTGGTAAAGTATGGCATGAATTGAGTGCATTATGGGGTGCATTTGATGAGCTTAGAGAAGAGAAAGAAGGCTATAAAAGACTTCCGCTGATTGACCTGATGTGTTGGTTGTTTGCATAGGTGCAAACTTATAAGGCTGAAGTGCAAGTGTGTGAAGTTCGATTCACAAGACCATTGTGCTGCTCGGTTACACTTTCGCAGAAAATTCTTGGTGAGTTTGAAGGTGTGACAGTTCGGTTATCAGAGCTGTGTTTGGTACACAGTTCGAGTGTATTTGTTTGATAATACACTAGTGATTCTTTCCCTCTAAAGCTATTTTCCTGTGAGCAAGTAAGTGGCGCATTATTTTCAGAATATTGCATTAGAAATGAGTTCTAATGGCATGATGATCGACGAAGAACTACCGGGTACGTTTGATCAGCTTGCGGAGTCCGACAGTAATCTTGATGATTTTGTCATAGACATGGGCTGTGATATCCTTGTAAATCCTCTTGTTTATGAAGATAAGGGCAGGCTAGACCTACTTGAAGTAAGAACATCATATTGGTTTAAAGAATTTGACGAAAGGGTTGGTGTAGTCGAGGACAAGGTGTCCGATGCAACCTTGTTGAATTGCGAAACCAATGCTGAAGTGACTGAATTGAAGGTGCAATTCAGTGACATAAAGACCATACTAACAAGCCATGTGAAGCAAATGTCTGAGGAAGTGGCAAGCATTCGCGGGTTAATCAGTAACGACATGTTTGTAGGGTCAAACGTGCATGGAGAAAGCTCAAATAGAGTCTCCGAGCCAAGAATTTACGCAGGTTCCAGAAATGCTAGAGAAATTGAGAATTTCTTGTATGACGTTGAGACATACTTTGAAGCGAATGGAACTAGGGAAGAACAAAAATTAACTCTCGCGGGCAATTACCTTGGTGGTGATGCAAAGGTTTGGTGGAGAACTATGCTGCAAGAAGATGAAGCGGATGGTTATGCCAATCCTATGTCATGGGATGACATGAAAGAGGGACTGAGATGTCAGTTCTGGCCGAGCAATGTTGCTTGGTATGAAAGAGAAAGTTTACGTAGGCTGAAAATGACGAGTACACCACATGACTATGCTGAAAACTTCCTTGCATTGGTGCAAGAAGTACGTGGCATAAGTGAAGAAGATCAGATGTTCCAATTTCTGGCTGGCGCAAGTTCGAGTGTAATTGCTGAACTTAAGAGGCGCAAAATCTAGAGTATCCAGATGGCTATTCCAGCGGTAAGAGGGCTTACTAGTTGTACAACGACTGAAGATGTGCAAAGCTGTGAAGGTGAAGCCAAAAGGAAGGAAAAATATGTAGGCAGTAAGCGCAAGCATGAACCGAAGGAAGATGAATTATTCCCTTTAGCCCTAAAGTATAGGGGATGTTTCATTTACAAAGGTTTGCATTTCGCTAGAAGTTGTCCACTCAAAGCACAACTCAACGCATCAGTTGGGAATGACTATGGGGGTCATTCTAGCAAGACTCATGGAGGCCGAAGTGATGGTTCAAGGAAGAGACCACGCAGCAAAGTTGTCGCTCACTTCGACAAAGAAAGAAACTAAGCTAAGAACAAGAGTAAGTGTTGCTGTCTCCATTGGCGAAACTTTGATGCCAGAACAAAGAGTGTTCCTGGCCTTGTTCTATGTAGATTTAGTTGTTGATTGATGCAAACTATGTGTGTAGAGTTTGGTTGTACAGACTTTTATTTGAGTCTTCAAGTTTGTACATACTTTGCTTTGGTGTAAGCAAGTTTCTTTGTTAATGAAGTTTTAGGTTTCTAGAAGAGATCAGTTGATGATCAATCATGTAATGGTACATGGTCTTGTTGTGTAATAGCAGTAATGAATGAGGGTGTTTTCGTTTATAAAGCATTGCCTCTTTATTTACGATGTAAAGCTAGTTCATGGGAAGATGCTGCAAGTAGCATACTTAGCCTAACGTATGCAATAGCAAGACAAGTTGAAAGCTAATAAGCAAAGCATAGGACAAGGGTCCTAGTTGGTGTAGAAGTGATGTTGCTATTTGGGAATTGTAGAATAGCACGACGGCAGATGGGCAGCGACGGTGCAAGCAATGCAGCAAGTAAGAAATCACATCATCAGCAAGCATGAGTTGGGTATCACTCATGGCCTTAAAGAAAGACACACACACTTTCCAGGCAATTAGCAATGCAGTTCAAAGAAGTATTTGGAGACATATTGGCTTTGAAGGCATAGCATATGGATAGCTAAAGGGTTAGCTAATGATATGTCCAAAGAGATAGTTAGTCACAGTTTTAAATGGGTTGTGCAACTTAATAGTTTTGTTGCATGGAAGTTAAGCAAAAAAAACTCACCATTCCAGTTCGGGTATGCAAAATGGCATAAGTATAGAGTTTATACTTGGTGGACACATTCATAGAAATGAGTTCTTGAATGTTGTTTGCATAATCAGAGTTTGGCGAGGCATGAAGTGTTGAATTCGGGTGTCTAATGCAAAGAGAACCCCTATTCACTTTGTGACGTGCTTAATGAAGAGCGCGGAGAACAACAGTTCAACGGAAAGTTCCTAACAAAATTGATTGAAAATGAAGCCAAGTCGTTTATAAGTCCTTATCACGTTGAGTGAGATGCAAGAGGCGAAGTCGGAAAGCGATGACAATGATCATGATGATCAAATTGAGAAGAATCAATCAGTGCGTACACTTAAGCGCAAATGATTCATGCGAAATTCAAGTACAATTCAGGGAATTGGCAAAAAGAATTTCCAAGTAGCATTTGGGTGTTGATATACGGTTGTAGTGGGAGTTGGAACGTATGCGCAACGTGAAAACAACAGTAAAAGTCAGTAGGATCAATAGCAAAGCAGTAAAGCTAAGTGGTGGCATGTGGTACTAGGCATAAAAGTTTTTGCAAGAAGGAATGCTAAATAAGTTTGCTGAATTCTAAGTGGCTCAGAAGTGTACAATGCCGAAGAAAAAGTATGTTGAGTATACTTGGTTGCGTTCAACGAGGGCGTTGAACAGATTAGGTGGGGGAGGTCTATTACGGTGCTTCAAGTGACGCATAATGATGACGCGTTACAGATTTGCCGGCCATGTAAGAGTTCCGCCGTAATGGCGCATTGCGAAGCCATAATAGCGGTATACTGTATAGACCGTTAAGTGTCAAGAATGACATGACCCTACAGGGCCAATGAAACTCAAGAGTGGCGCTACATTGTAAAGATATTTGGCTAAGGAATGAAGCTTATTGGCGACACAATGAAGCTTCATTAAGGAGAAGGCAAGACAAATCCAAAGTGACAGATGCAACATGTGATGTTGGCATTAAGGCATATCCGTGGAATTGAGTTGGCCCAAACTCAAGGATGATGCAAGAGTGTAGAATAGATCAAGAGTTGGTCTATGGCATTAGTTTAAGGCTGGCCAAAGCTTGAACAATGCAAACAAGTTGGCAATGCAAGAGTTGCATTGCTATTGTCAAGCTAATTGGAGAAGTGAAGCATATGTGACGCATGAGTAACTAGAGTGAGCTTAAGGAGTTGGCCTCGACAAGTAAAGCCTAAAGAGTGTCCGTGCATTAGCTTAGAGTAATAAAAATGCAGGGCCAAGAGGGCTGTACGTTGGCGCAAGGCAGAATCCAGTAGGCCAAGACAAGTGGCGTAATAAGGCTCAAGTGACGGTTACGAGTTGGTTACGAGCTTCATAAGCATGCAAATGAAGTGAGACAAGAGAGGAGCGGTTATAAAGGATTTTATAACCATGTGGAAGGTTTATAACCACCTAGAACAGATGTGGCATCTGTTGGCTTGACAACACAAAAGGTGGCGGTTGAAAAGCAAGCTGGCGGTTATAGAAACTACCTGATGGGACAAATGGCTGTCCCATGTGTGTGTAACGGTTCTGCACGGTTTGGCCAAGCAAAGCTACTGTATAAATAGTCCTAAGGCATGGGAAATTTGGTAGCTAGCCTGTGTGAGAGTTAAGCTAGCCTGTGTGAGAGTTAGCCTAACATATGTGAGAGTGAAGTTTGCATATGTGAGTGAATAGGAGAGTTTTTGTAAGACTTAGACTTGGTTCAAGGAGTGAACAAGTCTGTGTAAGTCCCCAAGTGGGCAAGTTTTGTATTTCTTCCCTTTGATGCAATAAAAAAAGTTGATTGTGTCATGTTCTAAGTGTTCTTGGTTGGCTGATTGTTGTTGGTAAAGTATGGCATGAATTGAGTGCATTATGGGGTGCATTTGATGAGCTTAGAGAAGAGAAAGAAGGCTATAAAAGACTTCCGCTGATTGACCTGATGTGTTGGATGTTTTCATAGGTGCAAACTTATAAGGCTGAAGTGCAAGTGGGTGAAGTTCGATTCACAAGACCATTGTGCTGCCGGGTTACACTTTCGCAGAAAATTCTTGGTGAGTTTGAAGGTGTGACACTAGCCATGCTAGTCACATCATGCCAAGCCAAACGCCCTTGCCTTGGCCCTAACCGCGCCATATGCCCATGGCAAACCCTTGGCCCCACATGCCAAACCAAAATCGCAGCTAGCCACTCCCAAGGAGAACCCTTGGCCCCACATGCCCAGCCTAACCTAACCGCGCCACCTTGTTGGCCCTCACTACGCGGCCACCAAAACGAAGGCGTGCAATAATCAACGGTTGCCCTTCAATCCCGGGAGCAAATCCTAGCCATCCAAGGTTACCATACGACACATGGTAACCTTTGGCCCGAAAACCTAAGTTTTTCCACGCCACGCCAAACCATGCCATGCCAACCTAGCCGTGCCACCCTGTTGTCCCTCACTACGTGGCCACCAAAACGATGACGTGCAACAATCAACGGTTGCCCTTCAATCCCAGGAGCAAATCATAGCCATCCAAGGTTACCAAACGACACATGGTAACCTTTGGCCCGAAAACCTAAGTTTGGCCACGCAAAACCACGTTTGCCCTCACTACGCGACTACCAAAACGAGGGCGTGCAACGATCAACGGTTTTCCCTCCTCTCAAGATGCAAAATCTCGACCTTAGAAGGTCACCTGGCTAGCAAGTTTCCCAAGCTTGACATGCCAAGCCACAACAACGTACTACATGTTTTCCAAAAACATTCGAGACATCAACACAAACTGGGGGATGGCCATTAGGGTATTGGTTTGGTGGTCTATAGCGTGCGGCATACACAAATGCCCGTTTCAAGATAGTGTAATAAGAATAGGGCGGTTAGTAAATGCAAGAAGCAACGGTGAAACACTCTTTCATTATGGAACATCAATTCCGTCAAATTCCATCAATACCAGGCGTTACCACCTCTTCCCATTTAACTCATCCATTTTCTTTTCTTATGAGGCCAGAGTACGTTTGTTTTTTGACTTGTGTAAATAGGCTTACTTATTTCCACCAGAGATACAATTTTTTGGTCATGGAAAAATACCACACTCATAAAGGAAACTCTTTCTAGCTTTCTCAAAGCTTTCACCTTCTGATACAAGTCAAGTACTACTCTTCCAGAATTATTATGGTCTCAACACTCTCTTCGCTTCCCTCCCTAAACTAACCCTTCTCCTCCACTTTGTGACCTAAGCAAGTCTGGAACGGCCATTTCTTGGTTTAGGCCAGACTTGTACAGATTGATCTCTCGAATCTAAAGTACTCCCTTGCAGTACATTGTTTAGGGTTTAAATTGTTTCTCATCTTCACACCCGCAATTACCGAAATCAGTAGAAACCATTTTCACCTACAAACACATGCATATGAAAAATCGTTAGGGTATATAACTATAGAGTTTGACGACCCTTATTTTTAGGAGAAGGGTAAAATGGTACTTTTATCATCTTTTGGAAGCCCCTTAACATTTCTGGTGTGGGTATAAATTTGGTGAGGCCCCCAATTATTTTTTAGGGCCCCTAATTAATCCTTGATTTAGAGGTCAGTCACCGTATCTTTATTTTATTTTATTTTTAGTATTTTATTTTTACTTATTTGAGGTAAAAAAATTAGATTTTATTTGGAAAGAAATCGAAAAATTGGCTTGAATTTCTTCTACTCAGAAAACCCTATTTTTATAGAGAGAGCGAGGAGGTTAGGGTTTTGAAAAGAAAATTCATGATGGACAATCTCCCATCGAGATATTGTTAGAAATTTTTTCTTTTCACATTACTTCAGAAATGTCAACCCTCATAAATCTCATATCTATAAAACCAAATTTGATGCACTTATTGTTATGCAGGCGAACCACCATCATGCATTGATTGGTAAAGGTTAATAACTTGTTATAGTCAAGGTCTTATTTTCTTAAAGTCGTTTTTGGTGAGGGATATTCTTGTTTGTACTCGTTGTTTTTTAGATGTGAATTCAATCGAATTTTCAGCATTCATGATGGACAATCTCCCATCAGAGATATTGTTAGAAATTTTTTCTACATTACCAGCTGATTCAGTATTGGAATGTCAACGAGTACGCAAATCATGGCGAAATCTCATATCTCTTGATAAAACCAAATTTGCTGCGATGCACTTATTGCGGCGCAACCACCATCAGCTTGGTATTGGCAGCTCAAAGGTAAGTCAAGGTCTTATTTTCTTAGTGAAGTCACCAAATCCAGAAGCGACAGGTCACCCAGTTTACTATGGAGATTTAATGAGAATAATAGTACTGATCACACCGAGCAGTGCACTCAAAGCAAACTTAGATTGATCAATCATTCTGTCATTCGCATCTGGACGAATAGGTACGGCACAATTAGTAGTACTGCTCTACTTGGTTCTTGCAATGGTTTGATTTGCTTTGTTGAAACTACAAAGGGTGGCCTCCAAGATCCTATCCACATCTGTAACCCCATTTCTAGAGATTGTTTGTTTCTTCAAGGATTTAATAAAAACAATGAGTACGATGATGATGATCTTATTAGATTACATAGCGGGTTTGGTTACAGTCCGCAAACCAACGAATACAAGGTTGTTAGAATCGTATATAACTGCATTTCTTGGAGAGGAGATATACAAGTGTACACTCTTGGTGCTGGCAGTGGCTGGAGAAGTAAAGGGGTTTACACCGGCAGCTGGTTGTATTCACTGTGTGGTGTCTGCTTTAATGGAGCTATTCATTGGTTAGGTGGGGGTGGAAAAGTCATAATAGTCTTTAATTTTTCAGATGAAAAGATTCTTGTCCTCCCAGCGGGACCTTTTCTAGAGCCTGATTACCAGTTCCATTATATCCTTGAATCATTTGGTGAGTGGTTGTGTGTTAGTGGCGGCGAGAAGTGTCAGTACGTCTCTCGATGTATAGATATATGGACTTATAAGATAACATCATCGGAGAAGAGTATTGCAGCTACCGATAACAAGGATGAGGCAAGGAGCTGGTATAAGGAGTTCAGTATAAAGCTAGAACCTCCATTGGCCACAGCTTGGTGTTTTAAACCATTGGCTGTTACAAAGAGTGGTTTGGTTCTACTGAAGTATAAAGATCCTGGTCACCCTGCAAAGAGTGGTTTGGATAAACAGACACTCTTTTGTTACGATCCGAAAACTGAAACTATGAAAAGACATGAGAATTGGAAATTTGTTGAAGCGATTCCTCATATAAACAGCTTTGTTTCATTGGAAGATTTAGGAGAAACAACATGTAAGAAAATATCTTTATCATTGGAAAGCTAATATCTTAGCTTATGAATTCATTCTTACACTGCTGCATTATTTTTGATTCTATTGACACTTCAGACTTCTTTTTCATACTTTATTCAAAAGTTATTATTATGGTTTGATTGCATTACTCTTTGTTCTGATTTATATTTTACATTGTTCATGTCCCTTCTAGATCTAGTTAACGATAAAGTTGAAGAATGTAATTGAATATTTCATCCGAGAGAATGCTCTGCCTGCTGGCTTATTGCATTATCTGATTACATGCCTTAATATCAACTCTTGGGCAAGACACCTACGTCACTAGTGCTAGAAGAATGTTTTAAAACAGCTCTTATTTAACCAGAAAAATTAAACAGAACATAAGAACAACAACAGTGAACACAGTACTCACTCCCAGAACAGAGAGCCAAAATTAGGTACTCCCACGGTTTCAAAAAGATACGCTGGTTTCATGTGTAGTTAAACAACTTCGAACCAGAAAAAGCAAAACAAAATAAAAAAAGCATCACGTTTGAAACTTAATTAACCAGTTTTGGCTTTCGTTGAAAGACCGAGAATTAATTTCATTGATCATGTTATAACAATCCACACGACCACTTAAGGATAAACCTCAATGAAAGACCTAAACCCTTGGACATGAGTTATTTTGTAGTCGGTAAAACCTGAGTCGATGAAAAGTTTTTCCCATTCTTTCTGAGTCCTCTCTTTACCATTAACAAAAGCCATCATCATAATGTCAAACAGTAGTTGAGTTTCAGTAATTGAATCGTCCGATTCTTGTTTCTTCTCGTCTTCTTCAATCACGGCATCTATTATTATCACCTTTCCCCCATGTTCTCTTGACGGAATAGCTTCTCTGCACCTCTTAAGTATTCGTACACAATCTTTGTCGCTCCAGTCATGAAGAATAAACTGTGAGCCATATTTATAATCATGAGATGTGCGTAAGTAGACCGACCGAAAAAAGAGATGTGTAGACGCTACTTAATTTTAAAAGTAGTGAAACCGATCAATGAATAAATTTTTTAGATACATACCTTCATTAATACTGCATCTGCACGAGGGATGGACTCGAACATGTCACCCCCAATGAAGACTACGTTATCAGTCCCTTGTAAGTCTGCAACAACATTTGGGAGGTCGAGAACCATGCAATCGAGGTGTGGGAATGCTCCAACAACGGCATGAGCTGTAGTTCCAGTCCCACCTCCGACGTCAACCAGAGACTTCAAGTTATTGAATACCCCCTTGCCTTCATTAAGAATTACTCTCATCAACACGCAAGAGTCATTAGCCATGGCATCATGGAAGTTCTTGCCAAAGGCCGGATTCTGCTCCAACGCATTCCATACGTTCGTACCATGAGCAGCTGCAAATGGAGTGGATTCACTGCCCTGAAACCAAGTGCTTAATTTATGCAAAGATGATACCATGATAGGATCGACCATGGAAAGAACAACAGATGACATTGTGTTGTAATCAGCTTTTACTAAAAGCCTGGAAGTTGCTGTTAGTGTATATCCTTGTTGTTCTTGATTTTCGCCAAGGCTTTGTGTTGCAAAGAATCCGGAATGTACCATAAAGCGCATTAAGCGATTCAAAGGATCAACTCTCCCTGATGGTAGAGAGAGAGCATCGGCGAGGGTAGAGAGAGTCATGGGTTTTCCATGGCTGTGGAGTATGTCGGGTATGCCTAATTCAACAACACATTTGAGAGACATGGAACTTGCATACTCGAATGCATACTTCCAAATATGAGTGTGAGCTTGTATCAACTCAATCTCCTCTTGGCTAGTTGAATCCATTCAAAGAACAACTTTGATTGTTTTTCCTTTTAGAGTTTCTTATAATTTAATGAAGTATGATTTGCTTGATTAGTGGCTTGTCTTGTCTATTTATTGATCAGAAGGATGTGCTGAAAGCCACTCGGCTAACAACAATTTTCCCTTATTTGTTATTATTAAATACTATAACCTAGGCTTACGCCTTACGTGGGCTTTCATTAAACGAACACGCACTACTTTTATTTTTATTTTGTTGGGAAAAGGTTTGTTTAAAGAAATATATAAAATCTGTACTTTAGCAGAGGACACCAAACACAAAATCTGTGTATGCACCTATCTGGCTAACTGTAAAAGGACTGAAATCTTTTATCACAATAGAAATATTAGAAAAGAAAAATAATGCTCTCTATGCTCATTGCTTACGCAAGGATCATGGAATCCCATGATAGCTCTGTTGTTTTGATTAGTTAAATTTTGAGTCCCATCAAAATGATCGTTTCCATCGTAAGGTCTTCAAAATTGGCAGATACTAGAGGTAATTATTGTATTATTAGCAAATAAGGTTTTCATTAGTTGAAATCATTATTCACAATTATTAATTGTGGCACAAGCCCCTTTTGAATTAAAAATCCTATCCTCTTGAAAACAAATTAGCCATTTGAACGGAAAGCAAATTTGTTTTCTTTTCTTAAAAAAATAAATAATGGTTTCTAACGGATTAACTAGTCAACTATTTGAACGGAAATCAAATATGGGATGACACCTATGATGCACGGATACTGATACTAGAATACTGATACGGTGACACTGATATGGGGATTCGTCAATTTTCATAAAATTAGGATACGGGAAACGGTGGGATACGTATATTTATTAAAAAATATTTAATATAATAAAAAAAAAGTCCGATAGATATTATTTTGAATTATTAAAGTGAGCAAATATTAAATTTTCAGCATTTTGGGTTTCAGTCTTATTTATGTAAAAACAAAATGCTAGAAATTTAGTCTTACTTATGTTAATTGAATGGATAAAATCATATATACTCCGATTTCTCTCTAAACAACATGAAGAACATGACTGCCCGATAAGCCTTAAACCTAGATTTTTCTAACACAATTTTTTTTTTGAAGCACCATAAAAATAAATACCAAGTCTTTTTTCTTTATAGTCAACAAGTTATTAGGTTTAGATATAATTATTCAATATGTTTATGAGTACAAATATCTATAAATATTTAGATTTATGTATAAATTTATAAATATATAGATTTTGTACAAAAATAATAAATGTTAGATTATAAGAAGTATCCCTCGTAGAGTATCTGAAAGGTATCCCAAAGTATCCCCTACCCTTTTTGTAATTAAAAAAAGTGACACTTTAAATGGAGTATCTGATACGTATCCCCATGTATCCCCAAGTATATGATACTGATACGGCGCTGATACGGATACGTCACCAATTTTGAAGTATCCGTGCTTCATAGGATAACACATTTTTGGTATGATGTTAATGGTCATACGAGTACGAGGTATGATCGGATCAGTATCACGAATGAGTACGTACTTAAGAAACTTGTGGTAGCATCAATCGAGGAGATGCACACCTAGCACCGGCTGCGCTGGTTTGGGCATCTCCAACAAAGACCGCCTGATGCACCAGTTCGATTAGGTCGCATTAGGCTCGCCGAAGGAAGGATGAAATGCAGAGGCCGACCGAAACTGATTTGGGACGAGTCCGTAAAGAGGGACATGAAAAACCGAAACTTATCGTAGGAGCAGGCGCTGGACTGACAAACATGGAGAGCGGATATCCACGTGGAAGAGGTAGGATTTCGGTACGTAGATTAAATGACCCCCTATCTTCTTCTGTTAATTTCCTTTGTCCCAATAAGCGAACACGTAAATGCAACCCTACAGAGTGTGAAAGTGGGAAATCCCCCCTGTAGCACTGCAGTTGGAAAGATTGTGAAGGGGGAACCCCCGTAGATTCTGCAACATGGATAGGGTGTGAGTATATCCGTGTTAATGGTCGAGAATTCGTAATCCCATTAAAACGGTGTTTCTTCATCTTGTCCCAAAAGAAACACAAAAAGCCTGTCGTAGTGTGGGTTGTGCAAGGCTTGACAGGCCGGCGTAAAAACTATGTTATACATTTATGAGATAATCTTTAGCTTACCTGGTACTTTCCACTGGAAAAAGGCTTCGGTTTGGTTTGGTTAATGGTAGGTTTAGTTCGCGCACAACGTGTCCATTCAGATTCGGAATGAGTTGTCTCGGGAGCTCGTGTTTCTCTCGTCTCCACTAACATGAGTTGATAGTTCTTCCTGAGACGTTTGTTGCCCAATGGACAATACGTGTTGGCATATAAGTGGTGTTTGGTTTTCATGTGCTTGTTGTCTCCCTTCCCCGAGTGGTGAACGATAATCCCGATTACCTCTTCATGCCCATGTCGTGCCCAAATTTGGTTCATGTGTTGCCTATTTATCGAGAAGATATCGATGGTGCCCCCCGTCTGTTGCTTAATCTTACCTATCGTTGGTAAGATGGATCTTTCGAGCACAGCGTGCCCGCTTGAAACAACTTGTTCCTGGTACTCGTGTTTGCCAGTCTTAAAAACTTGGTTGGCTTGTTCTACTGGAGACGGTTGTTCCTTGATGGACAATACATGTTGGCGTATTAGTGGTGTTTGGTCTTCGGTGCTGGTTGGCCCCCCGTTACATGCGGCGACAACAAGCCCGACTACCTCTTCATCTTATTCCATGAGTTGTCATAGGGAAAGACTCATTTGGTCCATGTGCCTATCTGTCTAAAAGGTATCGATTATTGTCCCTTGAAATGGTGAATATGTGAAACCATCCTAGAATATTGTGAAGGGAGGGACTCCCTCCTGTAGCTATGAAAAAAGCAGGATCGTGAAAGGGGGAACTCCTCCATGTATCCCTACAAGCCCTGGGAAGCGATATAGTGGGTATGCTATTTTAACGGTCGCGAATGAGTAAACCCTATTAAAATAGTGTTCCCACTCTCTGTTCCACTCACTGCACAGAATATGCCAAGGATTTACTACTGTCTCTGTACAGGTTGCTCAGGTTGGTGAGCCGACGTAGAAACTTAGCCATATTTTGGAAATAAGATCTTCAAGAGATATTATCTCTGCCCTACCTGGTTCTTGCTACTGGAAAAGGGCTTCGAGGTTAATGGTCAGTTTAATGGGACGCAAAAGTAAAGTAACCATGTATCGTTTTATATATACTTATTTACTTCTTTTATAACATAAGATATATCTTAGATGCACAGAGTTGATCATGCAAGATGTAATCCTTGGATTTGAATTCCTGAGTGTATATGATAAGCAAAAATGATGGTGGACCAAAATGATTGTGGATCAAATAACCAAAATTTCAATTTTAATGGTTGTAATATTCAGAATTGAGTATTTCACCTAACCTGGTAAAATGGTTTTTATAAACAAGACCAAGCTACCCTTTTATCACATGCTTCTTTCCACATTCGTTCCTTCTCTAACAGCGTCTCTTCTCTTACCTTGTATTGATAATATTTATCAATTTTAATACAACAGTCGAGATAACATTATACAAAGGGGAAAAGGTTCACGTGTAATCCGTTTTACTGAACAGAGAAATTTTCCATTAAAATAAATAATCAGATGTCTAAATCCTGATTAAAGAACTTGGATATGCATGTAGCGTGAAGTGTATATTATCCGTGACTAGGTTCTTCTCAATTATTGTCATCTGCCACCACTAATATAGAAATCAAATCAAGCATAATTCATAAATTAACAAAGAAATCTAATCATTGAAAAAATAACAATAATTATACTAGAAAAGGACGAAACATTGAGTGTTGTTATTATTGAACTGGGATCAATTGGTTATGTTGTTTCTCATCATTTTTTGTTGATGTTGTATTTATAGATCAATCAAGGGATTGAAATTGGATCCAGTGAAGTAGGATGATAGAAACAGGTCAGAGACAGAGGCGGGGAAGACTATAAAAGCCAGTGTTAGTGTTAATCAAAATTAAGTTTATAAGTTCTCTTTGGAAGGCAAAGCTGGGGAATACTCTCATAAATTGGGGGATGCTAAAAATAAAAAGGCATTATGAATTAATTTAGAAGAATCCCTTATCCAAATAAATAAATTTGGCAATGGCCAAATTACCCTAGTGTTTATAGGTGAAAATAGTTT